>JALMQS010000153.1:1205483-1774899 GCA_024734495.1 Forficula auricularia | reverse complement strand
TTTATAAATTAACTTTTAAAAATTAAAAAAACGAGGAATTTTCAAACAAAAATTCTGAAGAGTAATCATATTTCTAATAAAATAACCTCACCGAAGATCTGGACCGAATTCAATCAAATTTTGTATACATAATCAGATTGGGTCCACAGAAGATAAAAATGTAGACTAAATCGCCGACCAAAATGGGCGGGGCGGTTAAAAAATGAAAATCGTAGGCCCTTTTGGACAAAACTCACCAAATCTTATACACTTACATAATGAGGTTGAAATCGGAAAGAAGATATATCTATTAAAAAGTCGGCGATCTTGGATGATGTGTAAAAACTGATCGATAGAAATCTCGGGATTGATCTCACCAAAAACATGGGAAGTCTGCTCGCTATGGGGAAACGGAGTTCGACCCCAAAGTCTACATGCTTGAAACCAAACATCTATCCCTAATGGCTATTTCAACCTAACTCAGATTTCATTTCGTTCCAGTGGAGACTTCCTTTGTTCGTTAAGCCCCCCCCCCCCCCCCTATGTATGTGGAAGCTTGTAGTTTTCTTATATGTTACTAAAACTGGGTTTCTACAAGTGAATAGATAAAAACTCTGTAATTTGTTCCCTAATTGAAAGCCTATGACATAAAATTCAAGGTCCACACTTATTTTGGAAGTTCGAAAAAAATACTCCTATTTATAAGCTATTAAAACTGGATCGATATAATGTTATTTTTTGCAAATTAAGTTTTATATAGTTGAATTATCTAGCCAGGAAAAATATACAAGCAAAATACTAATACATAATATCCACTTTTGTAGAATATGGCATGTGTCTTACATATACGAGAAGCTATTTTCAAGTATAAAATTTGCGAAAAGGCAAAAATTAGAAGATCACTCTGAAGCTAAAAATATCATCAAGTTCTTGTTTCTACATTATTAACTTTTTTGAACAACAAATATCAGTGAGAATATAAATATTTACATGGCACTTGCGCCGATGAACCAATTTTTTTTCTTCTAAGATGTGGCCATGCAAGCTAAAAGATTGGACACATCAGGTCTACGCTCTGCTTATACTCCTATGTTCGCAGCGCTCTTATAAAGTACACTTGTTTTTAATTTGTTGTAAATTTAATTTTCTTTAGTTGTACAATATATTATGTGTTAGGGCGTACCTTTATTGCAAAATAATTCAATATCTATTTAAATAAATTTCAATCATTAAGTAACAGATTTTCAATCTTATTATAAAAGTAATCACTTCTATGCATAAACAAAATTAATAAAATAAATAAATAACGAATACTAACGTTTGAGTGTTTTATCATTTTATTTTCCGAAAAAAATTATCAAACATCATTCTATCGCCTCATTATTTGAATTTAAAAAACTAACGAAAGACCAATTTTAATCTTAGATTTTGGTTTGTTTTATACTCTATATCAGAAGGCGTCGCCCCCTGCAAGTCGAAACCGAAAAATTATAAAATAATCAACCGTTCGTATTAATAATCAACGGTCGAAGATGAATGCACACCTTAACTTTTATGCATTTCTATGTAAGTGAAAGTATTTTAAAAGTTTTGAATACAACACAGTATTCACCTTGAATAATTACAGCGTTCCATGCTGAAGACCTAGCCATGTTTCAGCTTTCGTAGACGGCTGTCTCTATAAACATCTAGAAAACAAATTAGCATCCCCTACGTTGGCATGGCGTAACCCACCCACCCTTCTACAACTATTACTGATTGTATCCCACTTATTTGAGTTCATAATATATCTTAGAAATTTATTCATGCAATCAATTGTAGGGGGTTTGTAGCGAATCCCACGGAGGGAGCGGCGATGAAACTGAAAGTCCTAACAACATATCACAATTCGACAATCTAAGACCCAGAGAAAACTAACAATTCTAAAGTACCTTAGTTTTTGAAGATATATCTGCCCTCTGAAAGTCCTCCTTTGATCACTTGGTCCATCCAATAACTGAAGAAGGAAATGCTAGAAAGCCCTCATTAGCTATTCTAAGTATTTGAATTTAATTTTTAAAAATCTAAATTTGAAAATAATTTAAAAAAATAAACTGAATTATAACCAAATATATAAAAAATTCTATTGGAATAAAAATTTTAATCTTTCATTATTAAATGCATTGAAAATAATTTTTAATTTAATATTTATTTTATCAAATGAAAATAAATTTACAAAAAAAAAAAAAAAAATATAGTAATAATTAAAAAATATTAAATGCAATTTTCTCCTAAATTAAAAATTGAATTTAATTTGATTAATTTCTAATCTAAAAATTAGTTTTTTGGGAAATGCTGAAAGAAAAAAAACATTGAAAAAATCTTTAATAATTTAAAAAAAGTGATTGGTCCCCAAGTATCAAATTAAACGCCATGCTGATAAAGATAAAGATTTAGTACTCATATTGGATGCGAAGCTGTGATGTGCAGATTCAAATTATCCGTAGAATGAAGCCAACAAGAGTAGAAGAAGAATCAAAAGACATGAAGAAAAGATGAAACACCATAGAAAATGAAACAAAATAAAAAACAAAATTAAATTAAATTAAAAATTGCTCTATTACATACACATTTTCAAATTAAATTAATAAACTACGGTGCAAAAAAATCGACGCCTAATTAAAACTTTATTAAATAGCAAATTATTTTAAAATTTTACACAATATTCACATAATTTGTTCCATTAACTCTTAAACTAACAATAACTTGCAAGGAGTTCGGTGTTGGTTCTAGGTGAAACCTACCCGAAACCCCGAAATATATCGAATTCAAAACTCAATTTTGTTTTATTTCTTTTTTGTGAAAACCTACCTCGTATCTTACTTAAGTTTTATTATTATCTTAAACTAACATATTATTCAATAAATATTGTTGATAATTTTTAAATTTTATAAAAAAATAAGTGAAATTAAATTAAAAGATACAATTACAAATTATCATACTTTTTCAATATCACTTTAATTTAAATAAAGTTTTAATAAAAGATTAAATTCCATTTAAAATATCAATAAAATAAATAATTTCGAATTAAGCATGATTCATAGAAAGATAAAATATTCAAAATGGATATTTCTGAAGTTCAAGCAATTCAAAATGTGTGCCTAATTAATCAAGGGCTAAGTCAACAACAAGTGGCAATTACACTTGGAATAAGCAATAATTTCAATAATGCATGGTTCCATGTAAAAAATTAAAAATGATTTACTATTTAATAAAGTTTTTATTGGTGGGTCGATTTTTTTGCACTTAAGTGTATTTAATAAACACAAAATTATTGAATATTATCGTAATAATTTAATGAAAATGTTTTTTCGTTGATTTAGCGAAATATTGTTCTTTAATTAAAGACTTTTCAGGCCAGCATCAACTACATATTATGTTCTTATATATGCATTGTACACTCTACTCTACTAGAACCGAGGTGACTCGTGTAATTTTAGTTATATGTCGGAAGGTTTGTGTCCACCTATTCAGGAATCAAACCACAGAGTGTCCATGTGAGCATGAAGAAGACTTAAATTAAAGAATGAACTAATCAAATCAACTAAAAGGTGTTTTTATTAAGAATTATCCTTCTTCCCGATATCGTACATAAATAAATACAATTTTATTTTTCAAATTAGAAATACAAATTAAGGATTAATTCACTTACTAATTACAGAAAAAATTTAAAGAATAAAAAAACTTTTATGTAACAAATTTGTAAATTCTATATATTAGAGTAATGAACTTTTTTGTAGATATGTAGCTGTTAAAAGCTTGTATTTTTGTGATTAAAAGAAGTTGAAATTTTGTTTAAATCATACATAATTAATTATAATTATTTATTGACCACGAACAAATAATAGAATATAACTACGACGTTTCGATTGCAGAAATAAGCCGATGGAAATGTCGTAGTTATATTGTATTATTTGATCATATTCAACAAATAATTAATTAGAATTAATTACACTGCTCGACAAAAATTAAACAGAAATTTGTAGCCGATATCCTAACAATGGATTCCAATAGAGTTTTATACGCTGATTATCATGCAATTTCCCGATTTTCTAAAACAGGTCAGATTTTTTAGATATTATCGGTCAAAACGACGAAAAAGGCCATTTTGACCTATTTTCGAGTCCCATTAGAAATTAAACAGCAATATTTTGTTGACCTAATTGAAAATAGCTTCCTCTTTGATTTTCAAATTACCACTTGTTTGAAGTTCAATTAGAACTCAAGTTATTATAAGCACAAAACTAAAACTATCTGATTATAAAGGATAATAAACATAGAAAAAAACATATGGTCTTAGTTTTTTAGTTAATACTCGAGTTATAATTGAGCTAAAAATAAGTGTTAATTTGAAAATCAAAAGGAATTACGTCAACGAAATATTTTGAATTCAAATACTACTGTTTAATATCTAATGGGACTCGAAAATAAGGTCAAAATAGCCTTTTTTCGTCAATTTAACCAATAATATCTCAAAATTCTGACCTGTTTTAGAAAATCGGAAAATTGCATGATAATCAGCGTATAAAACTCTACTTGAATCCATTGTTAGGTTTACGGTTACAAATTTTTAGTCGACTCAGTGTTATGTATGATTTAAACAAATTTCAACTTTTAACTTTTTTTGTAATTCAAAGTTTCGTATTTGATCATGTTGAAAATTTTATTAGAAAATTCGAATAGTATAATATACATAGTATCTACATACCTCGTGGGTCGAATTAAGGTACTTCCTCGCGGCTGATTTTGATGGAAGAAATAAATCCAGCTCCGAGATCGTTACTTTACTAAAAATAAAAAACAACCCAATCAATAAAGAAATAAATACTTACTATACGTAGGATAGGGTCTCTGTTATTTTGATATAGTAGTTATTTTTTTCATCCTCTCCCTAAAAATTATCGTTAAAGAATTAAGTGGATATCGATGAGGCAGTCCAAAAAAGAAGAAGATAATTTACACTATCTTTTTATTCATTAAACCGACGTTTCGGAGGCTATTCCTTCCTTCTTCTGGGTTTTGAAAAGTCAGTGAAGGAAATCCAATGCGACATTCCCCTCTGTCTCCTCTTTCAGTGGCAGTAACAATAATATATTGTATTTCATTCTCAGCAGAATTATAATGTACGATTACTACATTATAATTCTGCTGAAAATGAAATACAATATTATTGTTACTGCCACTGAAAGAGGAGACAGGGAATGTCGCATTGATTTCCTTCACTGACTTTCAAAACCCTATTCTTCTTCTTGTAGTGCATCTCCTATCGGAGGTTTGCTATCATCATAGCGATCCGGACCTTGTTAACCGCAGCTCGGAACAGTTGTACATTGCTGCAATCAAACCAATCCCTTAGATTTTTAAGCCAGGACACGCGGGGCCTGCCAATGTTCCTCCTTCCATCAATCTTTCCCTGAACTATCAGTTAGAGAAATCTGTATTTCTGTCCTCTCATTATATGACCCAGGTATTGAAGCTTTCTCTTTTTTATGGTGTTAATGATCTCGCATTCCTTCTGCATCCGATTTAGGACCTCAACATTAGTGACCCTATCGGTCCAGGGAATACGCCATATTCTGCGAGTAGCACCACATCTCAAAAGCCTGTAGTTTGTCCATGTGGTTTTTCTTTAGAGTCCATGCTTCGACTCCATATCAAAAGCGTGGAAAAAACGTAACAACGCAGCATCCTCATCCTAAGTTCCATGTTGATACCTCTCGGTTAGTGAATAATCAAACCCCTATAGAAGGAGGGAATAGCCTCCGAAACGTCCGGTTTTATGAATAAAAAGATAGTATAAATTATCTTCTTCTCTTTTTTGGACTGCCTACATCGATATCCACTTAATTCACTTATCGGTACGTCTCCAAAAATTACTCCTATCCTTAAAGATATTTTAGCCATAAAGGCAAGCCATCACAGAGTTTGAACCAGAAATGGGAATTAATTTTATGAGTTTTAGAATTTTTTTAGAAATGTTTTTACTTGAAAATGTGTATAATATATATTTTGTGGTTGTTGAATCCGAAAACAACATGTAAATGCTTTAATTTTGGCAGTCCGGTATCCAGGCTTGTTCGCCTGCCTCTCGGACATAAGTCGTTATAGGCATATATGTGACGATCAAAAAATCAAACACTTTGTCAGAAATGGGTTAATATTGAGAAAATTTATTTTTTAAGACTATGATATAGATGTATAAATAAAGGATGGGTAGAATAAAGAAAATTCTAAAATGAATGGAAAAAATCTTACCTGTAAAATGCGTAGGTGAGAGTAATCACCGGTCCTTGCTAGAAAGTGTTTTTTCCTTAACATTCAAAGTCACTAGAGCCCAAGAAGCATAGGCTGGTAGGTGGGGAGTGGACCTTGGACCCTGCAGCACAGAGTATTAATTATTGTATAAAATACCTAATGGTTAAAAGGGAATTCTTATAAGTATCCGATTGATCTATTTATTTATTTCAGTTTAATCAAAACAAGTCTTATCTTGTTTTCGAGCCTCTTTTTAATAAAACTAAATCAAACTTAATATATTATAAATTCTAACTAACTAAAATAGATACAATTAAAAAAACTCTCTTTTAAGATATCCTTTATATACGATTGCTTTCTTTGTTTATTCAAATAAACCTTTGAAAAATATATATACGAAATAGGCCTAAATGAAATTTTAATTTTAATATGAAAACAATATTGAAAAAAATCACAAGATTATCTTGTACTGAATCCGAGCTGTTATAGATGATTTGTATTTTATGTCAGAAGTGTTTGTTGTATTGAATCTTTTGGGAATGTAAAATAAAAATCGTCTATAACAGCTCGAATTCAGTGAAAAGGTAATCTTGTGATTTTTTCCATCAAATTTGAATTAGTGAGTTCTAAAACTTGAGCAAGATGCGAGGTAGGTTTTACAAAAAAAGAAATAAAACAAAATTGAGTTTTAGATTCGATTTCCGGGGTGAGCCTATCATCAGGGAGTCATCAATTTGTTGATCCTGATGATGGGCTCACCCCGAAATATATCGAATTCAAAACACAATTTTGTTTTATTTTTTGTGAAACTTACCTCGCATCTTGCTCAAGTTTTATTATTATATTAAAATGTTTCACCTAGAACCAACACCTAACTCCTGAAAAGTTATATATATATACCAAATATAAATATGTATACCTATATATAATTTATAGGTTTGAGAGTATAGTTTCGAAAGTTTCACTTTGATCATCAGTCTGTTTAATTATAAATTTTATCTGTTATTTCTCATGGGGTCAATTACCCGAATGGATATAGAAAATTTGTTTTGGTGTTATAGCAAGCCAGCCACTTAAACGGTGGTCTTAAACGATATACCTATTTAAATTTGGTATAATTATGTATATGTTTATTTGTACCAAGCAGAGAACAACTTCATTGATTTATGAAAATATTCTATCTAAATAATTGTATTTATTCTATGAGAAATAAGTACAAATCATATAAGAAGAAGTGTACAACTACATATTGTAACACCTAAAAAATACACTAATAGTACACAATATAATAAATAGTGTGATTGAATAATAATATCAAAAAACAATTGAAATATTCTTACCTTTAAAATTATTAAAGCGAGGAGCCAAGTCTTCAGCGGGCCTTCTCCAGAATGGCGTCAACTTGACCCTCCCCGCCGCCAAGACCCCTCTCCACCGGTGTCGCACTTTAATTGCCGACAGAGGGCTCGCGCTGTAATAAAAGTAAGAGGGTGATAATTTTTTTTTTTAATAATATGAAAAGATGTTTATTTATTTTTTAAATCCACAATTCCTAAAAAAATCAAAATTTTTTTGGCTTTTCGGCCTTTCGGCCTTTCGGCCTTTCTAGCCATGAGCCATTTTACGATACTATTTATTTTTTAAATTTTGTCTCTACCCCGGGGGTCAGATTTTAGCCGAATGCCTCGAGTCGAATTCGAACTCGGGTTCACTTAGTTGCACAGGATGATGCGCTACCGACTAGCTTATCTGACCCCCCCCCCCAAAAAAAAAAAAAAAAAAAATCAAAATTAAAATTCAAGTCATTCTTAAACAATTAGAAATTTGTTGTGAGAGTTGGACACGCGGTTTAATTTTTGTATTAAAATTCATGCCTAAATATCTATATGAAGATCGAATTCTATTATTTTAAATTAATTCTTTAATCATTTTCGAGGTTTTTGTATTAATTTTTAAAAGAATCTTAATATTAAATTAAAAACAATATTGTGAATAAGCGTGGGTGTCTATAAATGGGTCGTTCATTGTAAAAGTGGGTTAACTCCTTATTTTTAAAATATATATTTTTTATTATATTGGTCTCATATTTAGTCATATCTTGCATTATAAAAGTGATAAAGTGAAGCATCTCCAATATTTGGATTAAAATTACTAAAATAAAAAACACTGTATGAAAACTTGTATTTTTTCTACACAATAATTTGTAGTAAAATTAGTTATTTCAAAATTTTATTACAAGATGATAATTCACTTTTAGAATGAAAAGGGAATTGTAGTTTAGCTATTTGTTATAATATCATTATTGAACCAATTATTTTACATGAATTAATGTATACATTGTATTTGACTTCGACTTCGGAGATTACTTCCCCACCTTCGACTGTCCTTGATCTTCTTGAGCTTGCCAACATCTTTTTAGTCCTTGTTTTTAATAAGAGGAAAAAACTAATTAAATAAAAAACCTCTTTTCCGATAATGATCGATCAATCCATTGTTTCATAATTTAAATATGTTCGAAAGCATAATAATTATGCTACTAAGTTGGTCAAAATTTTAGCGAGATTTTAAATAAAAAAAAAAATAGCTAATTTGCACGCTCCTACTAGTTTATTTATCTAATTTATTTATTTTTGAATCCAATATTCGTAAAAACTTTTCTAAAAAAATTCAAAATTAGAATTCGTGATTAATTTCAAGCCATTCTTAAACAATTAGTAATTTAATGTGAAAATGGAGACAGGGTTAAATTTAACTATTAAAATTAAAAAACATATCAAAATGTCTATATGTAAATAGGATTTTATCATTTTTAATTCTTTCTTTATTCATTTTTAAAGCCCTGTCTCATTATTTAAATATACCTATACCTATTTACGTATACAATTTTCTAATCAAAGTATACAATTTTTAAAATGAAATTACGTGAAAATGTTCAAACTCTAAATATGTATACTATGACTGCATAATTATAATATAAATGAGTAATTAAGAGGTAGCCCAGGAAAATTAGACTTCTGCCGGCCAATAAATATGCACAAGCTGGAAATAATTTTAATCGACGTTTGACATTCCAAATAAGAGTTATATGAGTTAGGCAACTTGGCGGAAAAGTGAATTATGCTCATTAGGTGGTCACGTGAAACCACTCGTCGAATTTTTGCGGTGCTGGCCCCCATAATAGTTACCAATTGACTAAAAAATGAGAGTGTCAAAGTTTCATCTTAATTGTACAACGGTAACCAGTGCCGCAATGAGGTTGAAGTTTTTGAAAAACTGCAATTTTGTGCAAACAATTTCAGTTTTTCCTTCATAAAATAAAAACCAATCATCCTAGAAACTTGATTCTTGTCTCATTTTCTAGGAAATTATCTTGGCTTGATGTTTTACTTGAGCTACTTATTTGTTAAAACTTTTAGATTTGAAGATATCCAGCATTTTCCAAGATAGGATCCGAGTCCTCAAAAGTGACTTTTTAAGCAAATGACTAAAAAACATAGATAACCCCTAAAAAAAACCCTAAACACTTCCCCCTAAAAACCCCTGTTTTGACCATCTTCATTTGAATGAAGTAAGTATATAATATAGAGCAAATAAAGATCCTCGAAACATATTTAGTTCGAAAATATAATTTATAATAAAATAAAAAAAAATAATAGAGATTGAAAAAAGTTTTATTTGAAAAACTCAATCAAGAATAAATAAGTCTTAACAATATATATACAATACAGGGTGATTCACGGTCGATGGCACGTTAGACGTTTATGGAATTTTCTGAAAATTTAGCACCTTACATTTTCTTGCCTGTTCTATCAATCTAAAATATTTTCAGCATTGCCACGTTTCGGCTTCCCTTGAAAAAGTCGTAGCAACTTTATTTTTTAAATGGAACACCCCATATATTAACACTTTTTTAGAACCGGCCTTTTATTAAAATACTTTTTGTTAATATTGTATTATACCTATCTCTATCGGTTTTCGAGATAAAAAATAATTTGTGTTAAATTTGGTCCAAGACATGGCCCTAATTAAACTTAAATAAATTAGTGCTCTCAATTCATGAAAAGTTGATATTTTGGTGGTAGTTTAGACACACCCTAAGTATTTAATTTACGCAGAAAAATCGACTCCATATTATATAGGGCGTGCTAAAATTAATATTATTTCCGATATTCATAAAAAAGGGTCAAAAGTTCGTTTTTTCAAATGAGACCCCCTGTATATTACTCAATAAATTGAAAGACGAAGAAAAATGATTTAAGAGGATATATCATGTCCCTATACCTAAGACATCAAGTTTTCTTAATAAAGCCGCTTGACTTGATGTTTTAGGTATAGGGACATGATATATCGTCTTAAAGAATTTTTCTTCTTCTTTTAATTTATTGAGTAATATACAGTCTCATTTGAAAAACGAAATTTTGACTCTTTTTATGAATATCGGAAATAATATTAATCTTAGCACGCCCTGTATAATATGGGTCTATTTTTGGTGTAAATTAAATACTTAGGGTGTGTCTAAACTACCACCAAAATATCAACTTTTCATGAATTGAAAGCACTAATTTATTTAAGTTTAATTAGGGCCATGTTTTGGACCAAATTTAACACAAATTATTTTTATCTCGAAAACCAATAGAAGAAAGGTATAGGACAATATTAACAAACAAGTATTTTAATAAAAGGGCGGTTCTAAAAACGTGTTAATATACGGGGTGTTTCATTAAAAAAATAAAGTTGCTACGACTTTTCGATGGAAGCCTAAACGTCGTAATGCTGAAAATATTTTAGATCGATAGAACAGGTAAGAAAATGTAAAGTGCTAAATTTTCAGAAAAATCCTGCGCCCCGTTTTCCATAAACATCTAACGTGCCATGGGCCGTGAATCACCCTGTATATCCTAAAAAAATTTATTTATTTGAAAATTTATTATTTTTGACTTAGAATAAAATGTTAACAACTGCTGTTTTGTATATGAAATGTGTATTTAATTTATTTTTAATTGAAATGTGTATTTAATTTATTTTTAATATCCAGAATAATTCATACTACCTTTTTGCCCCGCTTTCCTATTTTCAAAGAGGGCATGCAATACGAATAAAAATAAACAACTGAAGATTTTTCATAATATTTTCCCCTGTCGAGCTACACATATTTATTTATTTCTATATTTAGTGTGATTTTAATGAAAATCAATGTCATGTTTCCTCCATACATAACGAGTATTCTTATAGTGACTCTCATTTGAGATTCAGCGCATCTGAGTATTTGGGTATTTGCAGAATACGATTAATTAACAGAACTTTGTATCCGAGTAAAACTTGTCTGGACTTGCGATTTTTAGATGCTGGAGGGTAGCAAGAGAGGATTCTTCTATCCGCGACCTTTTTACAAAATAATTTAATATTCACACAAAGGTTCATTTAAGTATCTACTGATCTGCTTTGGTCACAGTCTGATGAACCACTCTTACGGATCATGTGTGGGAGGATCGGTAAGGCGAAATGTGGAGGTCTTAAAAAAAAAAAAAAAAAAAATGAGGAAAATGTAAAATTTTTCAATATTCGATACGCTCGCTAGTTTTAGCTACCCTAGTAATAAACGTTAACATAATCAACTATTAAATATTTATTTTTTATTTTAATTATCTTGAGAAAAATTATATTTTCTGCATTTTTGGACCTGAAGTTCTAAAGCTATAGGTAGCCTAAAATCAAATCAGAGAATTTTTTAAGACTTTTCATTCTTAAGTTATTGTGGGTATAGGAATCGAGACGGACCTTAGACAAAAAAATAATGTTTGAAGATTATTTATTTTCATGTTACAGATACATATTATTACTCACAATAAGCGAATAAAAAAATTTCATCAAAAATTAGCATGTTATTTAAGAGAAATATATACATTCAGGAGGAAGCCTCTAGGATAGGACAAAATTAATCGTTGTATGACGAGTCTTTGAATAGTTAGATCTAATAAAGTTAAAATTTGCTATAAGATGATGTTTATCAATGCGAACTCTAGTTATGTAATTACCCATAATATTTTATTTTATACGAGTATTATGAATTCTCTTCAGAACTTCCTAAAAACATTATTTTTTTCGAGTTAATTCAATGCCCGTACAAGGTGATTAGCAGAAAAAAAATATTTGACGGAAAAAGTTAAAACTTTTTCCAAGACGCGATTGCTCTCCGTGAATTTAAGTAATTTGGTAATTATTTGTCAGCACATTCCTTCTGATAATCATATACACTAAATAAACCTAGATTATTTTTAGTTTTATTAAAGATTTTTACTTGCTCTCACTGATATGATTTATTTCTTATTTTGTTTCAGGTGAGAAATTTTCGACTTAAAATTGATTTCAACTTGAACATCTAATCTAAGTACCTATAACATATGACTGTAATAGTGAAAAACCGGATAAACTTACTCACAGACTATTACATGAATTTAAAATATAGGCCTATCTAAAATATTTGACATATATTATATGGAAAGCGACCTGGCACCCAGTTAAGCTGATTCTTTTTGAAATAAATTTAAAGGATCAGAAAATATTTTCAAAAATCCTGGGAAGCATTTTATTTTTTGATAAATCAAAAAATCTTTAAAAAATATATCTTAACTTTATCTAACGATAGATTTTACTTATGGAAAGTGGTGTAGGTTTTAGGTGAAACATGATGTTAGTTAATAGAGTAAAGGGTGTGTAGTTTCACGTGGGTGTGTAGTTTCACTGTGAAACTACACACCCTTTACTCTATTAACTAACGATAGATTGGCGAGCTTTGCTCTTCTGGAAACTGGAATCTTATACTAAAATTTTCAATTTTTAATGAACATGATAATTCAAGAAAGGAAACTGAAAGAAACTTTTCTCTGGTGCCAAAATTTTTGTATTTCCAAAAGAAAAAATTGATTAGATTTTTTTTACTTTTTAATTAAACATTGCAGAAAAAAATGTCTGATATTATCTTTAAATATATTCAAATAATCTCATTACGTATAAAAGTTACAAGTTATAAAGAAAACTCAAGAGATTATCAACTACTGAATGGGAGGTGTTAAGAATGTTTTTTATTGTATGTTAAAAGAGTTGAATCCCCCTCCCCCCTTGAGAATTGAACCTGAGTGCCAAAATGCATTTCAGGTCATTGGCTTGAGCTCCGAGTGAAAGCGGTCTAATGCATAAACAGGGTGTTTCTCAGCCAGTCTAAAATAAATTTGGGGTCACACGTAATAAAAATAAATTAATTCCTGTGAATACATTGTAATAGACTGATGAAGAGGGCAAAGCCCTCGAAACTATAGTCTCGTTATAAATAAATAAAATTTATAATTCCAGCAGAAGACACTCTTTTATTGTCTCCTTCAATATATAAAAATTCTGCTACTCTCGGCACAAAAACTTGCAATGTGATTCTAAATTTTATACAGACGATGTATTGTAAATATAATTTTTAGAGTTTCGATTTCAAAAAATTTAAAATTCGAATTTTTATAGCTCCCAATTTATAACAGCTTGATATATATATATTTTTTACTTTATCCAATCCGAAGCGCGACTTCAAAGGATCCTCAGGTAAAGACTGCGGAACCCATGGTCTCTAGCAAAGTCATAAATTGGTACCTTGAGGACAACAAAAAAGGTTATATAAAGTTTTTAGTAAAATTATATTTTAAATTACTTTTTTTTTTAAATTTATTCATTTGATCGGTTTAATACAGCACAGCAAGCTTCCGGTTCTTGGTCCATTGCCCCTTTGAATAATAGTAAAGAATAGCTGGTAGTGATCAAGTGATTCGTGCAATCAAATCCAGGTTCAAGATATAAAAGTTTACAAAGGTTATTGAACAGCTCGGAACAAAAAACGACTACAGATACACTTACCTGAGTATCATAAACATTCAAATAAGGTCCGGAAATATGTAATGGCGACTGGCTGGTCGCTTCCGGTTCCTGATTTCAGTAAAGGAGGCTAACGAGAGGTCTACATTCATAATTACGAAATAGCTTAACTTTGACTTCTTTTAACTTGGACAGTATAAACAATAGATAATACGAATAAGAAAAATATTTAGTATTTTTGAGTAAATTCAATATTCCGGCCGCCTGGAGAACTTCACCCATTAGTCAACGTAAAGAGTAATAATTTTTCATTTCATTTTATCAGCCAATAGTCAATTCTTTTATCTTTTACAATCACGAGTGAAAAAATAATTGAATATTGTAGCTCTTGTCCGAAATCGAACTTGAATTTGAATTATTTTTTCATTTAGAGCTTTTTAACTAATTCAATTTTTTGCACGTATAAAAAAATATTGAATTATAAAATATAAATAAATAACTGTACTAATTAAAATCCTCAAAATGTAATCTGAATTTGAACTTGATTTATGACGTTGATGCGCCTGTATTTGGGCAACACATTGGGCACAGAAGAATGAAAGCTGCGTATGAGCTAGGCGAGTCCAGTTGTTGATGGAATGCTCGAGTTTATGGCATGTAAGCCATCAAGTATGTATGAAAGGATAATTTTTACATAAGCTTTAAATAGGTAGAGAATAGAAAAGGTAGAGTTTACCATATAAACATTCGAGTTTTCCCGATTTGTTGCCTCAGTTCCATTTTATTAATGTGATTTTGCTTTTAACTTTATCCAATGCGAAAGCATAGTACTATTTTTTTATTTATTCATTTGATCGGTTTAATAAACATCAAATATGCAATGTAATAAGGTTATTTCTCTAGTATTAGATAAGAATCCATCGTTATTTTTGATTTTAAGTCAACATGGACTTCAAATGGACAGTGATATCTGATTACAAATAAAGGAATAAACATATTAATATTTCAAATGTGTTTGGATAAAGCCAAGCAATGATCCGATGCAGTTTATTTTTATTTTCTCCACTTTTTATAAGGAGGCTAGAAAGTTCAAAACTTGATTAGTTCTTTCTTTTTGAATTTACAAGCATTCAGGTTCTTGAAAAAACTTGCTTTGACCTTCCAGTCTTGAGTTATCATGAGATTCGGAATCCAGAAAAAAAATATCATCATTGAAAATTATTTTCTCCTCCTTTTCTTGAAAGATTAGAACAAATTTAACATATGTATATTACTTATCCAGAAATCAATCTACTTGTGGTGGCAGCAGAAATAACTCAAGTTTCAAGCTAACAATTGGTTTATTCAAGTTTCTAGATTATTCCCGTTTATTCAAGTATTCCCATTTATCAAGTCATCTTATAAATTTTAGTATAATTAAAAGTAATTATAAATTTTAAATAACATAATTGAGAATCAGGCGAATGACGCACGGACGGACAGATGATTCTTGATGAAAATTAAAAAATATATCATTAAGATATAACATCAGAGTCTGCAGAGTAAATGATTTTTGGTTAGGATGTGCGCTCCCTTATATATGATCAAAATCAAATAGACTATTTCTAGAAATATTCTTTAGAGTTTTTACCTTAATTTATTTGAAAAATTCAGGTCAAGTATGAAAACAATTAAATTTTAATTGAAAATCATCATAAATGTACAAGAACAAATAATGAAATTTGACTTAAAATGTATTAAAAAAAATGAAAAACTTTCAAAATAATTAAATTATAATTGAGAATCAAGCGGATGACGCACGCACAGATACATACCATTTCTGATGAATATTAAAAATTTTTAAAGAAAATGAGAAATTCTATATCTTCAAAGTTTACAGTGTTAGCCCAAGAGCAAATTGGGCGCAGGGCGCGCGTAGTTGAGAGCCAGCAGAGGCTTATTGTTGTTTAACACTAACAATTATTATAAACACGACTGAAATTTATTCACACATTCACAGCAAAACTAAGCCATATCTATTTTTAAAATTTTCATCGTTTTTTAAACATCTGCTGGCTTTCTGCTAGGCGCGCCCTGCGCTCAATTTGCGCTCGAGCTAATGATTCCCTTATATATGAAAAGAAAATAGGGTTAACTATTTGTATATGTATTGAATTTTGACTTTAATTTTATAAAAAATATGACGGGTTTTATTAAAAAATCTAAATGTTATCTGAGAATCAAACAGATGATACAGACTCAAATAGAGGGAATTTCTGATGAAAATTAAGAAACTTTAAACTAAATACATGATTTTTTTGCCAGGATGTGCCCTCCTCCTATGATAAAAAAACAAATAGGCATAACTATTTCTAGAAATATTCTATGAAATTTTAAATTTAATTTATTGAAAAAAATCAGGGTACTTACCTTTCAAATTAAATTTTAATTGAGAATCAAGCAGATGACGCACGCACAAATAAAGTTCATCTCTGATGAAAATTAAAACATTTTAAACAAAATATACAGATAATATACTTCCAAAATCTGCAGAGTAAATGATTTTTGGCCAGGGCGAGCGCTCACTTAAGGTAGTCACAAATGCAAAAATTCAGAAGTCTTCGAAACTTGGAATATAAGTTATTGAAAGCATAATAAACACATTGTTAAAATTTGAAGACGATTTACCACACCAAACATAAAATAATTGCAATTAAAAATGAAATTTTTTACATATGATAGATTAAGAAAGGGTGGAAAAATTATCATTATTTTATTTTTTTTCATTGAAGGACTTTATCACCATCTTGATGAAAAACTAATATTTGTTAGAATAATATATTCGGAGTAACTTAAAAAAAATTAAAATTATTTACTTCGTAGTTTTGATAAAAAAAAAAAAAAACATATTTGGGTGATTAATTTTAGTAGAGGGGATATAATATCAATGGCTTGGAAACGATCCATTCATAAAGAGAATATAGTAGTGTAAAAAGTACAGTCACGTTAAAAAAACACAACATAACATTTTAGCATCATCATCATCATCATCATCATTGAGTATACAGTCCTAAGACTGGTTTGATGCAACAATCCGTCTCCACTCGACTCTGTCCCCCGCCAGCTGTTTAACCTCTCTAAATGTCTGGCATCCCATATCCCCCAATTATTTGGTTGAAATATTCTAATCTGGGTCTTCCCCTTCCCCTTTTCTTTCCCACCTCCCCCTCCAAGATATCCCTAAGCAGTCCCCCATGTCTCAGTGTGTGCCCCATCATCTGACCTCTTCTCTTCTTCAGACTCTTCCACAAGGTTCTTCTTTCTCCGATTCTTCCAAGAACTTCTTCATTTGTAATTTTATCCATCCATTTGATATTCATCATTCTTCTGTAGCACCACATTTCGAAAGCTTCCAATCTCTTTCTCTCCGCTTTTCCAATTGTCCAGGTTTCACACCCGTACATGGCTATGCTCCATACATATGTCTTCAATAGCAACTTCCTGTTTGCTAAGCTGATTGAGGAGGAGCATAGTAGTTTTTGTTTTGAATTAAACCCCATTTTTGCTTGGGCAATTCTTGATTTAATTTCGTTTTTGCTCCTCCCATCCCATGTTATTTTACTTCCTAGGTAGCGGAATTCCTTAACTCCTTCTAGGTTTTCTTGGTTAATTTTGATGCATTCCTGTCTCGTTTGTTCTTTTTTTGTACATACTAGGACCTTGGTTTTATTCTTGTTTATTTTCATTTTGATTTCTTCTATTAGGATTTGGTTAATTCCATTCAAGGCGTCCTCTAATTCTTTTTTATTGCTTCCTAGAAGGGCAATGTCATCGGCAAATCTTAACATAGCGATCTTTTGACCTTGGATTTCTATACCTGTATCAATTTTGTCTTTGAATTCTTTAATCGCTTCTTCTATGTATAAGTTGAAAATCATGGGTGACAGCACACATCCTTGTCTTACACCTTTTTTATTTTGGCTTCTCTTTGTTCATCACCAATATTTATAATTGCCGTCTGGTTTTGATATAGATTGTAGATTAGTCTTCTCTCTCTGAATTTTATTCCCGCCTGTTTTAATATTTTAAACATAATTTCCCAATTGACGTTATCGAATGCTTTTTCTAGGTCTATGAATCCGATGTAGACAGATTCTTCCCTGATAAAAGCCCTTTCTATTATTAGTCTAAGAGAGAGAATTGCTTCTCGGGTGCCTCTGTTTCTTCTAAAGCCGAACTGGTCTTCCCCCAGATTTTCTTCAACTCTTTGTTCTATTCTTCTTTGGATTATTTTGGTTAGGATTTTGGAGGCATGTGAGGTTAGACTAATGGTCCTGAAATTTTCACATTTATCCGCGCCTGTCTTTTTGGGAAGTGTGACTATTTTGTTCTTTTCGAAATCTTTTGGGATGATTCCCAATTTATAGATTTTGCTAATTAGTTCAAAAAGTTTGTCACGTGCCTTTTCTCCAGAGTTCTTTAGGATTTCAGCTTGTATATTGTCTATTCCGGGTGCTCTATTATTTTTTAGTTCCTTCAAAGCTGTCTCGAATTCTGACCTGAGTATGGGGTCTCCTAATTCGTTTTCGTCCACAGATTCTTCTTCTTCTATTGGGTTCATTGTTTTTTCTTCTCCATAGAGTTCTTCTAGGTGTTCCTTCCATCTATTTGCCTGTTCGTTTTCGTTTAGAATAATGTGGCCTCCTTTATCTCTTATGTTCTTGCTTTTTGGCTTGTCTTCTTGAAAATTTCTTTTTATTGCCCTATAGGCTACATCAACTTTTCCCAATACTAGATTTTCGTTGACTTCTTTACATTTTTCTTGAATCATTTTTTCTTTTGCTTTTCTACATTCTCTTATAACTTTCCATCTTAATTTTTTATATGTTTCTTTCCCTTCTTCGTCTTTTCTGTTTTTTAGCACCGTTCATATTTATAGAGTGGTTACGAGGCTAAAACTTTTGGATTGTCGCGAAAGAACCTCCTTAAATATGTTCTTTCGAGGGTGTTAAAGTTAAATTTTTTTCGCTTTATGTCAAAACAAATATCTTTTTCGTCTCTCTAAATACTCTTGTATTAGAATCGATAATAGGAATCGATATTGGGAATTAATAGTTCATTTTTCTATGAATATCAACGATTCAGACCACAAAATCGAATATATATATAATTGAATAAAAGATTTCACTGTCGATGGTAACAGAATTGTTTTTATTTTAGGTTAAAAATAAAATAAAATGAGAGAGTCTTCTGTTTTTTAAATAAAATAATTTTTAATTATTTCTAGAGACTATAGTTTCGAAGGCATTTCCTTCATCATCAGTCTATCACAAATATTTCAAATTAGTTACAAATTAAGATTTATACATTGAAAATTTTGAAAAATATATATAATGTCCTATATATATATAATATTCTTTTCGGCTTGTTCGCACTGCAGCCCCATAGCCCCTTTCGTCCCCCTACAGGAATCCACGTTGTTAATCCAATAGATTGATGGCCTATCTATATCTTTAACAAGACAAAAATATCTGAGCTCTTAATTTATTAAAATTCGGTTGATTGCAAAAATGTATGTTTTGTTTTTGTATAAAATGCAATCATTACACTTTGTATCCAATAAAATCGAATATATTAGATTATTCAAAATTCAAGAGGAATTTTTTCTGGAGAGGGGGTATCAAAAAATAATTTCACCACTTCTAAAAAATTTCCTAGGTCCGGCACTAGATCCAATATATGTATACTGTATATATAAGTTAAGTTTGCAAAATCTGCAACGTTTCTTTTTTCTAACTATTGTTTCTCACGCATTTTGCAAACTTTGCACTTCTTCCTTCCAGACCATCCTTTCTCACGGCTCGCTATCTAGAGCTACATGACAAAAAGTATAGATTCAGCATTTTAAATCATTATAAAAGGTGGATTGAACAAATCAGTCTTGTACTCACAGGTCACCCAGTCATCTCAACTGACCCTTGGACACCCCAGTATATTGATTTAAGGCTTAATTTATAGGACCTTAACGAAACTGTTAACCAGTGCCAAATTTCCACTCATCAATCAATATCAGTGCAGACTTCCAGGATTTTGGTGAACGAATTTTCGTAACCCACGAAACGGTAATAACGCGTGCCAAAACTCTCTTATCCTGGTCAGTATAAATCATCATCTAAAGTGTTTCCCTAAAAATAAACTATTGTTGTGTGTCTCTAAATATAAACATTTTATATAAACTTTTGTAATATAAACAAAACTATTTTCCTTAATAAATATATATTCCAAAATTTCTCGAATATCAGTTATCCAGTGCTACCATCATCCATCTGCTCTACTAATCTTCACATGTTCCCAATTCCTTTTTAAAAAACCTAATATTGGAATTGAGAATATAAGTTATATCGCTATAGCTTTTCTCCTTTAAGCATAGCGAATTCTACTCAAACTAAAATATACATACCGCATACCGTCATTCGTTCCTTAAAAAATAAATAAAAATAGTGAGAAAGGTAAGAAATAAAACTCAATATATTTTTAAAAAACTTTTTTCAATATACCTATTAATAATTTTAGAGAAAAATTATTTTTTAAGTTAAACAATAATTAATTTATTGGAATATATCCAAATAAATGAGTTTTTAATATATTAAATATATAAATATAAGATTAGTTTTATCAGATTTTTTATATATAACAAAATTCAAACATATTTAAAATTACTCGCTTATTTAAGGTGGCTTTTTATTATATAATATTAGTAAATAGTATGTAATAAATATCACGTGGTTCCAATTCAGAGTGGGCTCAAGTTTAGTTTAATTGATATAAATGTTTTATTTGGAGTATCTAATATCTTCTTATGTTAATGTAGCATTACCGATGCTGATATCCTCCTCTTCCACCTCGGCCTCCCCTTCCACCACGGCCACCACCTCCTTCTCGGTATCCACCACCGCCTCCTTGATATCCTCTATCACTACCTTGAAATCCTCTATCATTTCCTTGGTATCCTCGCTCACCACCTTGAGGTCCTCTATCGCCCCCGTGATAACCTCCCCCTCGTCCACCGCCTTGATAACCTCTATCACTACTTTGATATCCTCCTTGCTGTCCTTTGTGTCCTCCATAATCCGCCGACGAATTTTGTCCTTGATTCCAACCTCCTTGAACTCGACCCCCTCGTCCGACACCTCCTCCACCGCCTCGAGGTCCGCCATATCCTCCGCCGCCGCCTCCACCACCACCACCACCTCCTATAAAAAAATAAAGTAAAAAAAATGAAACGATATAATTAGATATGTGTATATCTGTGAATATGTGAATTCTGCACTTCTTCTTCAAGTGCCATATCAGGTATCCCTGAGGTTTCGGCACCTCTCCACATATACCTGTGCTGAGTGTGTTTAGTTGTTTTATACAGATATACGGGACCTACTTTTTAACGCCGGTTCCGAACGGCTAGTTTGGAGAGGTTGACTAGACAATTATACACTTCTGCTCTAATGTTGCTTAATACAGTCGTCCTCTATGGTGCTAATTCTTTTCGGGTGAGTTGGGGAAGCTGTCATGGCCAAATCTCATTCTGAATAGGGTTCCTGTCTGATAGGAAAGAATTTGAGGAATATTTACGTGAAAACAACTGCCAACAACCACGAAGCTAGATCTCACTTCTCCACACCTTCAACGCTCAACTATGGTATATATATAAAAATATTCAGATTCCTAACAATAAACACTATTAGAACATATATAACATAAAAAAAAATCAAATATTTTACCAATTTCCCTATAAAACGTACACACTACACAAACTATCGATAAATGTTAAATTTTCGAAGAAATATTATAAATAATGTATGTTATGTATGCTTACTGTAAACCGAGGCAAGCTGAAAGTCATAAAATAATTATTAGTGATCTATACTGTGGTTTTACTTGTAAAAATAGTGACACGCAAAAACGTCACACGGTAAAGTCATAATGTGTTTAGATATATTTCACTTAATTATTCATACATGCACACTGCACAGTTAGATATGAGCCGTTTATTTTAAAAGTGGCGTAAGTCCAATTTTGAAAAAAATGTATTAATGCCAGTTACTTAGGCATAGATGTCTTCTTTTCATGTTTATAATATCACACTCAATGGACTACAAAACCCTCTTGAATTTGCCAAAATAAATATATCAAAATAGGTATATATGTATAAATATATGAATTTATAAAAATATAATATATATATATATAGCCTTGGGCCCGGCGTCACCTAGCCCCCGTCGGGAAGCGTCTCGTTTTATGGTTAAAATTTATATAGATAATAGCTATATTATTTGTCGAAATTGTTCCTTTAACCAAAAATAATATTGACAGTTGAAAGATTTCCAAAAAGCTATTATTGGCCATCTTATTTGTTTGCTTTTACCCCCAGAGAGGCGCTGGCGTTGTTTCCTCGAAAAAAAAAATATTTTTTCACATGCCACAGAAACAAAAACACTATGTATAAAAACACTCGTGTATTTGAATGGAATGTTGTGTGAAAATTTCAAAGAAATCGGTGAAGAACTTTCGGAGATCATTCAACGTATCACTTAAGCGTAACAGTACTTTTTTATTTATATAGATAGATACTATATAAATGTTACGAAATAAATACAATTCTTTATAAATAATCGAAAAACGTTTAATAACAACTCAAAAGGTTTCGGGAGAAATTCTTCCTTTGTCAATTGAAAATTTGAAAAATAGTTGCTTTATGAATGAATTTATGAGCAATTATAAAGATATTAGCTTATTTCATTTAATAAAACAAACAAGATTTTATGCAAATGTTATCACATTAAGTTGTCTTAATAATATCAAATAAGCAACTACATTCTAAAGTTTTTCATTAATAAAGGAAGAATTTCTCCCAATATGTTTGGATATTCAATAAACTTTTTATGGTTATTTTTTATAAAGAACTGTATTTGTTTTATACAATAAACAATAAAGAATTTATTTCAATATAAATGTATATATTTAAAAATATAGGTATACGGTATTTATGATGCGAAGATTCAGAGCCTCCTGAAGCAATTGAAAATTTAATTAATCGATCAGAATGTATTTTAATTACCTTGGCGCTGTTGCCAGCTTGGCATTTCGGGTGGAGGGGGTTGTTGGTCTTGAGGTCGTCCTCCTCGGTCAGGAACCTAAAAATATAAAATAAAAATATTTTGTTAATAGACAAAAATTTGGCAATTCTAAAATTCAAAAATCAATTTTAGATGTTGCGATCGATTGGGTCTATGAATATTATACATACAATTGTCTCTAAAGTAGGCCCTAGACCAGAGGTGGGGAACCTTTTTACCCTGAGAGGCCACATTTAAAATAGCAGTAACAAAGGAGGACACATAAGTTTCATTACCGATAAATGTAACTTTTGTAAAGTTATTGCTGTTCAAATTCAATTTTTTTTTATTTTAAATTCAATTTATTTTTTATTTTAAATTCAGTTTTTCTTTATTTCAAATTCATTTCGAGGCCACATAAGAAATTCAAAAAGGCCACAGGTTCCCACCTCTGCCCTAGACGGTCAATAATTTTGATCAAAAGATTGAGTCAATCATTGACGCGGGCATCAATCATCGACTCAATAATCCCCGCAATCAACCTAAATCTTTTGATCAAAACTAACTCATTTGTAGTGTAGTTTCGATTAGGTTTCGGTGTTGGAAGCTAGCGGAGAGTCCTCCATGGTTGCTCCCGGGTGCGGGATTGAGGGAAAGATTGATTAAAACCCTTCTAGACGGCCATGCGCCTCTTCAATTGTTTGGGTCAATTAAACTTTCTATCAATCACCGTCAATGATTGACCCAATCATTAAACAGGTTCCTAGACGGTCAATCAGGCTTGCTCAATCATTTTGATCAAAAGATTGACCGTCTAGGGCTAGGGCCTCCTTAATATAAATATGGAGGAGTGAACCGCGATTGGAATTAGGTGTACACCGTCTTTGGAATTATTTGGAATTCATTAGATAATCTATTGTCTTCTACTTGGAAATGAAAGTGGAAGTGGAAGTAGGTGTACACGATTTTAGGTCGCAGTTTACCCCGCGATATAAATTATAAAAAATACAGCAGCCTGTAATTTATTTATTTAATTGTGACTTTCAGTGACAATTTATTTTTAATTGAAAGTAGACCTGAGGATATCGTAAGATAAGCAAAAATAAAATATTCCATTTGATTTCTCTTACTTTTATACACATATGTAAGAATTATTGGTATGTTTTGTTATAATTTTTGTATTTTGTAATAACTTTTGATAATGTTGGGGAGAAAGAAAAAAGAGCAAATTGCAAAATCTCTGCACACTCAGTTTTCACTTATTTGTTTTATTAAGACCATTAAAGTTTGTATTTTTAGTATGAGCGTATCCAGGGAATGTGGCAGGTGGCCTTCCGCCCCCCCCCCCCCCTCATTTAGCTTTTTGGGGGGCAGAACCCTAGATCAAATATTATTTATTTATTTATTTTCGAAATTATTCACATGATGGCTATATTTATTATGATTATTTTCATTTTCGTCCATAATTTGTATTAATTTGAAAGTTTATAATAGGAAAATAAGGACAAGTTTTTATGTGTTACTTTTTTATTTATCAGCCAACTTTTCATCGACTTTGCCGACTTCTTCAGGGCTTCAAATAGTCAAACCACACATTCGTCTAAATTTTCTTGTTATCTTCGTTACCATTGAAGACCATCAGAACAGAAATTTCAAAAAATATTTGGCACATTCACATAAACAATTTTTCTTTCTTTTCTTTTTATATTAACAATTATTATATATAAAATATAAATAAATTAGATATAAAACAGAAACATATCTAGAATGAGGCAACACTGTTTTTAAAACCAGAATAGAATATTTTTTTTTTGATCCTTACATAAACACTGTTTTTAAACCAAGAATAGAATATTTTTTTTTTTGATCCTTACATAAAGAAATCTCAAATTTAAATCTTTATGTAAGGATCAAATAAAAAAATATTCTATTCTGTTTTTAAAAACAGTGTTGCCTCATTCTACATATGTATGTTATTTCTGTTTTATATCTTATGTAATTGTTAATATAAAAAGAAAAGAAAGAAAAATTGTTTTTGTGAATGTGCCAAATATTTTTTGAAATTTGTGTTCTGATAGTCTTCAAAGGTAACGAAGATAACAAGAAAATTTAGACGAATGTGTGGTTTAACTATTTGAAGCCCTGAAGAAGTCGGCAAAGTCGACGAAACGTTGGCTGATAAATAAAAAAGTCACACATAAAAACTTGTCCTTATTTTCCTATTATAAACTTTCAAATTATATTTATTATATTTTAACATGGCACCCTAGTGGTGAGGTGATTTACGAGATTTGTAGGAGGAAGGTCTGCACTCTTAGCGAATATCCCCCCCCCCCCCCCAAAAAAAAGTCAAGATACGTCCTAGTATAGCCCCTAAAGATGTGGTGAATTATAATAAAAACTCGACATGTGGGATTCTGTTTTATTTTTGCTTATCAGACCAAATTTCTAGATTTCTTTTTGTGTAACACTATGAAGTAGTCAGTCGATCAATTATCTATTTTATTAAAATTTAGCAAATCATTTTTTACAATAACCCCTTAAATTGTTCAATATTTTTTATGAATTTAATTTTTGACTACTGTGACTTTTTTAATTTAATAATAAATATATAAAAAAATGTATATTCTTATGTACATATAATCTATTGGCGAAAATCATGGATGTGGCATATATAGAATTAATAATTATATGTAAAATCCCTTGAATTCACCCCTACCTACTAGTATACTTTGGATGGATTACTTGTAAAAGGTAAGCTTCTAACAAATTTGTTTATTGAATATACTCACTCTTCCTATAATTACACTATTTATACTAGATCTGGTGTTTTTTCTGACAGATGAGGAACTAGTTTTCTCCATAATAGCCAAATCCTCTCTCGCGGCAAGCAAATCAGATGTATCTATAGATGATTGAGCAACCATCTTTTGACGATGATTCCGATAGATTTGATTTATTTCATCGGAACGTTTTCTAGCAGTATCGCTCCACTGAAAAAAAAAATTTATTAAATATACAGATAGAAACCATCTAGCTTGCAGAATAATATAAATGTAAATTTACGAAAATGTAATATACGCTTGTACAAGCTAATCATAATACACAGGATTTCATTCAGTCCTTCAAATTGGCGGGTGCAAGGCTTTGGAATGAGCTTCTAGCTAAATTTCATGCACACCTAACTCTCGGTGCTCTCAGGTCTTCTTTTTTTAAGATCCCAATAACTAAAATTTCTTTGTTCTTATTTCTTTTACGTCTTTTAATCTTTCTTTACAATTTTGAAAATTTACAACTTTTAGTGATTGTACAAAAGTAGGTGGGACCCAAGATCCTATGTAAGTAGTAAATAATCCTATGTTTGTATAAATTGTAAATAAATAATAAAGAATAATATTCATTTATCTAATATAAATTGAATGTATTTAATATTACTTTTATTACAATATTTTTATGTTAATATATAACACATACTTTAATTTTTTAAAAATATAAATTTTTTTTAAAGAAAAATTTTGGTCCCTGAATGCACTTGCCTTGTACAAGCTAATCCCCTGGATTCTTGTAAAAATAAACAAAAAATAGTCTTGTGTAGGCATTTTAACACGAGATCAGAAATATATTTTAAGGATCCTTCAGAACGATATAATATTTGACAAATTTTTATATTATGATTTTATATTATGTTATAATTTATTTGTAAAGTTCGTTGGAATTTTTATTTAATTATTGTTTCTTGTCCCCCCCTCCCCATCTTTTAAATAAAATTCTGATGACGGTCATAGAACCTAGTCTTAATTGGCTTCATGAAAACTTTTGTAAAGATATAAATACAAATTTTATCTAAGAAAATTTAATGAAAAATGATTGAGTCTCGTCTCTAAATTCCTGTACACGTGTATGAATGATGTAGGGAATAAAAAAATGTATTTTTAGTTCAAAGATCAACTCTTTTAAAAATGGAAGAGATAGAAAAATTTGACACAACTTAATTGTAAGTTTTTAAATACATTTATAATAAATTTTTGTAGTAATATATATTATTAAGTTTTCTTGCCAAGAGTAATAAAGTGGTTTATTTTAAAAAGGAAATCAACGTGAGTGTGTGTCCTCTGCTTGATTCAAATAAATTTTCAGCTATGTTTAAATTAATATACTATAAATTTACTACAATGCCCATCTGTCTGATTCTTTGGGGAATCGAAACAGATGAATTTTGTTCAGATATTCAATAATAGATTTTATTTAGAATGTTTATATGTTAAATGGAAAAGGCATTTACGGGCTTAACGCAGAAGATGTCGGATCATACCCGACTGGGTCCTTATCTTTTTTCAACTCTTGGTTCAGGATCAAAACGAATCTGGTCCCAATTGCACCAAAATAGGGCAGTGACCTGATAAAAGTTTTAATTTTCGCGTTCATCTAACGTTAACAATAATATATTATATATATATATATATATATATAATTTTATTTGATAGATAATATAATATATTGTTTGAAAGTTGATGACAAAGAAAAATAAGGTGATCCCCTCTCGTACATTATAAAATTTATATCATTTTATTTCTATTATATAACAAATAGACATGTAAAGATAAAAGTAAATAAATGTTATATGCACTATTCATTTACTATGAGTTAAGGATTCTAGGTCACTTGTTTCACATAAAATACATATTAATGTGAAACGGGTGACCTAGAATCCTTAACTCATAGGAAATGAATAGTGCATATAATATTTATTTACTTTTATCTTTATTAAAGATGTTTCACCTTGCACCAACACCACAATCTCTACTAATTAATAGACATGTAATTGTTATCTTGTGAGTGGATGAGAGATGGGGTAATTAAAACCAATCGACTTGATTGGGGAATAATGGAATTGAAATAATTATCGGAAAAGAGGTTTTTTTATCTAATTAGATTTTTCCTCTTATTAAAAACAAGGACTAAAGATGAATAAGGACACTCGATGGTGGAGAAGTAATCTCCGGAATCGAAGCAAAAATACAATGTATACATTAATTAATGTAAAATAATTGGTTTAATAAAATTTATAAAAAAAAAAAAAATTGTTATCTTGTAAAATATTTTTCAAAGTCAACTATAGGTGTTCCGTGTTTAACCAAAATATAATAAGACCTTAATTATAATCAAAAACAATTATATATAAAATTTCAAATTGATATTCTTTTTGGTTTTTGAGCCAGTATGCAGACATTTGGTAAAGGACTCACAATCAAACATTTTGACAAAATAATTAATCTCTTAAAAAATTATGTTTTATATAAAAACACTTTTTTCTAGGCCTAAACGCCTGATTTCGCTCAATTTTTTTATTACAATACTTGACTATAATAAACTAAAGTAAAATTATGAAATGCTAAATAAGTTAAAGTGAGAGGAAAAAAATGAACAGACCTGAAAGGACTGAACAGTTACATCAATACGTTTGATCAACATTTCACGACGAAGCTGATATTCCTTAGACAGTTCCTTGCTTATTTCTTCTAGTTGGCTCCATTGCTTATCCGAGAGTTGGCCATTAAAAAGAGGTTTACTAAAAAGTTCAGAAGGCACGCTAGATATCACTTCTTTTAACTAAAAAATAGATAAATAAATGAAAATTGTGAATTTAATTTCATGTTTATATTATATATTTAAAAATAATTTAATTTATTTTCAATTTTTCCAAAAAGCATCGATGGTGTAATATTGCTTGGAGGTTTAGGAAATTTTAAGGCAATACATATTGATTTAAGATCGGAAGCAGTTGAACTTTCATTCTGAAAAGCAAAGTTGAAAATGAATTTCAATATATAATATATATTATTAGATAAATATTATCTTCCTCGGTTTAATTTAATGAAGTGAATTATTGGAAAACAGGACACTTTAAGAAAACACTTATTTAGTGTTTAAGCGACATTTCGTCCTTTAATTTTTGGACTTCACAGGCTCAATATTTACAAAGCATTTTTGCCATTACAAATATACACTTATTACATTACTCAAGAGCATAAGGCCTCACTACTAGCAAACTTCCTTCGCTAGAATCATTCCAAATTATCACTTTCATAAATGAAACTGAACTAGAGATGCTATGGGATATTATTCACACTTAATTACCTATATCGATCTATCTAGAGTTGCTTAAGAAGAGTAATCTATGGAAGTTTGGTCTAAATAATTAAATAAATTTTACAAAATTATAATAGTCATTATGTCATTAATAATTGTTCGAATTTTAATGATGAGTGATATGAAGAATTATTAGTGGCTAGTATAAATAGAAGTACCTGGCCCCACCGGACCCCCACCTCCTGCACCCCCACCCCCGAAACCACTTCCCTCGCCCCCCCCCCCCCCGTACCCTTCTACCACTGCGCTCCCCACATCTACCCCCACCGTCACTTTCACCCCCCGCCTCCGCCTCCTCACCCTTGTAGTGGCCCACAGATTATATGTATATAGGTATAGGTATATAAATAAATTCCGTATAATTGTTTTTTTTAATTAAATAACATTTTTGAGTTCATTCATTTTTCAATTAAATTGCCTAACTTTTAATATATAATAATAATTGTAATGATCTTTAGGGGGATTTAAAATTAAAAAAACCAATTATTTATTAAAAGGAAATTGAATAAAAATGTAAATATCCATTTTTATCGAGACAACCACCTGTGAATAATTTTTTCAATTAACACAAAACCCATCAAAAACAATTTAGCCGAAGATGAGACCGTGACAGATCGAATTCCCAACATAAACCCCACCTAACCCGAGAATTTCATCCAAATCGTTAGAGCCGTTTTTGAGAAACCGATTCTATGTATATATACAATTTTTGCCCGTTTAATAAGAGTAGATATAATAAGATAAGAAAAGATATACTCTTGTTAAGCAATTCTAATATCTGTAATGACAAAAATGCTTTTAATAGTTGAAGCTGATAAAGTCCAGAAATTAAAAAACGAAACGTTTCTTAAAACAGAAAATAAGCGTTTTCTTAAAGTGACCGTTTTCCAAATAATAATATATAAATTAGGATAATATACATAAAAATATATTCAAAACTTACCAAAACTAATTGTAATGGCTTATCTAAATCTGGTTTATTAACTTTAACCATTCTTGCTGCTTGAAGTTCTGTAATTAGATAATCTAAAAGAAGTAATCTATCCCTTTTGCTGCTTAGTCGATCATTAAGATGACCTTCTAATAAACATGAGTATGAACATCCTAAAATAGAGAAAATTGATTAGAAATCTATTATTTCATATTTTTATAAATTAAAATTGATAAAAACTAATAAAAAAATATTGCAGGAAAAAGTAGAAGCTTTTTCGAGACTCTGTATGTTCTAAACAAATTTTGGTGATTGGCAATTTTTTTGTCAGTAAAGGGTGTAAGTTTGAAAGATGAACCAAAGTGTTGTTTATTTAAACAAAATTTTAAGGCAAATTTAAGCTTTGTAACTACAAATGTTTTTTTTTTTTTAATTTCTGCATATTTCATCCGGAAGCCTAAAGCTAGGTACAAAACTAAATCCTCCGTTCTTGAGTATTGTTGATATCGGAATTCACAGAAACAAAGACAGACAGAAAGAAAAATTAATGCTTGAAAATGGATTTTCTCCGTTTCAGACATTGCTAAAACTTGAGCATTAGGTGATAATTTAGAATTATTTAAAAAATAATTTGGAATTTGTTCATACCTATAAATATTTTAATTTTATTAAAAATATGTATTTGATTGGTTTTTTTTATATTATATAAATAAATATGTACTAATCTTTTATAAAAAACAATCTTCGAAAGTGGTTTTTTGAACGTTGTTTTTTTATAAAAAATTTGTACTTATTTATTTGAATTTTATAGGGTTTTTAAATTTATTATTGTTATCATATAAATGCATGTAGAAATAGATTTCTTAATTAATTCATATGTGATAAGTAGGGTTCGGATTTTGCATATAATCTATTTTTTTTCTTTGATTGCTATCCTTTTAATCTTTTGTATCTGGTGATTTAGGGTATCAGGACCCACCCAGAGAAATCTTATTTTGCATATAAATGCATATTTTGGAGTTTAAGTGCATATTTTGCATATTTGTGTGATTTTTGTCCCTCGTTTGTTGGCAAATCATAAAAATAATTTTAAGAGACAGAGAGGGTAGGCCTCAGGTTTCAAACCTTTTTTTGAACCCCCCCCCCCCCCTATCTCACTGTCAAACAAATCGAGAAAATTTAAGGAAATAATAAAAATAATAATAAAACTTGAGTAAGATATTAAAATGTTTCACCTAGAACCAACACCGAACTCCTTAAAAGTTAGAAATAATTAAAATATATTTAAATTAAAATAATATTTTTTATGAAAATTATTTTTAAAAAAAATTAAATTTCTTTTAAAAATAAACTTTGAAAACATTAATTTTATATTAAATAATTTGAAGTTGTTTCTTAAAATTTTCTTAAATTTTCAAAGAGAAATAAATAACGCAGTTGTTCTAATATGCTAAAAAACCAGAATTTCTTTAAATTTATTGTCGTTAACATTAATTTTAAACTGTTTTTCTTGGAACTGAAAATGCCAAAAAATAATTCCTCTAAGGGCCAGTTATATGTCGTTGGTAAAGTTTTTGTAAATGTTGACAAAGGGTAAAATCTTATTATTCACCTTGTGCACGGCCGGATGACCAATCAGACGGCTCGTGCATTCAGCTGATTGGCCATCCCGCCGGGCACAAGGTGAATTCTAAGGTTTTACCCTTTGTCAACTTTTACAAAGACTTTACCAACCGACATACAACTGGCCCTAAAAGTGCTATATTTCGTAAGTGGGTTATGGACGATGCATCATTCACTACTGATGGTAAAATAATATTTTGTCAAATATGCGAAAAAGAGGTAATTAAAAAATTTCAACAATTTCTTCTTTTACCCGTTCCTTGAGTCGGTTTAAATATATCAATGATTTATAATGCATATTTCCTTTTAAAATGCATATTTTGCTGTTTTTTAGTGCTTATCGATCCGAATCCCAGTGATAAGTGATAACAGAAGAGATTGCGAATCTAATATGTGAAAATATTCCTTCACGCTATCTCTTAAGCCGCATGGGTGCCAAAAAGACCATAAAAGTTTTAATCAATTTGAAATTATTTGATGAGCTTAGTGGATGATAATCTGCACAATGCTAAAAACTTGGGGAAAATCGTTTGCAAGTTTTATTTGATATTGCGTTGTTATAACAATGTACATAAAATATCCTATCTCAAAACAGCCTAGATTGAAAGTTTATGAGTGGAGGTGGACTTAGGATCTGTGATTATTCACCTAATTCTTTTAAAATACTACTTAATTAATTCAAGTAAAAATGCACTTGAATATTCAGGCGTGGTTATTGCATTGATTTGCTCATCCAATTTACACAAAGATTTTAATTCTTTTGAAAGCCATTCGACGACTCGTGTGTATGGTCCATTTTATACGAGGGGTGAACCGCGACCTAAAACCGTGTACACCTACTTCCACTTTCATTTCCAAGTAGAAGACAATAGATTATCTAATGAAGTCCAAAGTAATTCAAAAAACGGTGTACACCTAATTCCAATCGCGGTTCACCCCTCGATTTTATATATCCAAAGAATATATGGACAAAGGAATGCCTAACATGTCCTATTATAATCTCTAATTTTTAAAACATGTAAATTGGCATGTTATAACCACTTAACTTTTCATTGTTTTGCATCAATTAGCATTAAGGAGCGTACTACCATATGTGTAATGGAATTATTTAGAATTTTTTTTAATCATATCTACTTAGTGGCATATTGAAGAATAATACCAAAATATTAATTTTTGACAAGTTTGAAGAGTGAAAAGGAGTAAAGATCTCTATTTTTCTATATTGGCCTGTAAAAATACTTATACGTGGCTTTTTAAGATTTTTTTTTTAATCATATTTAATTGTCGACGCATTAAAGAATAAAAAAAAAGAAAATAGCAAAATATTCATTTTTAAGTATAATCTGGGTTTGAAATGAAAGGTGAGAAAAAATTGAAAATTTCAACCTGTACTAAAAAATTGTGATGTGATAGAATCTTTTAGATATCAAATTTATGTGTAGAAATCAGAATATTACTCAACAATATGAAAAGCTTTTTAAAAGTTAATTTCACAGGCCGGTGTAATTCTTAAGCACCAATTCAGGGTTAATATAAACATAACCTCTTAGATATTGACTCTAAAGTGACAATTTACCAATAGTGTAATAATATTCCAATTTAAATAAAATATAATAAGATAAATAAATAAGTATATAAGTAAAATAAAAACTAGCTATATAAAAAAAAGTTATGATTGATGATGATATATATATATTGGGGAAAAAATGGGTGGTGACATTTAAACTTAGGATCTGTGATTATTTACCTAATTCTTTTAAAAAACTACTTAATTCAAGTAAAAATGCACTTGAATCTTCAGGAGTGGTTATTGCATTGATTTGCTCATCCAATTTACATAAAGATTTTAATTCTTTTGAAAGCCATTCGACGAGTCGTGTGTATGGTCCACTTTTAGGGCCACCTTCTAAAGCTTTATCGAGATAGCCTTCTTCGAGGATTTCCCCTGAATACCTGAAAATTAAAATAAATATTTGATTATTATTGAAAATGATGGAATTAATCAACACATGGAATTATAATTACCCTATATCTCTTAGAGTATCTAAAGTATCGTTTTGCATTATTAAGGAATAAATATAGTTTGCTTTTTAAGAAGTTAAATTTAAGAATAACAAAAAGTTAAATAGTAAATAATGATAAATTAAAGAAAGCCGGTTAATGAGAGAAAATTGTAGATTAAATACTGAATATCTGGAAATTATTGATAGTGAAGAGAAAGAGATTCCGATTCTCTCCGATAGATAGCCTGAGATCGAAATAAATAAACTTAACAAAAATCAAAGAACTTTAAATTTTCACAGTAATAATCAATTTAAAGACAACTATTTATAATAGTAAATTTTTTGTTAGTATTTATTTAAATTAGGGATATAATATTAGCCTATATGATAGGGAAAATTGAAACGAAGGAAAAATGTACATGTATGACGGCAATTATTGGGTGTGCCACGCTCACACTCGGAAAAATCCGAGGGGTGAACCGCGATTGGAGTTAGGTGTACACCGTCTTTGGAATTATTTGGAATTACTTTGGAATTCATTAGATAATCTATTGTCTTCTACTAGGAAATGAAAGTGGATGTGGAAGTAGGTGTACACGATTTTAGGTCGCGGTTAACCCCTCGGAAAAATCGTTCACACGACCACGCGAGCGTATTTCAATGGAGAGTTTCTTGAGCCAAAGCAGATCGACCTTCCGATTTGAATGGAATTCTTTTTTTTATTTTATTTTACCATACGAAATATAGAAAAGTATTGTTTAAAAAAGTGTTTTTTGCGGAGATTTCTCAAAAAGTGGTCATTCGATTTGATAAAAAATTACATATAGGATATATACCCATGCATGTAATTAAGGGGGGGGGGGCAAGGGGGGCGAGTCAATATCTCAATAACCATTTATGCTATGAGATTAATTTTATTCTTAAAAAATCAATACAGATTGAAAAATGTAGATCTCAAAAAAATGATCTTTCCATATAGCCCAGTAAATAGAGGGGTTTCAGCTTATATTAATTGCGGGAAAATATTTTTTTAGTGTCGTTTGGTATGCTGTGGGTATGCCAAATCTAAGTTTGCGACCTCCAAAATCTGGGCGACAACTTTTGGCTGGAGAAAAACTTCGAAATTTTCGGACTTTTTCCAGTTTTTCGCTTTTAACTCGAAAACAGTTCATATTTTATAAATAACCGTTCTATAGAATATTAAAGAGGACAAATTTTCGCGTTGATTAAAAAAAAGAAATGAGAAATTGGTCTTGTAGTTCGATTTTTAATGGGGATCCAAAAAACAGCCCCCAGGATCACTTTTGAATATCCCTAAAACTCGCACTTTTTTCGATTTTTTACCATTTTGACCATGAAGGAGCACATTTTCAACAAAGAAACCTCTATACATTTTAAAACTAGATTACATTTGCTACAATTTAAACAAAGTTTCATATTAATTGGATAATGGTAACCCGTGTGGCAATGAGGTAGAAATTTTGAAAAAATGCAATTTTTTGTATAAAAATATCAGCTTTTCCTTCATAAGATGAAAACCACTCATCCTAGAAACTTTATTTCTATCTCATTCTCTAGAAAATTTTGTTGACTTGAACGTTTACTCGGACCACTTTATTGTTAAAACTCTTTGATTTATAGATATCCTACATTTTCCGGACAGGATATGATCCGAATTCTCATGCGTTATGGAAAATGCTGGATATCTATAAATCTAAGAGTTTTATCAAAAAAGTGGTCCAAGTAAAAGTTCAAGTCAATAAGGTTTCCTACAGAATGAGATAGGAATCAAGTTTCTAGGATCATTAATTTTCATTTTAAGAAGGAAAAACTGCAATTTTTTGCAAAAAATTGCAGTTTTTCAACAAAAATTTGGTTGGGCGGTCACCACATCTCGCTCAACCCTGGCGCCGACACTGCGGCTGCCCCCCCCCCCTCCCTAGGAAAATTCCCTAACTACACCAATCCCTATATACTTATGTGAAAGTTAAACAAGTTATGAAAAACTTATATTTTCGGAGATTGAAAATACAATTTTTTTGGTCTGCCATTCTTAAACTCGGAAAAAATCTCAGTACACTTTCTCCTCCCCCTATCTTTCCCTCACCATACATATTTCCAAAAAATTATTATTTGTAAAAAATTTTCCAATTTATATTCAGTTTTCTCTGATTCCTGACGATGGGCTGACACCTGAAATATATCGAATTTAAAACTGGCCAGCAGCACCGCAACCGCCCCGCTGTACGCTCTCCACAGAGTCACTTATCAAATGTCATAAATTGTTTGTCGTAGATGAATTTTATTCTGAAAGGAAGGGAAATGTAAATGGCGTGTAGCAAAAAAAATATTTTAATGGTCCATATCTCGTATTGGCTAAGTCGCAGAGCTATGGGATTTGAAACTTAAGTTATCTAGAGGCTAGAAGAAGTAAGTACCTCAAGATTTTGACTAAAATCGAAGACAATCGTTTCCAAACTCCGATAGGTACAAAAATTGCTACTACCTGTGGGTCATTCACACCGTTACTTTAAAGCAAAATAAATAAATAAATAAACTTGTAAATTTAAAGTTTGTTTCTTAATTTGTTTTATTTGAAGATTTTTAGTATTTTGCAATTTCGTATTTTTTCCGGTTTTCTCAAAACGGTTTGGGGAAAAACACAAATTGAAGTAATTTGAATGAAGAAAATTGGTATGATTTCTTGAGTAACTCATTCTCACATCAATATTATAAAAAATATTTGTAAATTCCACTAGTTATCATATACCTACCTATCTATATTATTAAAAAAATGAAAGTAAATTTTATATTATTGTATTTAAGACCTTAAAAAATGAAAATTTCGTCTAGATGCGATCACAATAATATATTTATAGAAAAGTAAAAAAATAAATGTATTTCTAGAAAATCTTTTAGGTTTATGCAATATTCAGATTTTAAATTTGAAAGAATTGAGATTAAATGGAGATTATAAAGGAAAGTTTTAAAAAAATATTTATCTTAGAACACCTAAAAGAGTAAACGAGGTCAGATTAGGTGGCTTACTTAAAAAGTGAAAACTCAAAAATGATTTCATTAGTTTTTGTGATTATTATTACAATAGGACCTCGTTTATCCGAACTAACTGGGACCAAAGGCAAGCCAGATAATAGAAAATCGGGATATATGGGTAATAAAAACAAAACAAATCCTCAAATAAGCGAAAAAAATATGTTTATATCAAAATTACATGAATTGTTTAAAAAAATACATACATACGTTAAAAAAAATAAAATAACGGTACTTACGTATTAACGTCACCGCAGCTACAGTTTTTAAGCGCCGCTACTGACGACAGATTCTTTTAGAAAATTAAAAAATAATTAGTAAATACCCGAAAAAATTCAAATATGTAAAAGTTGTTGTTAACTAATGCAAACCTAATCGCCTAAAAATCAACCCGTAATGAAGTCATACGAGCCTAACTGAATATATCTTAACCGAACCTTCCAAAGTTTGTTCGGGAACCCATTTTTTTATCTAAATGAACCGAGATGATGAATAGAACCGAACCTATGAAAAGTTCTAAAAATGAAAATTGCCAACGCCCACTGGTACTCACTTGAGACAATTTGAGACATCACAGTCCATAAACTCAATTTCAGTTCAAATTTGTAGTTTAAAATTTTATTTGTAGCTGCGGTGGCGTTAATACGTAAGTACCAAAATAACTTTTCACATCATTTCATTTGAAAGAATTGGTCCACTGTCTTTTGTTTTAAGCACGTTCCAACTTCGTCTATATAAAAAAATCAAAATTAAAGCGAATTTTTGGTGAAATTATAATTACATTCTTGGTATCAGAGTTAAAAATTATTAACTATGTGAACATTTATTAAAATAAAAATGTCTACAAATTCGATCCGGATAAACGTGCTTTTACTGTATTTCGATTAATAATTTATGAAGAATATTTGATTTATTTAGATATTTTAATAAATAGTGATATGGAATAAAAAAGAATATTTTAGCTATAATCTATAGAAAATATATTTTACAATAAAATTTTTTACTTAACAATAAGATAATAATAATAATAATACATGTTTACAAAATAAAACGTCAAATATATATTTTACATAGAAATAAAAATTATAGATAAACTTTTAAGAAAACTTCACGCCAGTTTATGATTTATCATATTTTTGTTTCACTGGATTTGAATCAATCGCTTTCTTCAATCTCTTCGTTTAGAGATTCTGTTTCTAGAGATTCTTCTTCATCTTCTTCATTATCATTAGAGTTTAGATATTTTTGCAAATCACTAGTTGATGTAAGCTCTTTGTATAATTTATTTGCTTTAGCAGATATTTTAAATTCCTTTTTTTTAGATGAATTGTTTTGTGTTTTATTTTTATCGTTATTTATTTTCTTTTGTCTTTGAAAATAAGCATTAATCAATTTTCTGAAAAATAGAAGTAAAATATAATATTAAATTTTTGAGGGTATTTATTTGTAAGTAAAATTGGAGAAAAAGAGAAAAAATTTTAAGACTCGGTACTCATACAAAATTTATTATGTGAAACTTTTTTTTGTTTTGCTACTTTGGCATTTTCCAAACTCCGATAGGTTCAAAAACCACCTAAAAATTGCCACTATGGGTCTCTCAAACCGTCATTTTAAAGAAAAAAAATTAAACTTGCTTCTTAATTAGTTTACAACGAGGGGTGAACCGCGAGCTAATATCGTGTACACCTACTTCCACTTCCACTTTCATTTCCAAGTAGAAGACAATAGATGAAGGGGCATTATCTAATGAATTCCAAAATAATTTCACATATATATATATATAGTTGCAACTTTCGCGTTCATCTAACGGTAACATATAAACATTCTAAATAAAATTTATTGTTGAATATCTGAACAAAATTCATCTGTTTCGATTCCCCAAAGAATCAGATAGATGGGCATGTAGTAAATTTATAATAACCATACTATTAGAAAATAGGAAGAAAATGCGCCTGAACTAAAGAGTTGAATATATATAAAATTTGATGATATGACCTAGTTGGGGACCCATCGCTTAAATGGAAAAGGCATCTGCGGGCTTAACGCAGAAGATGTCGGTTCGTACCCGACTGGGTCCATATCTTTTTTCAACTCTTGGTTCAGTATCAAAACGAGACTGGTCCCAATTGCACCAAAATAGGGCAGTGATCAGATAAAAAGTTTTAACTTTCGCGTTCATCTAACGTTAACATATATATATATATATATATATATATATATATATATATATATATATATATATATATATATATATATATATATAATTTTTTATTTGACAGGGAAGTCTTGACCTTTATTTTTTAGTCTTGAATATTTCATTTGTTTTTTGTGAAGTGGTTCATTCATTATATATAGGAGTATGTTTATTTCCATCAAGCAGAGGACATCCTAATTGACTTCTTAAAAAACTAAGTATTGCCTTAAATTCTTGGCTCATGCCATAATTAAATCAAATGATAAAACTTCTTAGCACAATATACCTGTTCAATGGCTTATCTTTCATTTCTTCCTCAAATGAGTCATCTTTCTCTTCCGAATCATTAAGGGTAAGACAACGAAGAATATTTACACCTGGTGGAGTATCTCTTACATCATTTAACGAAACGATCTAAAAATGAATTAGGATTAGGAATATAATAATAAAAAAATAATAATTTCAAAAATGTATTTTAATGAATCATTTTAAATACATTTAATCTATAATAACAAAATTATGTTAATAAATAATATATTACTTTTTTCCAATATTGAAATATCTCTTATAGGGTAGGTTTCATAATAATAAATAAAATAATAATAATTAAGTATTCCGTAGGGTTCTCATTAATTTAAAGCTTAATTTAATAACGTTATAAAGTAAGATTGGTTTCATAATTGGATTTAGAAAGTTTTTAATGAAAAGTCGACATTTTCAAAAATAATAAAATTGACTATCTGCTCTGAGATTTTTGTTTAAAATGATCGATTTTTGACTTGTGTGAAAAATACAAAGACAAAATTTTGAGGAATTGATTTTAATTCAATATTTTAGTAATTATAAACCTGTATGTTTCTTAATAGAAGTAGTGAGGCAATGCAAGCAGCTATTAATGAAATAATATAATTATGTTGAATTGATTAAATATATAATATATATATTGAAAAAAATATTGTATATTCACTAAATCGCTTAAATTATATTATTCTATTTGTTAATAAATGAGTCGATCAGAAGTCAATGCGGGTAACTCCATAAAAACTACAATCGATAAAAATTGATGCCTCATATGAAAGAATATTCAGAAGGCCCTAGTGAGGAAAACCAGAATAAGGAATAAAATCGTTTGTACTATAATTTTATATATAAGATAGATATATAAGCTATATAATATAAGATAGATAAGATTTTAATCCGGTCTTTTGTACAGTTGACTTGTCAGCTCTATAGGACACGGAATATTGTATGTTGTGTATTTTTCTGGATAAATAAATAAATAAAAAAAAAAATAATGAATAAATCTAAATTTTTGGATTAGAAATGATGAAAATTTATAAATTTTACAGGAGTGGACTTAACCGCATTGGCTTCTGGGTGGCTCATATATTTATTATTTATCGTAACTAGCTATATATCAAAATATAATATTGTTTAATTTAATACTTGATTAAAATATTAAATAACTTAGAATATTTCTTGATCAAAATAGCAATTCGTATTATTAATAAAAAAATAAACAAAGTATAATTCATTACATAGAATGAACAAACAGTTGAGCTCCACATTGTGCTAGAAAATCATCGATAGAAACATCCAGTCACTCATATATATGGTTAAATATGGCTTGGTTCTTTATTTTCAAATAGAATAAATAACTGAAAAGTTGTTATTTTGCCGAGAGTACCAGAGTTATTGTTTCATAAAGAGAAACAAAGAGGTTGTCCTCTGATTGATGCAAATAAACATACACACATATATTTATATCTGTAGGAAATTAAGTGTTTAATTTGGTGAATTCTTGATTTCTGTTTTATTAAGAACATGTGTTTGCCACATGTCGGTTTGGGCTTTCTGCCCTTGTGAAGGCCGCATTCTTTCTTTGTAGCGAGCCTTTTGTGTTCAAGAGGCTGGCCGGCTGACACTCATATGCATGTGTATGTGTGTACGTGTTTCAGCTGGGAGGCAGTCGTTGACAAGGCGTCAGTTGATTGAAAAACGAGTGATGGTTAAGACATGCTTGTCGAATTGATATAGTTTATAGTCAGTTGAAGACGAGCCATAGTTTAGATGATACGATGTATTAACTAACGATGTGTATTATGATGTTTAACGACGACCCCTAGACACGAAAATGTACCAACCCAATGTAAATAAATATATATATATAAAGAATGAATAAGTGTGTTATTATTATTTCACCCCTATGAGCGAAGAGGGTGAAACCCGCGCCTTCTACAAGTGGAGGCCTGTCCGGGATAAATCGTAGGGGGTGAAACCCCCCCGCCCCTACAAATGGGGGCTCGTCCGGGATGAATCGTAGGGGGTGAAACCCCCCCCGCCCCCTACATATCAAATATATATTATTTATTTGTCTGATTGAAATAAATAATATATACTATATATTTAAAATATATATGTATGTTTGTTTGCATCAAGCAGGGGGAAACATCTTTGTTTTTCTTTATGAGATTAATAAACGCCACTATTTTAGATTCATTAGCACAAGCCTTAACTAGCATCTAGCATACTCGATTACCAGACACTTAATAGAACTTGTCTCCGCTCTTTTACATTTTTATAGATACTACTGGAGTTTGTTCTGTCAAGTTGAAATCAATAATCCTATCTAGAGCCTCATTTGTCCGAAACACAAAATTCAAACCCCTTCGCGATTCTATTAGATAATAACCGAAAAAACGCATTCGCCAAATCATTTATTCCCTCAGGGTCCGGATTCAGTGAAGAGCGTTTGTATGTTGCCCTCAGTAGAACGTCCAGCGTCCACTGATGACACTTTAATACAAGCGCATGCGTTTGTAATGCCCGCTGCCCGCTCAACTGAGGCCACAGCCTAAGACTTCTACAGTCTGGAACTATCTTCTCGCTTTCATCTTTTAAGCTTCATGTAACAGATACCTTCAACTCAGAACTTCTCATATTTACGATGAAGAGGGCTCACACAGGAATACAGACCCTTTTTACAAATTAATATAAATCCATATTTATTAATAAAAATTAGGAATTTTGAAAAAAAACTAAAAAAAAAGTATTAAGTATAGCTAACGGCACTTATTTGAAAAGTCGCCTTGAAAGTCTGGTTTAACTTTAATGATGAATTATTAAACTCAATGAAAACAAAAATGACCTTTAAATAATTTAAGAAGATATTAATTTATTTATGAAAAGGACGGGTAATCAAATATATCCATAATTAATGTAATAGCATAAGAACATTCCCACAAATTATTTATTTTTGCTACTCTTTATTGCCAATTTAGGATAGGATCTTTGGGTATTCTTAAAACTTCCTCATTTAAATACAGTGAAACTTGGATATCTCGAAAGCAGTTAATTTGAATTCACGGCGACAAAATGGTTTTAAGAATTTAAAAATATAAAATTAAATTTTGCATTTACATACTAATATAGGTACATATTTTATTTTATATTAAACAAAATAAATAAATTTAGATTTTCGTCTCTTATTCGATTCCAAAAGAAAAAGTAATTCATGTATATTTTTTAATTAAGTTATAGGTATGTGTGAACTTGTGTTTATTTAGTACCTAAAAGATTTTCTTGTCGAGAATAGTAGATTGTTGATTTTCCCCTAATTTCAAATATAATTTTCTTAAATTGAAGGAGACAATAAAAGAGTGTGTCTTCTGCTGGAAAAATAAATTTTTAATTTATTTATAATGTTATAAATAAATTCAAAATTTATTTTTCCCCCAGAAGACACTCTTTTTTGCCTCCTTCAATTTATAAAAATTCTGCTACTCTCGGCAAAAAGAAACTTTGAATATAATTTTCTTAATTTGAGTTTTTTTGGTGGCCCCTTGAACTTCGAGATACCCAAATTTCTGTATAATAAAAATAGCCCAAAGCACAGTAATGCACGACCTATATTTTTTGCTATTAACATTGATAAAATAAAATCAAAATGATGCGAATTGTTTTTATATTTATAGAATATAAAAGAAAATGTCTATAATAATAATATTCTAGAGTAACATTTTAATATAAAAAAAAACAATGGTTTCAAATAAAATAAAAAAACACCGATAATTCTCAATAATTTTGAAAATTATTTTTAATGAAAATCAGGATGAGAGATCACTGGTAACCACAGGCGAGATTTGAACCTAGTGGCGTGCCTAAACCAATTGGTATATCTCTCTAATCTTCCAGCGATCTACTTTGTCGGCATCTGGTTCGAATCTCGGAGGTCAGTCTTTTTTCATTAAAAACAATTTTATAAAATGTATCAAGAATTATCATTCTGAATTATTTACTTAGATAATAAATTTCATGGCTCATATACTTTTATATCTATTTTGACAAATTAAAGAATTGATGGTATTACATATATTAATTTAAAATAAATACAACCCTTTTATAAAAAAATCATTCATCGAAGAATACAACATTAAAAATTTCGAGAAAAAAATGCTTAAATTTAAATATTCTTAATGTTAATAAGAACATTTTTCTCGAAACGTTCCCTGTTCCATTAAATGATTTATTGGTTGTTTTATAAAAGGTTTTTATTTTTATTTTTTATTATATAATACAATCAAAAACATATATATTAATAAATATAAAAATAATACTATTTATTTATGGGAAAAATCAGTTTAAAAGATTGATAAAATATCATTGTATAACATTGAAATAATTTTATCAAATGATATTTGATTAAACTTTTATACATTGAAATTATTGGATAAAAACACTTGGCAGGTTTCACATTAAGATATAAAAAAATAAATCGAATTTATTTTTAAGAGAATCTTTAATCTCGATATATATATTTCGGGTGACTAACCCATCTTCAGGAGATACAGAAAGTAACTTTTATATCTTAATGTGAAACCTACCAAGTATTCTTATCCAATAATTTTAAAAAATGTTTCACCAAGTACCAACACCAAATTCCTTAAAAACTATTTTATACATTGATTTTATATAAGAAAATAGTATTATTTTTATAAATATTAACAATCCAGAACATATTGATTTAATATATGTATTAATAATTATAGAATTGTATGCTTCACAAAAGAAAATGTCTTATAAATAATTGATAAGCTCCATACTTTTGTAAATAAATTGTTTATTATTTAACGAAATAAACTCTTTAGATTAATTAAAATTAAATTTCGCATCTATTGGTGGTTAATTTATTAAACTAAGTTAAGCAAAAATTTTATTATAGTTATATGTAGAGTTAGATGAATTACTTATCTCCCTAAGTATACCTTACATTTGTGATTGTTAATAATAAAATGATCAGAGAATCACAGAAGAAAGGGATATAAATATGGATTGGATGCGTCATTGATTTTAGTTAAGATGAATTTAATTATTTATAAACTAAATACCTCTCTAAGTTTTGGTTTCGTTATTTCAAAATCAGATACTTTTCTTCTAAATATTCCCGAATTTCTTTGTTTGGATTGTTCTAAAAATGAATAGTAAAAACAAAAAATTAAAATAATATTAACTAAAATTCAGTGCTCGGATATTGAATATTTTAACATTGAAAATGCTTTTCTTGGTAAAGGTATATCTAATAAATAAAATTATCATGTATACCATATAATCATGTATAGAACTAAAAACGAATAGCCTTGGCAAGGAAGGGTTAAGTAGTGTAAGGGTGAGAGTGAGATTCTCTCCGGGTGTCCCGTAATATATATATATATGTCTTTTTTATATGTAATAAGATTCAACACTGATAATTAAGTATGTTTTACTTCGTAGTGGTTCAAAAGATCGATAAGGCCTTTCAATTATTTTCAAAAATGAATATGGCCTTTTATTCAAAAAATGTTGTCCACCAAACAAGAATTTAGAAAAAAGTGGCTTAAATACAATTTAATACCCCATTTGTGTTGGGCATCTATCTAGATCAGGCCTAACCAGGGGCCGCCTTAGCGACCTAAAAATTTCCAAGGGCCGCACATAAATAAAAATAATTGCAATTTTTTTCCAATATTTTTTTTGAGATTTGGCTTTACAACAGATTTCGTATTTAGTGATTTTTATTTAAGTGATTAACTTGAATGTAGAGGTACACTGAGTGTTCAATCAGTGGAAATGTGAAAAAAAACAAGTACTACAACGAGATTTGAAAAGAAAATAGGCAGTGAGATAACAACAAAATGTATTTGTATAGTAATACATTAATAACTATAAAATAAAGTCACATACACCGAACAATATTTCGAATTTTATTTTAAAATAACAAATAAATATGAATGGCTATTTCTTTCGGTGTGATATTTCTTTCTTTCTACTTATTTAATTTTTCTAAATTTATTTCTGTTGTCTTGTTGAAGTTTTAATTATAGGGAACGATATTTCTTTTAATTTAATGCAATTTGAAATATCCGATACTTAAGAAAAAGACACAATTTGTCATATATGACCAAGAGCGTTCTCCTCACAAAAGCCCGCGCCCACTGTAAAAAAACAATCGATAATGCGATGAAGTCCTTCATTCAGAAAAAAGCTGACAGGCTAGCAGCTTGCCCCACCAGTTCAAACCAATTCTGGTCCCTTGATAAGTATGTAAAAAGAAATTTTACAAACTCATCTTTTCCACCTCTCAATCTCTCCGACAACTCGATAGCCATTGACCTCTGAAAAAGCTGAAGCTTTTGCCTCATATTTGGCGTCCAACTCAAACCTGGACGACAAAGGGCTTGAACCACCCACATACCCCCCCAGTACTAATATAATGTCAGATACTGTTTTCAGGACACCAGCAAATCTAAAGATCATCCAGAATCTAAAGAACAACTCTTCTGCTGGCCACGACGATATCCCTGCCATTCTCATTAAAAAATGTGCCCCTGAACTTGCTCCTATACTATCCAAATTATACAATCTCTCCTATAACTCTGGAATATTTCCGGAAGCCTGGAAACTAGCCAGAATCCAACCAATTAAGAAAAAAGGCGATTCTTCCAACATAAAAAACTATCGACCCATAGCAATCACTTCTGTCTTATCCAAAATTATGGAAAAGGCCATCAACGAGCAAGTTCTACGACACTTAGAGTCAAATAAATTTATCCACGATAGGCAATACGGCTTCAGGCAATCCCGGTCGACTGGTGACATCCTAGCATATGTAACTCATATCTGGAACAAAACCTTGGAGGCCGGGAATGAGACCCTCGCGGTAGCTTTAGACATTTAGAAAATCTTCTTGCCAAATTGACCTCCGTCGGCCTTGCACCGAAACTCTATAAGTTGCTCGAAAGTTTTCTTTCAGGCCGTAGTATTAAGGTTGTCATCGATGGAATATCATCTTCCCCCTTCCACACCAAAGCTGGAGTTCCTCAGGGATCGGTTATCTCCCCTACGCTTTTTCTTATCTATATCAACGACCTTCTAAACTTGCCCTCCAATCCGGTACATTGTAACGCAGATGACAGCACCCTACATAACGCCCCTGCATCGCATAAAAACCGTGCAGACATTGCCTCTTCAATTAATTTAGACTTATGCAAACTTAAAAACTGGGGGATCCCAAAACTTAGTTAACTTCAATGCAGTGAAAACTCAGTGTTGCCTTATTTCTAGGCGAGTCGACAGAAACCTCCCAAACATATCATTCGACTCAAACTCACTAGAATTCAGGGATAAAATTTCAATGCTAGGCGTAACTCTAGGGTCTGACCTTTCATGGAATGACCATATCTCAACCACTGCTAAAGCTGCAGCGCGCAAGCTTGGTCTCCTATTTAGGTCTAGACGCTGTTATACTCCCAGTCAACTTCTTATGCTGTATAAGGCTCAAATTCGTCCCTGTCTCGAATATGGCTCTCATCTGTGGAGGGGTGCCTCCAAGCATTCTCTTGCTACACTGGATGCAATTCAGAAGCGAGCAATTAAACTAATAGGAGAACCGGCTCTAACCAACTTACTCGACTCCCTGGCTCACCGAAGAACCGTTTCTGCTCTTTCCCTGTACTACAGATACCATCACGGTGTCTGTTCAGTCGAGCTGAAATCAATTATCCCCCCTAATGCCCTCTTTACGCGAAACACGCGGTTTTCTAACGCTCAGCACCCCTTCGCTGTCAAATTGGATAAAAGTCGAACAAGCGCTTTCGCCAACTCTTTTATCCCTTTGACCTCCAGAGACTGGAACTCGCTCCCTGCCACCATCTTTCCCGCGACTTATAACCTTCAGCTATTTAAGACCCGTATCCACAGATACCTTCGACCCCCGCCCAACCCATAAAATTCTTTCTTCTTCTTTTCACGATGGAGGGGCCAACCCAGGCCTTTAGGGGTTGCACCTTTTTTGGTGTAGCTCCTTCTCTCATCATTATCATAAAAAAAAAAAAAAAAAAAAAAAAGAGCCGCACGTAAGGACGGCGAGGGCCGCCAGTTAACAAGCCCTGAACTAGATGATACTAGAAATTTTTTTTATTTATTTCTTTTATTTAGTCAGCTCCTTAAGTATGTGTCTTGTGAGTGTGGTCTAAGAGCGAGATTATAGACGGTTAAATTTTTGCAGTGTGGTGGGCTTGTCTCTGATCAGAACTGGAATTACTCGGCCAACCAGACCCCTATCAGGAAACATTATCTTCATTAGAATAATTTCAAATAACTGTGTAATTTTTGAGTTTTTAGCTCTTTTTTTTAAATAATAATCCTGCACGAACGTATCAATCAATTTGATCTAGTTTTTAATTCTGAACATCTTTTGTATTTAAACTTTTGTACTAAAATTAATAGGGAAAAATCTATCGGCAATTAAAAATTTTACCATGGTTTTTCTTAAATAACAAAAAAAACATCCGGTATGTATCATCATGTGACATTGATCTATAACTTTTATGGGTAACTTGGCTAGAAACATTTTCAATGTTAAAAAAAAAATGAAATCAGATAGATATAAATTTAAAAATTACCTATTTTGTTTGATGTTGATTGCAGTTTCTTTACAGAAGGTTCGAAATTTTCTTTACTTAACTAAAAAGAAAAAAAATCATAAATAAAAAGTCGTGGAAGAAAAAAGATCAAATCAAAAATTTTTGTAAGGAAAATTGATTCCGTAAATAAAAGATAATTATTATTATTAAACTTTTGTTAAAAAATTATAAATTTATAAAGAAATATTTTAAAAATCATTCTCAACTTACTCGTGAAGTACTAGGTGCTTCAATTTGAGATTTCGGTTTATGTTCTAAAACAAATAAGAAAAGGAATGAAAACATAATAAGCTTTCGGGAATAAAGATTAGTAAGTGAATCATTACCAATAAAGAAATGATTATAAAGACCCATTTAGTGTCATAAACAAAATAAATGAAAAATTAATTTTAATAATTTGAATTAACAAAATAAACAATTAGTGTATTTTTATAAGAAATAAATTATATTGTATATTCTGCTGCATGCATTCAAATACATTAAAAAATAAAATAAAATTGAATTTCTTCAAAACTAGAAGGGCAATAAATGACTTTTCCAAATTGAATATAAAAGTTGAAGTTGCTGAGAAAAATAGATTTTAAATTTTATAAGAAATATAATTAAAAAAATATAAAATGTCAAAAGTGAGTTATAAATACTAAAAAGACAGTCTTTTTAAGCTCTATAAAGCGGCTCACAGACGATCAACTTGGTCGACAACCTATGGTGGTCAACCTTGTTGTTGGTTGTTGGCACCAAATATCAAAATGATTATTTGATCTTACCTTAACATTGCTTTCAACATGAAATATCAACCATCAAACTGCCCAGAGACGTTCAACATCGTCTTCAACACGACAATGTGGACAATAAGGTTGGTGACCAAGTTGATCGTCTGTGGGCCGCTAATTCTATGTAATTTGTTTGTATCAATACTGGCAATATTCTACGGTAAAACATGTCTGAAATATCTACTGGGAAAAACATCCCGAGATCTCTACGGGTGTGTCAGTATCAAAAGCGCCAAATTCCTTCTTATTCAATTAAATATACTTTATATTATTTGTTACTTAGAACCAAATTAGATATATATTTTAGCATTTTCAGATTATAATTAGCTTAGCGTTTTTGTCAATATCTCCAATTTGGCAAAAGAGAAATTGCCTCTTTTGATACTAGACCTACTACTACTATCACAATATTAAATTACCAAAAAAAATCTTTGAGGTGTTTGAAGAATGCGCCCTTTTGAGCTCTTTTTAATAGTCTGATTTAGATCTTGAGATTCGTCCATATTTGCTAAGAAAAAAAGAGAAAATAGTTTAATATTCATACTTAAGACTGATATGGTTAATTACAGATCAATATATCCAATTTTAATAAATATTTATAATTTCTGAATTGTTTTATATATTTCTAAAAATAAATATCATTCTGAAAACTACAAAACATATATTGTAATGTGAATTTAGCCTAGGAGGGCGTGAAATAGAGCGCAAGTCTCTTTGCTTTGAGACTCTTTGGGCCTGGAGTTGTTGATTTTGGCTCGCCACTTTTTTTTGGCTTTTCGGCCCTTCTAGCCATCAGCCAATTTATGATACTGATATTAAATTATGTCCTCTATGTAAGATCATATTTTTAGGGCTCGCCACTTGAACTGCTCGTTTGGTGAGACTTAAATTGTGCCTGTGTCCGTGTTTTTCCCTAGTATTCCTGAATATAGTGTTATCCCTAGTGTCCAATGTTATCCCCAATGTTCAGTCTATCTTAAGTGTTCATCGTTATTGTGTTCTAGTGTTCTAATTTTAAGTGTTTATTCTTCACATTTTATATTTATTATTTTTATGTTCCTTGTTCGTGTAATTTCTTTATTTATTTGTTATATGTTGTTTGTAAATAATTTGTTAATTATTTTCCTTTCACGTTTTGCCGGAAACGGTACAATATCACTAAAAGGATGGGCATTTGAATAAAGTGGCATGGTGAACCGACTAGAATACGAGCCGAACTGAATATATTTTAACCGAACCTTTCAAAGTTTGATTGGACCCATTTTTTTATCTTAATGAACCGAGATGATGAATAGAACCGAACCTATGGAAAGTTCTAAAAGTGAAAATTACCAACGCCCACTGGCGGGCGCTCAGTTGAGACAATTTGAGACATCACAGTCCATAAACTCAATTTCAGTTGAAATTTGTAGTTTAAAATTTTATTTTTACTTTCCTACTTATTTTATCAGTTCTAAAAGAATCAGTCATCAAATAGGGGCGCCACACAGAACCACGGTGATACTACGGTTTCCAAGGTTTCAATAAAATAAAATAAACAAATGAAAAATAAAATAAAATAAATACAAAAAACACTTCTTCTTCTTCTTCTTCTTCTTCTTATTGATAGACCTGTGGTCTGTTTATCCTAACTCGTCCTGCCAGCGTTTTTTAGGTATATATATATATACAAAAAACACTATTTTTAAAACTGGATATCTTGAAAACTAAGGGAAATCTCAAAAAATGGTATTCTTTATTTTCGTCTTAGTTTGGTGAGTACTATAAGAATCCGTCGTCAGATCGCGGCGCCACAGTTACTGTAGAATCCCCGTGGTCTCTAACAAGGGATGTATTTCCATTATAGAAGGAATTGTGTTTGTAATTGAAATTTATCGCTTGTTAAGAATCATATTTTTTTGTAACTAAAAAATTAGACATGCTCAGTGCCACTCGTGGGGCACATATAGAAATAGTGTGATTGCACAAACAATATGGAATATAACTATCACAATATTAAATTACCAAAAAAAATCTTCGAGGTGTTTGAAGAGTGCGCTGTTTTGAGCTCTTTTTAATAGTCTGATTTAGATCTTGAGATTCGTCCATGTTGGCTAAGAAAAAAGAGAAAATAGTTTAATATTCATACTTAAGACTAATATGGTTACAGATATATATATCCAATTTTAATAAATATTTATAATTTCTGAATTATTTTATATATTTCTAAAAATAAATATCATTCTGAAAGATACAAAACATATTGTAACGTGCGTTTAGCCTAGGAGGGAAAGAGAGCGCAAGTCTCTGCTTTGAGACTCTTTGGGCCTGGAGTTGTTTTTGGCTCGCCACTTGAGGTACTCGTTTGGTGAGACTTAAATTGTGCCTGTGTCCGTGTTTTTCCTTAGTATTCCTGAATATAGTGTTATAATTTTAAGTGTTTATTCTTGTTATTTTTATTCTTCACATTTTATATTTATTATTTTTATGTTGCTTGTTCGAGTAATTTATTTATTTATTTGTTATATGTTTCAATAAATTATTTGTAAATAATTTGTTAATTATTTTCCTTTCACGTTTTGCCGGAAATGGTACAATATCACTAAAAGGATAGGCGTTTAAATAAAGTCGCATAGTGAACCGAATAGAATAAGACCAGTTTTCTTAGAAAATCATAAGATGGTGTCATCTATTAAATCCGATGGAATGGAATATATTTAATTATATGTCAGAAGGGTTGTTTTTCACCCCATCGGGAATCTTTACTGCGTTTACATATGTCAGAGAGGTTAGCACCTCGCAGGTGAGCCAGATGACCCAGATTGCTGTTACTGGCACTCGGGTTCGATCCCAAGGGGTGAAAAACAACCCTTGTGACATATAATTAAAAATATTCCATTCCATCGGATTTAATAGATGACGCCATCTTATAATTTTCTAAGAAAATTTGAATCTATTACCTTCGGCAAATTGAAATCTTTCATATTCAATTAGAAAAAGTCATTCCATTGCCCTTCGAATTTTGAAACTCTTCAAAATTCGAAACACTCAACGACCTTTATTTAAATTATATGGCATGGCTATATGTTTAAATTTAGAATCACTAGATCGCGAAATTTTACAAATTAAGATAACAATCTTTGAGTAAAATATTTAACGCGTTTACATATGTCAGAGAGGTTCGCACCGGGCAGGTGAGCCAGATGGCCCGGAGTGCTGTTACTGGCACTCGGGTTCGATTCCCGAGGGGATGAAAAACAACCCTTGTGACATATAATTAAAAATATTCCATTCCATTCAGATTTAATAGATGACACCATCTTATGATTTTCTAAGAAAATTTGAATCTATTACCATCGGCAAATTGATATCTTTCATATTCAAAGACCAGTTTTGTTTTTTCACAGAATATATAATTAAAAATGTGGTCTCTTAAGGCGCATGCACATTATGCCAATTCCGACCGTCCCAGCAAACACTTTTCTATTTATTTTGTAGAAAAAAAATGAAGCGGTCAAATGAAAAAGTCATAGCATCAATTTACTTGTATCGCGATCGGGGCTTAAATTACATTAAATTAAACAGCAACTGAGTCCTGAGCCATTAATCGGGAATTTTCACTAATATTAAAGGGGTCAAATTAGAGCCAGATAATATTACATAATATCGATTTAAGATTAATTCCAATTAAATTTAAATAATATTTTTAAGAAATATGATATTATTAATGATAAAAATGTAATTTTATATTATAATTATTGGAAATTAGATATAGTATAACTAACCCCTTTCAAGATTTCTATCGAATCGCATAGTGTGGAGTGCTAGGAATCGCAGTGTTACACCAAGACGTTCATGAGCTGGAATGGCTTTTTTGAATGTAGTGTCCCCCTTGCTGATTATCGGCCCATTCAAATTAAAAAAAATCTCAAAATCACTGCTCGTCATTCGGAAAAAGTTCCGGAAACCACCTCTACATCTGTATTCGAGATTTAATTCGTCCACATTGTCCAAAATTAAATCCTTCCACAGTTCACTCACTCCATATCAAGCTCTAGGTATACTAAGGCTCGGACGTACCCAAAATCGCCGATTCCGTGGTTTATGACTCTCTTGATCAATTAATATTACGTCTGCAGCAGCAACAAGCAAGTCCTCGTCTGAATAAATTGCGACTGAATGCCATTTCCAATGTTGACACAGTGAATTGTGTGTGGCTTTGATATTTGGCCTTGCCAATTGGCATATATTGGCATAGTGTGGATGGGCCTTAACAAGGGAAGTATTTCCATTATAGAAGACATTGTGTTTGTAATTGAAATTTATCGCTTGTTAAGAACCATATTTTTTTGTAACTAAAAAAATTAGACATCCTCAGTGCCACTCGTGGGGCACATGTAAAAATACTGTGATTGCACAAACAATACTTCATAACAATGTGTATCCATTGCTGTATCAATCTTCTTAATGCATCGAATACATGTACTATTACACAGTATAATGCCGTTTCGTCTCGAACATCCTATATTTTCTTTTGGAGAAGTCAGGTAGAATTCAATGGAGAATTGATATCAAAAAGCAGCCCAAGGATTATGAAAATTACAAATTCCCAATAAATTCTTTTTTTTTATTGGAATATAATTTTCATTCTCTCAAAAACCGATGTTTCAGAAGATTTTCCCTCCTTCTTCATGGTTTAAAAGGGCCAACTAAGAAAGTTGCAACCACCTCCTTTTTGTCTACTTTAACAGTGCTTGGCCTTTTTTGGGTTAGAATTTGCTTTAAGTCGTATTGTCTCTAATGAATTTATTTATTTAATTCTAGCTCATTAATGACCTTTCTCGGGATTTCAGATTCTAGATATTTTCCAACTCCCCGGAAAAGTGTATGATAGCTTAAATTTTTTTGAAAAAATAGGAGAAAGGTCAGTAAGGCATTTTTAAATTGGCGAAAATCACGATAGGGATGATATCCATTAACATATATATAATAAGATGTATTAATAAGGTAGCGAGAATTCAATGAGTATGCACCCCTGATATCTATCGATGAACAAGAACTTTTCTCCATTTAAGAATGTTTGTTATGCATCGATGGCGAGCGATTCAAGTTGTTGATGATTTTAGGCAATAACATTGGTTGGAATGTTTTCAGGATCAATGGCTGAATCGGCTTTTAATATATTTATTCAATAAAAGTATGATAAAAATTCTAAAATGTATAATATACTAATAAATCAACATTTACTTACGTGTATTTTTTTTTTGTTTCAATAATAATTGTGGCCAAATTTTTATAATTTCTTTATAATTCTTTAAAAAACCAGTTTTACATAATGATGCAATTTTGGAAGGTAAAACTATAAAAAAAAGAATACAAAAAATTTAGAAATGCATTAATAATTTATTATTCAAAAAAAATACATACTTTTATCAGGATCTTGTAAAGATCCTTTAAGTTGATATTTCTGTTGATTGTTTGCAAGAAATTCATTTTCACTTATTATTGAAATTATTCCAACTTCTTCTTCTTTTATTGTTTTGCCTTGAGAACTATAAAAAATCATAAAAAATAAAAATAGTAGTATATAACTATATATTAACAAATTCTCATTTAAGCCTAATTTAATAATTTTTTGCTATTTGTTCTTTGAACATCATTATTTTATTAGAAATTGGATTGGGAGAGAATAATGGAATTGAAATAATTATCGGAAAAGAGGTTTTTTATTTAATTAGTTTTTTCCTCTTATTAAAAACAAGGACTAAAAAGATGATCAAAGACAGTCGATGGTGGAGAAGTAATCTCCGGAGTCGAAGCTCAAATACAATGTATACATTAATTCATGTAAAATAATTGGTTTAATAAAATAAAAAATAAAAAAAATTATTTTATTAAATTAGGGAACGAAGAAAAGTTTTTTATTATAGACAAAAGAATAAGCCGGGGTTCGAACCCGGGATCTTCGCATGTGCGCTGCGATGCCTTTATAAGAGCCTAAGCTCCTATCCTATCGAGAGAATAAATAGAAAATATGATAATAAATCATTTTTCACAATTTTAAGGTTTAAATTACGAATTAGTAGCCGTTTCAAACCCTCATTATAAATAGAATTAATTAGACAAAAAAAATTAGCTTAATTCTATTTAATAATATCTCTACACACCAATCATACATTTTTTTCGACCCCTCCAAAATAATGATCTGATTAAAATGTTATATGATTATTGACTCTGGGGATATAAATTTGGAATTGAATTTCAAGTTAGAATCTTATTTAGTTTACGAGTTATAATCTTATGACAGACAGACATTGTAGTTACACTATTGTACGGAAGTCTAAAAATTATAGATTATTAATATGGAAATTTTTAAACTAAGAAAAGAAAACATGACTTACTTAGAAATTTTTCCTTGTATCAAGATGGGATTAGTTTTCTTCTTTTCATCAAAAATAGGAAGCCATTCACTTATGAATAAATTATTTTCCTAAAAACAAGGAATTAAAATTACTTATTTGTAAATGTAACAGTTTTTTTTTTTTTATTAACTCATTTGCTTACAATGGATTTTCGTTTTGAAAAATTCCGATTAGATTGGGTCATTTTTGTTAGATTTAATAAACTATTTTCTATATGTTTATTAAAATCCAGTTTTCTTGAGGACGATTTATTTTTTCTTGGAGGTAAAATATCCATTTCCTCATCAGATTGAGATTGTTCTTTATCAGTGTTTTGAAATGTGTTATTAATTGTAAGTGATAGATCCATTTCATCTTCTGAACCTTTTACTGCCTCCAAAGTATCATGTTCCTTTTCGTAATAATCATGCATATAGGAAGGTAAAGAAGGCCAATCAAAATTTCCACGACTACCTAAAAATTAAACATTTGAAGTATAGATAAATATTTAAATAATTCTCCTGTTTGATTAGATGTTCCCAATACTATTGGGTTGATGCATAATTATTGTGTCTTTTTTTTGAAGTGAAACTTCTTTACGCGCTCATGGCCGTCACGAAAAACCGTCATAACTAGGTGGAGGTAACCACGCCCCGGGGACCCCCACCACCGCTCACCAGATGCACACGTACATAGAAGTGGGAAATTTAAAATATATTTCTTATCATTACAAATAATTAAATAGCAAAATAGAAATTAGTGCTGAAACCATCTAAATTGACATTATTTGATAAGATATTCTTATTAAAAAATTTCACTTTAGATGGCTTCAGTCCAAACTTCTATTTCGCTTAGATAGTTAATCAAATCTGGAAAATAAATAAATAAATAAGACATAAATAATAATAGAATTACAATATATATATTGTTTGGATTAAATATTTTCCATAAATTCTTAATTTCTAAACTTTATGTTATTTAAAAAAATAATACAAAAAATACATGATATTTTAGAAAAGTAATATAAATTGAATAAAAACAATTGGGAACAAAGCAATAGGCTATTATTTAATTGTAATAATTGTAAATACTATTGGATAATTGTAAATAAATTGAAAATTTTTGGAACTGTACATAAATCGAAATTCATTCATGTATAAGAAAATATTAGAAAGGGTAAATCTATGCTTCGTCGTTGAATTATTTAACCTATAATCTTCAAACTAACCTAAGAGAGAAAAAAAGAGAGAATGAAATGAAATGAGAGAGGAATACTAGAAGTTTCACTTCCGTCGTACGTAAGCTTGACACACTGAGAATTTTTTTCTTTAAAAATTGGCGTTTTGTTTAATTTTTTTTTCATAAAAATAATCTTCTCTTTTCAGTTAATGGAAATGCGTATCGAAAATCATATCCATATTGGGCATATTATGCTCTAGCACTTCGATAAAGGTTGGAATGCATCACAGTCATTTGCGATCTCAACGAACTTTTTGGCGAAGGTACAATCAGCAAAAGCCTAGTTGAAAGATGGTTCAACAAGATCAAATCGAGCGATACAAACTTCGCAGATGGAAAAGAGGTCGACAATCAATTTAAATGACCAGGCACTTTTGGCAGCCGTGGAAGATGAAGAAAGCTTGACAACTCGAAGGTTGGCCGAAGATTTCAATGTGGACCATTCGAGTACCGTTCGTCGTCTCACAAAGCTCGGACTAGTATGGAAATTGGCTGGATGGGTCGCCCACGAACTCTCCGACTACAACAAAGCCGAACGTGTCCGAATTTTCAACGATTTGCTGCAGCGAAACGAGTAAACTTCGTTCCTGAAGGATCTCATCACTGGGGTTGAAGAGTGGCTTCTCTTCAAAAACGTCAAAAGAAAGGTTTGCGTTTCGCCAGGTGCTTTACCCAAAGGAATATCGAAAAGCGTCCACTGTGAGAAGGCAATGTGATGTGTGCCATCTTTCAACTTGGCTTTTGCTGATTGTTCCTTCGCCAAAAAGTTCGTTGAGATCGCGAAATGACTGTGCTGCATTCCATCCTTTCTCGAAGCCCTAGAGCATAATATGGTGAATATGGGGTTCGATTCCCTAGGGGACGAAGCCCTCTGATATGCAAGGGCGGATCCAGGGGGGGGGCGATCGCCCCCCCCCATAGAGGCCCGTGCCTGGCAAAAAAATTTGTAAAAAAACAACAACATTTTTTTAAAAAATTTTGAAATTGAAAATAAAATTCTATGTGTGTGTGGGTGGGGGGCGGCGTCTCTGCCCCCCCCCCCCCCCCCCCCCGCCTGGGCAATTCGATCGCAACACACTTCCGAGATAAAAAAAGTAGATCTTACATCGGGCACCTTATATACATTCACCCCCCCCATAAAAAATTCCTGGATCCGCCCTTGCTGATATGCAATGTAAAAATATTTCTATTAAAATCTTTGATTCGTTCCTAAATAAAATTAAATTCACTTCTTAATTTTATAATGGTTATTTACTTAACCTTGGTTGATTTTTGAAAAAATTCCATCTTTCTTCAAAAAAAGAAACTCAAAAAAGATACTTAAATCTTTTCATTAATTATATAAAATATTAAATTCATGTAAATCAAATAATTAATAAACAAATTTTTGAAATATTATTTTATAATCTAATACAGTTCTATCACAGCCACGAACTCTAACAATTTTATTTTATATTAATTTCATAATATTATTTGATTAATTTATAATAACCAAAATCTTGATAGAAAAAATTGAGGATCAGAGATTACTATTGGCTTCATAACTTCAGATCACTTGAGAAATAATTCCGAATTAGAGGTAGATGAGAACATTAATCAAAAAGGCCAAATTTAAATGGTTTCACAGAAAATTCTTTATTATTATCTCCACAAATCATTACCTTGTTTAATATAACGTTTCCAAAGGTTAATATCGTCTTCCCAATCATCTTGGAATCCAAAAGTAAATTTACTTATAATATAATGAGGAATGTCTGCAAAATGGAAATGATATAATATAGAACACTTTTTATTTCAATTTATTATATAATATAATACCTTTGTCATTTGTTTTTATAGGTCCAGTGAAATGAACTTCTTCTTGATCAGTGGTTAAAACAGTGTATTTGTTCACTCGGCTTGATATTTTAATTTGAATCAAAGATTGAGAGCTGGAAATTTCGAAATTGTTATTATTTTATTTTAAAGTCAGCAATGCACTGAAAGCCCCTATAAGGAGACATCCATAAATTACATCACACTTGGTAATTAATAGAGATTGTGGTGTTGGTGCAAGGTGAAACATCTTTAATAAAGATAAAAGTAAATAAATGTTATATGAAATATTCATTTACTATGAGTTAAGATTTCTAGGTCATTTGTTTCAGATTAAAATTAAAAAAATAAAAGAGGTAAATTTTTTCAATATATATTTTAAGTTAAAATTCTGTACTTTCCTGAAGAAGCTTACTGCTCGAAATATATATATTGAAAACATTTACCTCTTTTATTTTTTTTTATTTTAATGTGAAACAAGTGACCTAGAAATCTTAACTCATAGTAAATGAATATTTCATATAATATTTATTTACTTTTATCTTTATCACAGTTGGTGTTCATAAAAAATGTGACACAGTATGACTTGAGGGAGAGGGGAGTTATTAAACTCTTCATCTAATATTCTTAAGATTTCCTAACCTGTTCTTTCTTTCCTTAATTCAAGAATCAATCCTGACTTATACAATTACTTAATTCAACAATTTGGTTAAAAAAATAAATAATTGAAATTAAATTAACTTACTCTATCCCAGCCATAATTAATTCATATTTAGGCGAAATTGATAAACTCCATTCTCTAAGAGTTTTAATCTTTTCCTTTAAAATAAAATAAAAAAATTATTAATAAATTATATAATATAAAACAATTAGTATAATTGTATTATATACTTTTGAAGCTCTGGGACGGATAAAATTAGGCATCTTGAAAACAGAATCATCTTTGGATTGAGTAGGTTTTATATTATTGATTCTTAGTGCTGGTTTCGTTTGTATAAAAGAACTAAATCCAGTTATAGATGATGCATTCATTTCAGAGTTAGCAAGTTTATTGCGAGCTAAAATTTTTTATAAATTTTAATATCAATGTTTAAAAAGCCAATTTTTCAAACTAAAATAGAACTTACCTAGAAAGCCTTTAACTTGTCGGATATCAGAAATACCAGTTTTATTAAATGACTAAAATTAAAAAAATTATAATTATAAATTTACATTTTCTATTAATTAAATATCTTACCATTTTGCATTGATTCGATGTCATAGTATTATTCGGTATATATGGTTTCTATTTCATGTAAAAATTGAAATTAGATAATTGAAAAAATATTTAACATAGAAATAAATACAATAAATACCTTTGAAATGAATGGACATGTTTCTTTACATTTCTCTTTCCAAGCATCAATTTGCCACTAAAACAAATAAAATATTTAATAATATATATTTACATTGTAATACGGATAATTTTTTTATTGTATTATTCAAAGAAATGAATAATAATTTTTAAAAGCAATCAATAAAATATTTATTTGAATATTTGGAAATATGTTTCGGAGAAAGTTTTCCTCATATCAATTAAGAAATTAAATTCATGTAGGTAATGTAAATGCTTTTGAAAAATAATATTTATGAAAAATAATTTCTTTCCAAAAAATCCTGATAAATTTACAGAAATGAATCTACATCTGATCTTAGTTAAATTTTACATATACTGTAAGTTTACCACTTAATAAACATTCCAATTACAAAAGTGATGGAATGAGCTAAGGATCCTTAGCTTGCCATTTCGTGAAATATCCTTTAAATAAATAAATCTTTATTACTCGACCTGCTTAAAGGCACTAGTCCTCGGTGACTAGGTCAACCAAACATCAATACAAATTAACTATAGAAATTAATAAACATCAATACAAATCAATTACAAGAAATTGACAAACAAGAAAAAAAAATTTATTTTATTTTCCATATTTTAGTTGATGTAATAATTTGATTTTAATACTATAATCTGATGGAGAATGTACTAGGTTTGATCAATCTGCCCTTTCTAAAAAATCAATAGTATAATTTGTTATGACAACGTTGCCATGATTATAAAATTTTCCTAAAATTTAACCAAATCAGAGTTGTCATGAATTCTTTTTATAACAGGTCAGAATGGTTGTACCTACACGGGAATTGAACCCGAATGCCAAAAATAGCAATCCGGGCAAACTGAGTACCCTGTGTGGCGGTCGCATCTGACATATTATGAATCGCTAAATAGTAGAATTTAATAGATGAAACTCGTGATTTCTTAGATATTTAAAAGTAATAGAGAACAGGACAAACATATTTTAAAACATGGGTGTCAAACTCGAGGCCAGGAACACAATATTAAATAACAAACCGACGCAGAATAAAAATAAGATAGGTAGAATTCGCTAGACGTTTTTTTAATTATATCTTTTTTTGCTATTATTAAACAAAATGTGTGCTTAAATCAGCGACAATTAACTGCTTACTTAGGTGAATTAGATAGTGCATATTCAGGTTTGTCCTTCTATACGGAGATACGTTGGTTATCTTGCTCCAAGATTCTCAAGCAATTCTGTCAGTTTTTAAAAACTAAAAATCAAGACACAAGCTTATTTTCCGATCCAATATGGTTGCAGGATTTATCTTTCATGGTTGATATAACCAAACACTTAACCGATTTAAACTTATCGTTACAAGGAAAAGATCAGATCATTACGAACATGTTTGACATAATTAAAGCATTCAAATGCAAGCTAGTTCTTTGAGAAAAGCAACTGAGAAATGAAGATTTAACGCACTTCCCGACGTGCAACATGAACAAATCAAGTTTAGATGATACTCCATCGAATCAAAAATACGCAGGAAAAATTTCAAATCTTTGAACAGAATTTGAAACAAGATTTAAAAATTTTAATTCTTTGGAAGACATATTTTGTTTGTTTTCTTCATTTTCTCAATAAATATAGACTCAGTACCCAGCAAATGGAGGTAATCGAGATTCAGTGGGACTCAAATTTGAAGCCAAAATTCATTGAAATGGATGTGACTGAATTTTACAAATATTTACCAACCAGGTTTGAAAATATTCAAAAATTTCCATATGAAATTATCTCCATCTTTGTAAGTACTTTTTGGTGCGAGTAGTTATTTTCAGTTATGTAAGGAAATAAGTCCCCTATTTGAAACAGTATTAATGACGCTTATCTTGGGTCAGTTATGAAAGTAATCACTGAGAACAAAAATTCTCCCGAAATAGGAAAGATAGTAGCAAAGAGATGCCAACTGTCAGGACGTAAACATTAAATTTTTCTTGTACTTTTATATACCCTCGCGAGCAAAGAAACCTAATCACTCCGTTTTCAGTAATTTAATGCAATTTTTCTATTCCATCCTATAATTTTACAAATATGTATAAATATTATTTTCTAAAAGCTTCATATTTCAGCATTTAAAAAAAAAAAAAAAAAAAGCAAAATCAATAAAATGTTGCATTATTTGATAATTTTATTAGCCTACAATGTAAAAACTATTTTCTCGCCCTATTTAATATTTACGAGTTGCAGGCATTAATTCAGTATAAAACCGTCTGTAGAAGGCAAAACTCATCGATCTTTTATCAGACCTCAAACAAATAAAATTTCAGTTTATTAATCTTGATAAAACTTAAGATCATGGATACAACGCCCACTAAAGCCGCGCAAATTGTTGCATTAGTGAAACAAGGCATCAGTCAGCGGAATATCGCCCGAAATCTGAAAGTATGCCAGTCCACTGTTTCAAATGTTTACAAGAGATTCGTAGACTGGAGGCTATACAAAAAGACCTGGAACTGGACCTCAAACGGTCCACATCTGAGAGGGATGACCGATTCATTATAATCACGGTCCTTCGAAATCGCCACATGACTGGAATTGATGTACAGGAAGAGTTGAGACAAGTTCGTGGGGTAGCTGTAAGTGAGTGGACAGTCAGAAGAAGGCTCAAGAAAGCCCACCTCACCCCAAAAAGACCCGCAAGAGGACCCAAACTCTCTGTAAACCACCGAGTAACCCGACGGAAGCTGATAAGATCAATGAATAGTCACCTAAAGAGTGTTATAAGAGCCAGAGAAGGCAATACCAAATATTGAGTGAATATTGATAAAATAAAGTTTTTGCATTGATTTTTTATCTTTTTTTATGTTAATATCCAAATTCCAATCTTTTTCATTTTTCCTAGTTTTCCATTCAAAGTACAATATTTAGAAAAATATTTAGAAGAATTATTATTAAGTCATATTGGATAAAGAAAATTGCTTTTAATAACCCGAAAAAAGAGTGATTAAGTTTCTTTGCTCGCGAGTGTATGTTTATTATAATGAATTATTCGAAATAAACCTACGTTTCTATGAATATTGATTTTTTTGCGACCCACCTAAAGTTAAACCTTGTTTGTTTGGCCCAAGTTAGCCTTTGAGTTTGACACCCTTGTTTTAAAAGATTATAAATAAATGAATTGAAAAGATAAGAAATCACCTAAATGACATTTAATATCAAATGATTTTTTTTAATTTGATAAAGATACAAGAAGAATGCAATAGGAAATTCAGAATTGACTTGGGTGCTAGAATGAAAGGGGATAGGTCTTAAGAATATTTATGAATTGGGTCAGAGTCGAAAATATTATTGGATGACTAAAATACTTATTTCTTGTTTGAATTGAATTATTTATAACATTGTAAAATATATCAGACGGTTCGGCTTCAGCATGTGGAACAAATCCAGAAGCGAATAGTAAATTATGTCTAATCAATAAATAAATTGTTTCTCTAACTATACAATTATATAGGAAAGAAGAAAAATTTATTGATTGTTTATATAAATTAAAAAATACAAATCTTTTGTAAAAACAATTCATAAAAGGTTTATTTAAAAAACCAAACCTACCCCTTTTTTGCAAATTCGAACCATTGAAAAAGGGAGAAATTCTCCCGAAACGTTTGGTTTATTTAAATAAACGTGTTCTGGATTGCTTTTATAAAAAATTTGTATTTTTTAATTTATACAATTATATAAAAATTAAATAACAAAAAACGTGTCTTTACCTGTTTATATTGTTTCTCAAACTTTTCTTTTAACTGGGTTAATGAATGATCAAATTTTTCTTGATTGCAATTTCTATAATCATAAAGTAGATGTGAAGGATCATTATAGTCAACATTTAACCCATGATAGCCGATACAAAATCCGAATTTCTTGACAGCAGGACATATCACATCTCCCTGATGATCTGGAATAAATAAATAGTTCAAGTTTTGATGATTTGAAAGAGGATGAACTGAACAAAAAAGCTAATTCAAAAAATTCAGTAAATTTATGATTTTCTCATTAATATCAAAGAATAATTAACATATTAACGAGAATTGTTTTTGATTGCGCTTTTTAAACAAGATATATATCGCGAGACTACTGCTGATTGAGGCTATTGGAGTCTGCTGAGTCTTAAGTCAGAAGTGAGAATCAATCGCTATTTTTGATTTTAAGTCGATTTCTCCATGTCTTCAGCAATGGTTACCAATTAAAACCGAAACGTCTTTTGACAATATAGAATGGTTATTCCTCGACTATTAAATGAGAATTATTTTTGAATTAATGTCAATATGAACCACAAATTGCAAGTGATATCTGATTAATAACAAAGGAACTAACATATTAATATTTCAAATGAATTTGGATAAAGTTTAGCAACGATCCGTTGCAGTTTATTTTATTTTTAAGAATAAATTAAATTGAATGAAAACTTTAATCTTACCTCTTTTTCGTCTTAGAGCAAATGATGTAGTACTTTGTAAGCGACTACTTGTTAAGGATATCTTATCCTCATCATCTCGTGGTAACTCAAACATTTTTCTATTTATTACTCTTTCTTAATCAGAATAATTAAATAATAAAGGAGCAATGCAAATTTATATTAATCAAATGCATGTATAAAACAAAACTGAATATGTCAAGGAGCTCTGGTCAAGGAGTAGTAACACGAGAACGTTAAAATGGTATATAAAACAGAGCTAAAATATAAATAAACTTCAAAATATAGCTGTATAAATCTTAATTATACTTATATCTATTTAGTATTAATCAATAACGTTGTCAATATTCAATAAAAGTGAAATAATTTTTCAATTTAAATATTCATAGGTTGGATAATATTCGAATGTCATTTATTGGCTGAGCTTCCCGCCATTTTAAAAGGAGCGCTTTTTAAGTGATATTGTGAAAATATTATCTTCAACTGTCTCTTAAAATTACTCAAACTTGGCTGGTCACGAATTTCGTTCTTTTACTCTAACGGCATGATGCTTACTTAACAACTAAGTTTCAATGAAAACAATTTAAATTAAAAATTTGGAATTCATAAATCTAGATTGTCATTTGAAATGGAAAGAATGCCTTTTAATTTAAAGTACTATTTTCTTAACTTAATTATTCTTGGCGAATTTAACTTGGCTGCACCCAGTCTCCTTTATCTATGAGCTCGCTGGGCCCAGGGCCTCGCAATCCATGGGGTTTCCTGTCTCTTTCGGCGGCAGCAGAACCGACTTCAAAAAAGGAGGAGGTTCTCAATTCGACTGAATTTTTTTGTGTGTCTATGTTACCTGATTTCTTCGAAATTGTTAACCGATTTTGATGATTTCTTTTTGCATTGGGTCAGTCTAGTTTCCGATTGGTAAATTATAAATTTCATTGGTATTGGACCTGTTTTGTTATGTTTGTTCAGGCGCATAACTTCTTTGTTTATTAAACGATTTTCATCATTCTTTTTCTGCGTTTGGATCAGTATAGCTCCAAGATAGTCAAGATACCTATTTATTTATTTAGTTTATGTATGTTCACCGAGAACTTTTTGCCACGTGGACCGATTTCGATGATTCTTTTTATATTGGAAAGAGGGTACCTTAGGGATAGTGCCATATATTAATTTGGTCAAGTTCTGATGATATCAATGAAGAATTAACGTAAATTTCCAATTCTTATGAGCAAATGATCGAAATTATAATAAATAAAATCTTTTGTAAAAAAATCAATCTTAAAACATTCATTTAAAACTCGCAAACGTTTCGAGAGAATTTCTATATTTATTAATTGAATTTTATTATCATTTTCTGATTCATTCGCCCGACACTTTCTCTTACACGAGATGCATGCAAGGTATTATATTAAGTCACTTATTGTTAGGGCTCTCGTGAGGTGAGTGCTGTGTGGCGCTTTGTGTTGCGCCCCCCATCAAGTCGATGGGGTCCTAACAATCTTGCGTGTGCAGGTTGTAGGTTGCGTGTTCATATAGGGTGGTGCAGGGGAGGGGCTGCTGGATGGCGGTGGCCCCTCCAGATTCCTTCTTCAGTCGGAATCGAGTCGCTTTAATTATAGCATGGTGAATATATTTCACTCATGCAAAAGCGACGCAACGATCCGACTGAGTCATCTAGCGGCCGTGTCTTAAGGCTCGTCGCCATGAGCGAGAGCAGGCCGCTACATCACTATTAATAACATCATTAATAAGAGAAAAATAATAATAATTTTTATAAAAAAAAATAAAACCGACTTCAAAAAAATTAAATGCAAGAAATAAAATTATAAGAACTCAAAAATCAAATAAAATGCACTAAAAGGCATAAAATAATTATCTAATTTAGTTAGAACTAAACGACGTAATATTAACATGAATTCACTTTTTGAAGTCGGTGCTAAACAAACTATATTAGCGAGCGTACCCGCCAAACGTACAAATCATAGAGTATAGTCTATACTATAGTATACCTACTCTATGGTACAAATGTAAGATCCTTATCAGTATCTTTTATCTTTGTCTATTTGTATCTTTTATCTATGGTAAGATCCGTCGAATTCGATTCATAAAATGTATATTTTTGGCACCGACTTCAAAAAATGATTTCATGTTAATATTTCGTCGTTTAGTTGTAACTAAATTAGATAATTATTTTATGCCTTTTTTAGTACATTTTATTTGATTTTTAAGTTCTTATTATTTTATTTGTAGCATTTAGTTTTTTTGAAGCCGGTTTTATTTCATTGAAGGACTATGAAAAACTAATATTTGTTAGAATAATATATTCGGAGTATTTAAAAAAAAAATAGAAATTATTTACCTCGTAGTTTTGATAAAAAAAAAACAAACAAAAAAAAACATTTTTGGGCGATTATTTTTAGTGGAGGGGATATAAGCACAATGGCTTGGAAACGATCAACTCATAAAGAAGATATAGTAGTGTGCAGACAGTCACGTTAAAAAACATAACCTAAAATTTTTGTTCCGTTCATATTTATAGAGTGGTTACCAGGCTAAAACTTTTTGTGTGCATTGTCGCGAAAGAACCTCCTTAAATGTTAACATTTGTTATTCAGTAATTCTGTTTTGTTTGTTTTCAAATGTAGATGTCAGCCACTCTGTTATTTTTCGTCTGACAGTAAACACATGGTTGCCAAGGCAAACTTTATTTACAAATGGTGGTATTTTATCTTAATTATATCTATAAATTGAATTGATTGAAAAATGTTTTCCGATGATAAACCATATATTCATAACTTGCAATTAATTAAACACTGCAATGCGATTACTTCAGAAGATAAATTTCAAAGAAAGAGAGGCCTCGAAGCAGTCTGGAATCATTTGAAAGATAATCCTAATGATCTTCAAGATATAAATCAAATTAAGGCAGTGTATAAACATATTCTCAAATGTTTTTATGATCAATCGGATATATGTAGAGAATTATCAGCGAAAATCTGCTTAGATCTCTTAGATCATATTAACAAAGATAATCCTCTTTTACAATTCCTTGTTCCTATTTTAAGACAACGTTTAGGAAATCCTGAACGAACAGAAAGTTGTGAAGAAATACGATTACTTGGCGTTGAGATACTTTCAAAAGTAGTCCAAGTTTATAGTCCATTACCCAGTCCATATTTACCAGATATTATAGCAATTCTTACTCGAACATTAGCAGATACTTTTCCAAAGGTAAGAAAAGAGTCCTGTGAATGTTCAATGAGTCTTGCCAAAAGTCAAATTCCGGAGTTCCAAAATCATATTTCTCCACTTATAAAGGCATTAATCACATGCTTTTCACATAAGCATTCTAAAATCAGAGAGGCTGCGATATTGGCTACTGGTATTTCGATCAAATGATTTATTTTAAAATGGTGTACATATATAATCTAACATATAATCACATCTTTTTAGGGGAAGTAGTTCGAAGAGGCCAAGCCGCTGATATTGAACCGGTTTTTGGGCCCTTGGGTGAGGCTCTCTTTGATTCAGTTTCAGTAGTCCGTCAAGCTATTGCTAGAGTTATCGGAATTTGGATGCTTCATTTTCATGACAGATATACTTGGTGGTATAGATTGGTCCCACTTATGCTTACTTGGTATGTATTGAAAGTTAATTCTATTAATATATATGTTGCAGTAAAAACCCGTTTTTAGTAAGAACGCGTTCTTACTAGTTAAAACGTGTTTCACTGAATACCTTTATGGCAACTAGAGTTTACTGATGTTGGTTGAGTTTGGTTCAAAGGTCTAGAATCTTCATTTTTGACCTTCCGCCTCATTTTGGATGTTTATTCTCAAAAATTTTTAAACGAAAATGTCAAAAATTAGAAGCAAAGTTGTTGAGGATGTAATTTTTGACATTTTCGTTTAAAAATTTTTGAGAATAAACACCCAAAAATTAGGCCGAAGGTCAAAAATGAAGATTCTAGACCTTTGAACCAAACTCAACCAACATCAGTAAACTCTAGTTGCCACAAAGGTATTCAGTGAAACGTTTTTTAACTAGTGGGAACGCGTTCTTACTAAAAAACGGATTTTTACTGCAACATATATACTAACTTAGGGGGAGGATTCATAGGAATGTGGGCAAAATATTAATCAGTATTGAACGTTTTTTCAATTTATTCCGACTTCATCAGCAACTTTAATCAATAATCCTCTCAAAGCCTCATTTGCGCGAAATACCCATTTTCAAACATTCAACACCATTTGGCGATTTAATTAGATATTAACCGAACAAACACATTCGCCATTTCACGATTAAAATTAGATGCATTCGCCAAATCGTTTAACCTTATGACTATGAACTCGCTTTCCCCGTCCGTTTTTAAGCGTTTAGTCCTTTCAAGAGGTTCAGTAGTTGTACCTTTTTAATGCAACAATTCAAACTTATTGATGAAATCGGAATAAATTGACGGAACAATCAACAATGATTAGTTTTTGTTAAAAAAAAGAAAAAAGATTGTTCACTCCCTACAAATCCTTGTTGATTCACAATCAGTCTAAAAAACTTTGGGAAATTGTTGGGGTGATCTATTTCAATCCTTCACAGTCAATCCTTTTGTTTATAATATTTTTTTTTCTATTCTTTAATTTAATTAAAAAAAAATTGTGATTTATGTTCGGCTTAGTGCTGAAATTGGAAATGGGATTTTATTGTTATTTGTATTAACTCTATAAAAAAACTTACTTTATCATTAACAAAAACATTACATTTTTATTCAAGTTTAAGTGATGAAGCACCTGAATGTCGACGGGATGCTGAAGATTTATGGATACAAGTTGGAAGACAATATTATGAAGAAAATGAAGAAGATCTCAAAGATAAATATAATTTTCTGACTTCTGATCTCAAGCATTATCCTGCTCAACGTAAATATATTTTAGAAATTAATTCATTAATATTTTCCATAATTATTAAGTTGAAATAAGATTATCTTATAATTCTGAATTAACGATTTTTTTTGTTTATTTTAAAAGAAATCCGGCACTTAAATCCAAAATTTTAAATTTACCCGGAGGCCTGATCACAAACGAAATGTGATAATCGAAAGATTGCTATTACAAATTCATTTATTTATTATATAAACCCTAGTGTTTTAACTATGGAATATTAGAATCATATTTGATATTTCAAGCTTTTCCCACCTATATTCTTATCATTCAGAAAGTTTAACTTGTAATACATTCATTTTAAAAATGTCTGCAATTTCGTAACTCTGGGTATAGGGGTTGTTATTAATGATGATTAAAAAGTCAAACAAACATAGTCTTCTTACTCGCTACAAGCCGGCCTTGTAGAGTAGTATAAATAAATCAATAAAAAAAATTTTAAGCGATTCTCGCTATGTTTGTTTTAAGATATTAATATATTGGTTTCGTCCCGAACGTCTTCTAAATACCAGCATGCACACTAAGAAATTAATCCTTCGTGGTAAAAAAATTACATGTTCAGAGTGAAAACGATTCGGAATACTACCTTGATCAAAAAGTTTCAAGAATTTATTCAGAAAATCAAAAATACAAATTTATTAATCAAAATCGATATTGTCTCCTCCAAAGTACTCCTATTCGACTGCAACGTACTTGTGACAGCGCTTGATCCAATCCTCGAAACAATTTATATATTCGGTTTTCGGTTTGACCATCAGAGCCATCTCCGATTTTTTCATTATATCCATTTGGCTGCTAAAACGCGTACCCCGGAGCGGTTTTTTGAGTCGACTGAACAGGAAGAAGTCACAGGGAGCTAAATCAGTTGAATTCGGTGGCTTTTGGATGGTATTCGTTCCGTTCTTGGTCAAAAAGTTGCGGATAACGATGGCATTGTTCGTACGTGGTTCCCACAAATCCGGTCTTTTTTGGCATCTCAAAGCCAAATCATTAAACAAAATGTCTTGAACGAATTCATAAGTGATGTTCAAGTTAGCTGCTATCTCTCCAATGGTCAATTTACAGTTTTCAGCCATTTCTTTGATTTTATCGACGTTTTCGTCGGTTTTCGTTGTCGACTGCGTTCGTCATCCTCGACAGACTCACGAAAACTTGGACCACACATAAAAATTTGTTTTCGATAGAGTAACACTTCTTCAACATTTTCGCACCCTTTTTAACTCAAAATTTAATACAAACTCGTTGATGCAAAGACGATTTCATCTTTAAAATCGTAAAAATCGGAAACGGCTCTGAAAGTCCATACCGAAAACCGAATATAAAAAATGTTTCGAGGATTGGATCAAGGGCTGGCATAAGCGCTCTCAGTCGATGGGGAGTACTTTGAATGGGACAATATCGATTTTGATGAAAAAATTTGTATTTTTGTTTTCTGAATAAATTCCTGCAACTTTTTGATCAAGTTAGTATGTTCCGAACGGCTTCCTTTGAACCTAGGACCTTAGTGAGAATGAAAAATCTCACGCTCATGCGCTGTTAAATGATTCATGACACTCTAAATAACCCGAACATGTTCCGCACATCTATCATGAACGAAGCTATTGTTTTGAGAAATTAATTGATAATCAAATGTTATGGGCATGCTGGAGACAAATCCTCACAGCATGAACCTCCGGCCTCTGGTAGGCAGTGTCTTGGATCCCCAAAAGTTTTGTCTCAAAATTTAAAAATAAGACATCTAAGCTTTGTTAAAAAGGATAAAACAATTTATTTTTTGAAATCGAATCAATAGTCTCCCGTCAAGATCGACTTGAACTTTTTAAAATTTTCAAATGATAAAGGAAAAAAAAATGTTTGAAAATAATGATTTGTTGCACAACGCAAAAACATTTATTTAATTTTTAATGAAGTATTCACCCGTTGTAAAAAACATAATTTTTAATCTTTTTTTCATTGAAATATTATTTCTGTTTATTTTAAAAATGAAGAAGGTCTAAAGTCATCTAAGAGGCTTTTATTTTCATTTATTCATATTGGTTATTAATATGTTTTGCTTTTTCAGTGCACTGACAGTTTTATAATTTAATATTGATGTTTTTATTTTAAAAATATTTGTTTAGAAATAAGACCAAATCTTGGCTGCCGCGAACTTGTTCAACGCCAGCTATTTAAATTGATTCCAATGATGGCTGTTGAGCTCGATGACTGGTTACCAGCTGTCCGGGCAAAAACTGCTCAACTCGCTTGTATTGTTGCAATCCATGCAGAAGAAGGAATGACACATCATATAGAGAAATTATTACCTGCCTTATTCCGAGCTGCTTTAGATGAACAGCCTTCAATAAGAGATGCGGTAACCAAAAATATACAAACAATCATATTTAAAACCTAATTAAATAAATTGAATTGAATTCTTTTTAAAGGTTGAACACGCAGCTTGGCTAACTGGACATTTTATTAAACCGGATTTGATTTGTACACTTGTACTACCTACAATGGAAGATGTCACATCTGCTGGCCATGTTCGGATTCTTTGTGGTCTTTTGCGTGGTTCCGATCCAGCTTTACTTGAAAATTCAATACCTAAAATAGTTACATTTTTACGTTCGCCTCATTCACTTCACCAAAGAGAAGTAATCCAATATTTTATATAGCAAAACTATAATTAAACACCTCTCAATTAATCACAGCAACATTAACTAGAAAATAATTTTTTTATCAAGCTCTAGGGTGTAATCACAAGGCCCTAGTTTAAAGACAATTATTATAAATCAAATTAGAAAATATTTTATAGACAAAAGGACTAACCGGTGCTCAAATCCGGGACTTCACGTATTATTCGGCGTGAGGCTCCAACTAAGGGAGCTACAAGTTCCCGAACCCAATCTAATCCTATGAAATTTCATTAGTTTTTAATTTTTTCTTTATTTTATTTTCGCGGCCTATAATGGTCAACCTATTAAACTACAGTAGAGTCTCACTAATCCGGCACTATTTAAAACTAGGGGTGCCGGATTTTTGGAATGTTCGGATTATTGGATTGTATAGAAAAATTCATAATAAATAAAATAAATTTCATCCGATATGGTTACCAAATCGCGGCCGGAGGGTGCCGGATTATTGGACGTGCCGGTCTATTGAAGTGCCGGATTAGTGAGACTACTGTATAATTAAATACCTATCAATGAATTACAGCGCACAAAAATATTTTTACATTAAGTGTGTTGGTATAATCACAACGAGACCTCGTCTAAATCAAATTAGAAAATAAAGAAAAATTTCCAAGAGCTCAGTTGGTTAGAACTTTACGCCGGATACGAGAACTCACGTATTTACGCCCCGACTAGTCCTTATGTATATAAAATGTTTTCTTTATTTTCTATTTTGATTATTTAACAAAATTATTAATTAAAAAAAAAGATCAATTTTTAAGTAAATTTTTTAACTTGTCTTTAATTTTGAAAGGTTAGAGACAAGATTAATTTGAATTATTAAAGTTGTCATAGGGAAATAAGGACTATATCTTTTAAGCAGATAATTTATATTTTATTGCCAACGTTTCGTCAACTTTGTTCACTTCTTCAGGGCTCTAAAAAGTGATAAGGCCTCAATTAATACAAATTATAACATATTTCAAATCAAAAAATATGTTATAATTTATATTATTTGAGGCTTTATCACTTTTTAGAGCTCTGAAGAAGTCAACAAAGTTGACGAAACGTTGGCAATAAAATATAAATTATCTGCATAAAAGATATAGTCCTTATTTCCCTTTAATAATTTAATGGACATAACTAATCAAAATAATTAATTTGAATTTTTATTTTTTCAGGCACTTTATCAATCTCAGTTATTACGGTGTGCAGCTGCAATATTAGAGACCTGTCCCAAATCAATTAACCAGGTTTCATTTGAAATGTTTGTAATTGGAGTTACTATTTCGGGACTTGCAGCCCAACAAGCTATTATCTCTCAAGCTGAAGGTAATTTGACAGTAATGATAGATTCTTGAATCCAACTTATAAATGTTATGCTTTGTTTGATAGGATATTTAGAATCATTGGCTGGTGTTGAATTTCCGGAAATGTCTCCAACCGAGGCAACAGCTGCTCTTTATGAAAGGCACACAATGCAGTTATTACAAGAACTTATGGTTGGAGCTGAAAGTTGGACAGTTCAAACTCCGGAAAGATTTATTTTCGAAGCACTTTTTGCCAATTGTGGTTCATCTTTTGGCTCGCATCTTGAAGCTTTTGTGCAAATGTTATCTTTGGCTGCATCTGAAGAAAGTGAACCTGAAATTCGTATAAAAATTTTTATGATCTTAGCTTCCACTTTACAACATCGGGATCAAACTTTGAAATTATCAGTTAATCCCGAACCTGCACTCATTCGATTAATACAAGGTATTAATATAATTATTAATAATAGCAGTTTTTAAAAGATTCTCTTTTTCTGAATATAAATATTTTTCCAAGGGTCTGACTAGTTGCCTGGAAAGCGTACTGGTGTTTGGGTTCGACTCCCGCGGGGACAAGACCCTCCTACATACAATATAAACATATCTATTAAAATCTTTGATTTGACCTAAATTCATTTCGTTAATAAAATTGATTAAATATCTCGAGTTGATTTTGAGAATAAATTCGAACTTTCTTTCTCAAATAGACACTCATTTCCTTGCATTTAATTGCCTCCGCTGAATCTTTATTTCAGTTATGCAGTAATTTTTACTATTCCAATTGAATTGAATGGAGTGAAAATTTCTGGCTTTTGTTATTATGTTGCATGTTTGGAGGTGATGGTCTTAAGAGTCTGACTAGTTTCCCGGAAAGCGTACTAGTGCTTGAGTTCGACTCCCGAGGGGACAAGACCCTCCTACATGCAATATAAACATATCTCTTAAAATCTTTGATTTGACCTAAATTCATTTCGTTAATAAATATTTTTATTTGCGACTATAGTTTCGCAAAAAATTGAAAGATTTTCTTTTACGATACCTATATTATAAATAGAAATTTCTATTAATTTTTTTCTTTACACTATAAATAAAGACATCAAAACAATCTATAAGATAAAAAGTAATATTATATTTGTTTATATAGATGTTTTATTGCCCAGTCTTATTTGGAAAGCGGGACGTTCTGCTGAGGCGATTCGAACGGCAGCTATTACTTGTCTTTATGCAGCTCTCAAAGAACCTGATCCTAAAAGGTAGGAAAAATGACATTTAATAAATAAATAATAACCAACTTTTGTAATATCAATATACCCTTGCACTTAAAATTTCATGCAGTCACCAGTAGAATTTTACAATCAACTTTAGCTTAATAAGATCTTTGATTCGGCCTTTAAATTCTTCGTAATGTAAAATTCACATTGTAGTGAAATCTGAGCGCCTAGCGAAAAGGAAATTTTGAAAAATACCATCTCTTTTAAAAAATGCAAAATATTGGTTTTATTTAAATGTTTTGTTATCTTTCTAGGGTGAAGGAGAATCGTATCGAGATATTCCCCTATTTCCGTCTCGAGATGTGCTTGATCGTGTTTTTTCAACGCTGAGACCAGTTCTTGTTACGCTTATAGAAGATCATGCGAAATTAACTCGAGTGTATGCCATTCGCTCTTTGGCTCTTTTAATTCGTAACGCACGCATTATGGAATTGATTGAACCACAACATGTCAACCAAATGTATACCGGTTTGTAAAAAAATACCCTTAAATATATTTATCAAATATAATATCGATATGTATGTACCTATGTTAATAATTTTCAAATATCTGTTTTAGAATTAATCAAACGTTTGGATGATGTCAGTGATGAAGTCAGAAATGTTTCCGTCCGTGTAATTCATCAACTTTTTACTATGTTACCTGAAGAATATGATATAAATACCAATAAAACTCACTTGGAATATATTTTTGGATCAATGATTATTCATTTGGGAGATGAAAATACGCAATTTCAAAAGGCTTTATTTAGTAAGATTCATTTTATCACATAAATATATTTCTCCCATGTATTTGGTTTTAGTGACCACGGGATTCTGAGCTGAATTATTCAGGACTTGCTTCTATTTCTTTTCCATTTATAACTACGAAGAATTTTGTATTATAAATAGGCAATTTTGAAAATTATTTTTAAATAAGTAGTATTTGCAGTAAATGTTTGATGATTTTTTTTTTAATTTATTTTAATTCAGAATAGATGTAATAAGCCCTCTTTTTTTCTTATTTTCAATTGGTAACTCTATTTGTATCATTAATCACACTTCCACCCATTACTAAATACTTAGGATATAGGAAAAGTGAATAATCTTGTTTAAGTCATTTTAATCTCCAAGGTTAAGATGTTTTCACCACTATAATCCTCTTAAAAAATCCTAGTTTGCCTATGTAATTGACTTCGTAGCTCCAATATCAACAAAGTTTGCAATAGCTTGAGAATGATCACTTTGTAAATAAATATTTTAATCATTATTGGCGAAAATCAGCATTAGCTAGAGACCTTCGCCATCGGTGAATAACAAATATCAATAGCTGTATAACAATAAATGCCAGTTTGTAAATTGACGCTACTTTATTAATTATAATATATCTTGAATAGATGTCACCCTATCGTAATGATTTTTTTTTTGGTCCCACTTAGTCTGGATAAACGAGGTTCTACTGTATACAATTTCATTTTGATACCTACATTGGTTGATAGGCTCATTGATTTTTGAGCTACAAAATTTGTCAACACACTAATCCACTTGACAAAATAATTAATATCTTTTAAAATATAAATTTTTCGATGTTCCTTTTTACGACGTGAATTCGCTCAATATTTTTATCAAAATAATTTTAGCCGTTTTTGAGATATTTCGAAAATATGAAGCAAAAAAAAAACACCCTAATTTCATGCACAATTCCAATACTTCAGCATATACCCCAAATAAAGTAAAAAAATCAGTATTTAATAAGTTTCAAACATTAAGGGGAAAAATGTTCCAATTAACCATAATTAATGAATAACTTTTAAGGAGTTCGGTGTTGGTTCTAGGTGAAACATTTTAATATAATAATAAAACTAAGATACGAGGTAGGTTTCACAAAAAAGAAATAAAACAAAATTGAGTTTTGAGTTCGATATATTTCAGGGTTAGCCCATCATCAGGAGTCTAAGAAAACAGTTTTCAGTTTTCTTAGACTCCTGATGATGGCTAAACCCGAAATATATCGAACTCAAAACTCAATTTTGTTTTATTTCTTTTGTGAAACCTACTCGTATCTTAGTTTTATTATTATATAATTAATGAACATTAAATGTTTTGTTTAATTTTATAATATCTATTTTATTTTATTGTGTTTTTTATTATATTATCTAAAAATTTTTATTTTTTTAATTTCAGATGCGTTAAAAGATATTGGGTCTTTGGCTCCTCAGATTTTATTAGAGAAAATTAATATGCACAAAGACAATCATGCAAATCAAATTCTAATAAAAGAATTAGAAGAATCGATTTTAGAGAAAGCCTTTCTCTCTAGGCCTTAAAAAGTCTTTTATATTTGTCTTGTCAATATTTTATTATTTTTTTTTTATAAAACAAATTTATATACGTATTTATTAATATTTATTATTCTGTTAAAAACATTTAATTTCTTAATCATGCTTGATTTATCTTTGTTTGAAAAATAGTAAAGTTCAAATTATTTGAATTTGGGTCACACCCAAAGCAAAGCTATCTAAAATAAGTTAAAAAAAAAATAAACAAAAGAAAATTTGTTTTAAAATTTTTTAAATATTTTTGACTTTATTTGGAAACTAAATGCAAAAATACAGATTCAATACTAGGAGAATTAAACAATGCCTCTTAGTATAATAAATAAATTTGTAGCCTGTTCTGTGTGTGTTGTTTCATGTGCTGTTAATCACGCTGTTATTAAATTAATTATTTTAATTTAAATAAAAGAAAATTGAATTGTAAACACTTGAATATTTTTAAAATTTAATAAAACACTATGTCGACAATAATTTGTTATATGATCATCCATTTTAATGTTTTTTTACCCTATTATGATCAAATTAAAATGTAGTTATAGTAGAGCCACGATAGCTAATTGGGGCTGCGGGTTCCTCGAATTACAAAAAAAAAAAAAAATGGATTAACAGAAATAAGAACAAAACAAAGGGTAATGCCTAAATAAATGTTTAAACGATTCAATGCATAATTGTCATAGTTAAGAACTAACATTATCATGAAAAGAAATTGTCCAGCATCTTTGGTTTAAAAATAGATTAAACTTATTAGTCGGGAATTTTTTAATTTAACCTATGTTTCTACGGACTGCTAGTCGACTCCATACCCAACAGCATTTTTTTAAATATATCTCGCCTTTGTCGAATCCTAAGGCTTGCAGGTCTACACACAAGGCACAATCTTTCTCTTACTCTTAACACTCATTATTACAGTTTAAAAAAATTTTAAGAAAAAAATAAAACCGACTTCAAAAAAATTAAATGCAACAAATAAAATACACTAAAAGGTATAAAATAATTATTATCTTATTTAGTTACAACTAAACGACGAAATATTAAAATGAAATTACTTTTTTAAGTCGGTACCAAACAAACTATATCTATAAGCGAGCATACCCACCAAACGTACTAAGTAAGATCCGTCGAGTGCGATTCATAAAAGGTATATGTTTGGCACCGACTTAAAAAAGTAATTTCATGTTAATATTTCGTCGTTTAGTTGTAACTAAATAAGATAATAATTATTTTATACCTTTTAGTGTATTTTATTTGTTGCATTTAATTTTTTTGAAGTCGGTTTTATTTTTTCTTAAAAATTTTTATTTTTCTCTTTTTAGTGATGTTATTAATAGTGATCCTATCATCAGAACTTGACCAAATTAATAGTGCACCAACCCTAAGATACCCACTTTCGAATAAAAAAAGAATCATCGAAATCGGTTCATAAACAAAGAAGTTAATCCTGAACAAACCTAACAAAAAAGACCTATGAAAAAAAATGGGACCAATCGGAAGGTAGACTGGACCCAATGCAAAAAAAAAATTCAGTCGAATAGAGAACTTCCTCTTTTTTTTTAAGTCGGTTAAAAATAATGATAATATATAATACATTCTCGGAAAAAATAAAACATTAAATTAAAAAAAAAAAAAAAATACTAGTAAAATCTCATAGGTGAAACTGACAGATTTTTTTTTTATAATGATATTGATACAAGAAGAAGTTGCACCAAGAAGGTACAACCTCTGAAGTTTGTAACGTGAAGATAAGGGGAGATTTAGGGATTGGGTAGAGGTCGAAGGTATCTGTGGATGCTGGTCTTGAAAGTTTGAAGGTTATAAGTAGCTGGAAAGACGGTCGGGGGAAGAGATGCGCATAATCTGTTCTGTTTGCTATAACAATCAGCCTACCACTAATTTATTTTAAGCGACAACAAAGTGTGACTATAACGTAAGACTGGCTCGAAATACACGGATCCTCGAATTACTGGAGCTCTAATGTATAATCTTTGATTTGGAAAACATTTCTCAGAATAAAGGACTCATGACGTTACAATTTGTTTTAAGTATATAATTGTTCTCTATTTTTGAAGCTTTAAAGCATTCATAGATCCATCGAGTAACAATCAACCAAGTTTATCAGAAGAGAAGCTGAAACCACCTTAACTGCATTCTGAAAAGTTTTTCCTCAATAAAACTGTGCGCTCTCGGTGGTTTCAGTCCAACTTCTCTTTTGATAACCAACTCAACTACCAAAGCATCAAATCTGCAATCAAGACAGTGCATTTTCACCATTGAAATGCATTTATCAGATAAGAGGTGTTACGTGTTATGGTTATATTAACTGGCTATCTATCATCTATCAACATTGAAAAAATAGTTCCAGAGATAATGGCTCTTGCTTAAAAGAATTTTTTATTTATATAATATTTATTTTGTTAACATGATCCCTTTGTTGAAAAAGAATTCTTAAAATCTACATTGTAAAAAACGGTACTATAAGATAAAGGATTTTCCATGAGAGGAGAGAATTAGGTTTTAAACGGTGCTAACACTATTTCACACTTAAATCTACCAAGGGAGGAGGGAATTTAATTATTTATTTTCGATTTACAATTAAATTCGATTATAGTCGGTTTTTTTTTTTAGAGGCAACAAAGCTGACATTTTCACTGACCAGACAAATAGGGCATCCGTCTTAACTTTAATTCCGAAGGTGAAATATAAGCTAATAAAAAAAACCATCAATAAAGAAAAATCTCAGGGATATTAAAAAGAACTAAATTTGAGAATTAGTTTTTTTTCCCCTACCCTAAAGCTTCATGTAAATTTCTGCTCATCAGAAATTTGCACACTATTTTACTAAATTTCATCAACCTAGGTCTTCTGGGCTTTTAGGTTTTATAATTTTATTTTCTTGATGGGTCTGTAGAAATTTTCGTTCATAATGAACACCTTATTAAATATTAAAAGTTAGCCTAAACAGGAGAAACAAAATCGTTCGAAATAGAACAATAATGATAAACACTAAATTGAAAGTTTCTTTTTGCCGAGAGTAGCAGAATTTTTATAAATTAAAGGAGACAATAAAAGAGTGTGTCTTCTTCTGGAAAAATAAATATTAGATATAAATAAATTTAAAAATTTATTTTTTCTGCAGAAAACACATTCTTTTATTGTCTCTTTTAATGCTAAAACGCTTATTTAATTCCAATTAATTTTCAATTTAGACCAGTGGTTCCCAAAATTATTTTGATCATACCCCACCTAAAGTCCTGATACCTCTCCATCCCCATCAGAAATATAATTTTTAAATCAAATAGTGAACTTTTATTCACTTGGAGGCCTAAAAGGCCATTAACTTGGTTTAAATAAGATTTCTTTCAAAGAACATGGCATCCATGAAAGAAAATTCAAAAACAAAACAAAAGCGCAATTTAAGTAATGATGAAATAAATATGAAATGCAAAAAATCCACTACTAATAACTCATTCTCGAATTGGCCTCCTTAAAAATCAAAATTGTTTCCCTTGGGAACCACGGATTTAGACAAGTTTTTTTTTAAACAAAAAAAAAACATTCAAATTACTTTAAATAAAATTTATATCATGAATAAAAGCAAGTTAGTTTTTAAATTATTAATAGAAATGGTGTTTTTTTAAATTCTAACCACATTAGAGACTAACTTTCGCTACAATATTTTTTACATTACGAAGAATTTAAAGACTGAATCAAAGATCTTATTAGATATGTTTTATTTTATATTAATTCTTCGTAAAACATAAAATTAATATTTGTTGATGAGAAAGAAAATTCAAAATTTTATTTGTTCTCTAAATCAGTGCTTCTTAAACTATGGGTCGCGTAACTAAATCTTGGGGTCGCAAAACGTACCATAAAATGACACAATGAAAAAATTATAATGGGCAGCGACCAAAAATTAAAGTTTAGTGAATTCAAGGTATATTGAATGAATTTTGACTTGGGATTAGGGGCACTAATTCTAATTATAATTATGTTTAAAATATTAAAACAGGCGGGAATAAAATTCAGAGAGAGAAGACTAATCTACAATCTATATCAAAACCAGACGGCAATTATAAATATTGGTGATGAACACAGAGAAGCCAAAATAAAAAAAGGTGTAAGACAAGGATGTGTGCTGTCACCCATGATTTTCAACTTATACATAGAAGAAGAGATTAAAGAATTCAAAGACAAAATTGATACAGGTATAGAAATCCAAGGTCAAAAGATCGCTATGTTAAGATTTGCCGATGACATTGCCCTTCTAGGAAGCAATAAAAAAGAATTAGAGGACGCCTTGAATGGAATTAACCAAATCCTAATAGAAGAAATCAAAATGAAAATAAGCAAGAATAAAACCAAGGTCCTAGTATGTACAAAAAAAGAACAAACGAGACAGGAATGCATCAAAATTAACCAAGAAAACCTAGAAGGAGTTAAGGAATTCCGCTACCTAGGAAGTAAAATAACATGGGATGGGAGGAGCAAAAACGAAATTAAATCAAGAATTGCCCAAGCAAAAATGGGGTTTAATTCAAAACAAAAACTACTATGCTCCTCCTCAATCAGCTTAGCAAACAGGAAGTTGCTATTGAAGACATATGTATGGAGCATAGCCATGTACGGGTGTGAAACCTGGACAATTAGAGAAGAGGAGAGAAAGAGATTAGAGGCTTTCGAAATGTGGTGCTACAGAAGAATGATGAATATCAAATGGATGGATAAAATTACAAATGAAGAAGTTCTTGGAAGAATCGGAGAAAGAAGAACCTTGTGGAAGAGTCTGAAGAAGAAGAAGAGGTCAGATGATGGGGCACACACTGAGACATGGGGGACTGCTTAGGGATATCTTGGAGGGGGAGGTGGGAAAGAAAAGGGGAAGGGGAAGAACCAGATTAGAATATTTCAACCAAATAATTGGGGATATGGGATGCCAGACATTTAGAGAGATTAAACAGCTGGCGGGGGACAGAGTCGAGTGGAGACGGATTGTTGCATCAAACCAGTCTTAGGACTGTATACTCAATGATGATGATGAATTCCAACAATTAAGGTTGTTTCACCATATGGATTTTCTTAGGATTTTTTGAAATTTAAACAGATTATTATTTAAATACTTCTGCATCAATTGGTGGCAAAACTTATGAACAATATAGTTCCGGAGATATTAAATTCCAAAGATAGAGTTTTTCAGACTCTTATACATTGCACTATACAGGATATCGGAAAGTTTACATACATATTCAATTATAATTAAGAAACTCTTCTTACCATTGCTATAAAAAAACTAAACAAACATTAAACAATAACAAATACATTTTTTAAGAAAATTTTAATTCATAGATCCAACACAGTTTCTGAGATAATAATTAATAAATAACGAAAAATTTACACTAAAAACAAGCTGGCGACAACGCATTTATTTAACCTAAAAAGTGGGTCAACTTTAGTACTTTTTGACGTTTTTTTCGCTTCAGCCATTGTCGCAACAGCTTTCAATCGCTTATTAAGAAATTTTTGTTTTATAAATCTTCCTTTATAAGGTACTTTATCTGACATTTTCTATGATAAAATATATACAAGCTCAGACAGTGTTGCCAGATTTGTCAAACGAGCACGGGATTGGATAGTAGTGGTAGATAAACAGCAAATAGTTTTGGGCTTATGAATCCTTGTCTGTTCTATATACTCTAGCATTAATTTTTGCTAGTATTGTCGCGAAACAACTACCTTAAATATACTTTTGCAGTTTTGTAATACATACTTATGCGAAATAACGTCCTCACCATTAACAATTATAAAACCAAAATACTAATCAAATTTGAAAAATGCTTTCTCTATGATTCTTTTTGTTATATATATATATAAATTTAATATGTAGTTTTAATAAAATATAAAATTATTATAATTAGGTATGTTTAACAAAGATTTCCTTTAAAGTAAATTTCTTTATGATTTAATAGAAAAAATGTTTGTTTATATAAGTTAACTATATAATATTGGTTTGCGAAAAATTTCTGCCGAAATGGGGTTGCGAATGAAAAAGGTTTAAGAAGCGCTGCTCTAAATGGTAAAGAACTTAACTTGTATCGTTTTTCTAAAATAAGTAAAATTTGTAATTATATTTTTAAAAACTATTTATTGCTATTACTCCGAAAAGTCATTTAGTAAGATTGTTCAAGTTTTTGAATATGTTCAGCAATTTTTTCTCTATCTGAAATGAATCCAGGACAGCCTTCGTGTGTACCACAGTTGTTGTCACTGGTGCAAGTGGACGCATTTTGGATGGTAATCCAAATCCAATCTTTCACCTGATTTAGATAAATTGGCAAACATTCGCAGAGTAGCCAATTAGTCATGTCAGGGGAGCATATGGAGACGGCGACTGCAGCGAGAGCCAACGGCCATATGAGGGTTAAAATCAACTGTAGGAACCAGCTGACCAGAAACCAGACTATCACTAAAGTGAAGCAGGTTAGAAAAACAATGTGGGTCTCCGGAGAAGAAAGCCATCGTTGGATCAGAGGACCTGCGGCGGCCAACTGAATGGCCAGAAAAAAATTAAATTTTTCTATTACAAAGCGATTACTTTATAGATGTCAAACAACTTACTTGAATTTGAGGATTACCTCCGGAAAAATCGCCCATCGGTATCATTTGTTTTTAAAATAAAAACATTTTCGAAATGTTTTTTAAATATCCATAGTTACCTGACCTAGAAGTCAACACTTATCAGATATCTTTGTTTTGTCTTTAAAGTAGTTGTTTCACCATATGGGTTTTCTTAAGATTTTTTGAAATTTACACAGATTATTATTTAAATACTTCTGCATCGATTGGTGGCAAAATGAAATTGATGAACAATATAGTTCCGGAGATATTAAATTCCAAAGATAGATTTTTTCACTCTTATACATTGCACTACACGGGATATCGGAAAGTTTACATACATATTTAATTTTAATTAATAAACTCTTCTTATCATTGTTATAAAAAATTAAACCAACATTAAACAATATCTAATATATTTTTTAAGAAAATTTTAATTCATAGTTACTCTACAGTTTCTGAGATAATAATGAAAAATTTACACTAAAAACAAGCTGGCAACAACGCATATATTTTTAACCTAAAAAGTGGGTTAACTTTAGTAATTTGTTTGACGTTTTTTCGCTTCAGCCATTGTCGCAACAGCTTTCAATCACTTATTAAGAACTTTTTGTTTTATAAATCTCCCTTTATAATGTACTTTATCTGAAATTTCTATGATAAAATATATACTAGCTCGGACAGTGTTGCCAGATTTGTCAAACGAACACGGGATTGGCTAGTAGTGGTACATAAACAGCCAAAAGTTTTGGGCTTATGAATTATAAATCATTGTTGTCTGTTCTATATACTCTAGCGATAACTTTTTGCTAGTATTGTCGCGAAACAACTACCTTAATTAGAGAAATAGGTAATTCCGAATACTATTGTTCTTTTTTAGTTTTATAAAGTCGATACTTAAAAATCAGTTCCCATAGTTTAATAAAGAAAAAAGTTCTTTGGATAAAAGGTCCAGCCGGGATTTGAACCCGGGACCTAGGTATCCGGAGTGAACATTAACCAAATGAGCTAAAAATACCCTTATTTTCTAATTTGATTTATAATTGTCATTATATTATGAGACCTCTTTGTGAATACATGGCTTGATGAAAAAATGATTATCTAGATTTAGCTGCTGTGATTAATTATATAGTTTTATATTTATTGACCTTTTTGAACCCTGAAAGAGGGAAGATCACCAGAAACGGTTACAGAATATTATAAACGGAAAACATTTCTAATAAAAACTTTTTTATTGGAAGCAACATTCTCATTTGTAATTCTCCCTACCCAATTAATCTTTAGCATTCTTCTCTAGTATTATATTATTATTAATAGTAATGAATATAAAGGGTAAATAAAAAAAAAAGATAAAGACTTTGAAAGAGTTGTTTATTTTAAAACAGGCTAGTAGAGATTGTGGTGTTGGTGCAAGGTGAAACATCTTTAATAAAGATAAGAGTAAATAAATATTATATGTAATATTCATTTACTATGAGTGACCAAGAATCCTTAACTCATAGTAAATGAATATTACATATAATATTTATTTACTCTTATCTTTAGGCTATCGGGTAGAGCCTAGAGTTACCTACCAAGGATTGTAAGAAAACAGCCTCGAAGACCTAAAAATCCTGGTGTGAATACAATTCTAGCCGATTTCTAGTCAAACAGTAGCCCTTAAATTGGACCAGTGTTGCGTTATGATCGAACCGTAATTTGTACGCGTCAGCTTAAAGCAGTGACATACTTTCAATCGAAAGGAAATTTCATTAAATATTTATTATTTTAATATTAAACACTAGCACCACATTTCGAAGGCCTCAAGAAAAATTATCTCTAGGATTTGGGTGAAAAGATTTGGCGAAATCAAAGTGCAAACTTAAAAGAGTATTAAAAGAAATGAAAAAAGTTTAAATATTGTTTATTAATGCATGAAATAAACATAATAAATATTTTTAATGTCTAATAATAGAATAAAAATAGATAAGTATGTGAATATATTATGAATATTCTAATTATAATAATTTAAAATTATTTCAAATGCTTTGGAATTTAATAGTATGAAGAAGAAGGATCATAAATTTCAAGTGATTGTTTTGATGCCGGAGGAGTGTAATGGGGTGAGAAACACCTTCCGCGATGATTGAATACATAGAAAGAGGGAATATTTCGTAATGTTTCCCAAGATTTATTTTCTAATTCAACAGTAGCTCGGATCTCTTTGAAATCTCCTGCAATATATGTGACTCCATACATTGTGAGAAATAAACTTAGGATTCCTTGTATAAAAATCTAGAAAATAAAAAAACAGTTATAAGTATAGTAAATATATTTCAAACTAAGCTGAATATAATTAATTAAAAACAAAATTTTATAGTGTTAGTTAACCACAGTACCTAACTTGACCAAACAAGAGACAAACTTGAAATTTACAAGTTTGTGTATAAAACAAAAATCATATTAAAATTTTAATCGAATGATTATTTTGGGAAGGGTCAAATTTTTTGTAGGATTTAAAATAAAAAATATTTTTTATCATGGACTGTAAGATATTTATGTAAAGATCTTTTAAAGTAGAATTATTTGGTTAAGACCGAGGGGTGAACCGCGATTGGAATTAGGTGTACACCGTCTTTGGAATTCATTAGATAATATATTGTCATCTATTGTCTTCTACTTGGAAATGAAAGTGGAAGTAGGTGTACACGATTTTAGGTCGCGGTTCAGCCCTCGGTTAAGACGTTGTGAGAGAGCCCCAAAGTGATCATTTTTAGGTGATTTTTATACCAGTCCAATTCCAATGAAGTATTTCAATTAAAACTCTGAGGAAATTCTTAAATTAGTTTCTAAATTACTGTTAATTATTTTTAAATCTTCTATATAATATATTACATATACGGAGCTAATATAACATGTTTATATAATTTATTGAGAACTAAATTTCTAAATCCACAGTTATCACTAGTCAAATAATTTGCCTGTAGGGTTTGCATAAGGGCTAGAATTTTTGCAAACAGGCTATTTGTCAAAAGGTTCTAACATATAACCGAGGGATGAACCGTGATCTAATATCGTGTACACCTACTTGCACTTTCAAGTAGAAGACCATAGATGAAGGGGCATTATCTAATGAATTCCACATAATTTCAAAGACGTGTACACATAATTCCAATTGCGGTTCACCCCTCGCATATAACATGTATTATTATATCCGGTGCCCTAGGTATGTGAGTCCGACTCTAATAAGGCCGGCTTATTTATTATATTATTAATGCTACTGTTTCTTTTTGTGCTACATGTAAAAGGAATTGGTGTAGTAAAAATTTAAATAAAATTGTAATAACTAATTAATTTTCTTTTTGACCCGTTTTGCCCTGGCATAAATCTGGCAAACCTAATTAATTACTTTGTCATAAAGTCGTTTTGTTGAGAGCCCAAGAATTATATATAATTTTAACTTACGTCTACAGGTAATGAAGTAAATTCTTGTTCACGAATTCTTAGATAAGATCGATCTAAAAACAAAACATCAAATATTTTATTAAAAATCTAAAATTATTTTAAATGAAAATTATGAAATAATTACGTTGTGCGGCAGAATATGCAGCATGGAATAAACTCAGAAATCCTAAAAATAAAATAAATTTATATCTAGCTGATGCCATTATTGATATATAAAAAATAAATTAATACATGTAAATAAATTAACTCTCTGAGTCAGTAGGTTAGAATGAATGTCAATCAGTTAGTTCCTGAAATATCCTAAGGGGGGACTACACTAGAGTAATCCAAATTTGAAATTTAAATAGGAAACAAATTTGTTATTATATATACATAATCTAATTATTAAAAATTTGTTATTATATATACATTATCTAATTATTAAAAATTGTTAAAAAATTTGTTATTTTTATTATTAATAGTTGAGGCTTTGGTGGACAGAGTGATGACTTAGTAGACTGGTTCTTTTAATTGTTTGAGGCGCAATTCTGTAAGGACAACAGTAAAATTCGTGGTCTCTCATTTTATAAATCAACTAGCTGCAAGGCTCGCCTCCGGCGGTCCTCTTGCTAGCCAGGGGCCGCGCCCTCTGGACCCCCAACCCACCCTCACACCCCACTCCCCGCACCCGTGCCAACCCCCACCCCGCCTCTGGACCCTCACCTGAACCCCCAATCCACCCTGCACCACCATCCCCGGACCCCACCTCGTGCCCTCCACCCCCGCCTAGCCCCCTGGACCCCCACCACACCCTTCACCCTACTCCGCCTCACTCCCTCACCCCATCCCATACCCTAACCCTCCCCATCCCTGAAAAAACTGGTTGAAAAGTTAAGATAAGGGCCCTTTTTCTCTGACACCATCACATATTTATTTTTCATATTTGCTATTCAAAATATCAAACCATGTACATTTTCATTTTACAGTAATTCATACAGTTATCAATTTTTTCAAACACCCTACAGTCTTAACTCTCCCACAAAAACCACCTAACTTAACACTTCTCAAACCCCTAACATTTTCAAATTTTGACTCTCCTTCAAACTCTTCGTGAGGCCATTAAATTGTGAAACTCTAGTTCCAAATCTTCCCTGTCTTACACCAAGTTGCCCTAATTACATTGTTATTTCTAACTTAGTAATCAACATTATTGACGAGTGTTATTCACTCAAATATGTAGATGTCTCATTTTATTATTTTATATCAACGTCATTGTTTTAAGTATAATAATATATCCTTTGGTTGGTCGTCATTAAATTTAAAACAGATTAAAGCTAATGTTTTCGAGAGTGAGTACATTGTCAAACATATGATTTTCAAGACGAAATTGACACCCGCTGTCTTTTTGGGGGGCCTGAATAAATACCAAGATGCGGAGAGACTAAACCTATGTGCCACAATTTTTGTAGATTTTAGAGGTATACTCGTAATCAAAGAAGCGCTACCTCTTCAAACAGGTACTAGTTTTTGTAAATGCACATCTACCAAAGAGATCCTTTAGAAAAAATATAAGTTAACATCGTTTTTATTGAATTTAATTTGGTATATTATTTGTTTTATATAATTAATTTAAATATATTTACCTTTAGACAGAGCTGGATATAGGGTGAGGCACTTTCCTAGGGAAAAAGACTGAAAAGGGCGCAAAAATGAGGAATTATTTGAAGAATTTAAAAATAGCATCACTAATCACATTTTACCTTTGAAGGGAACCCTTAAAAATCTCAAATGCGCCAGCTGCAGAAGTTTTTTAGATATGGAAAAATTGAGTGATTTTAGTGCGACGTTGCCAAGTCGCCATCTCTCACTTGCCATGCCATGAGAAAAAAATGAAAATCATCAAAAGTACCTAACATTTAACATTTTTCATACAAAACGAATACCGCTTGATACAATTATTTTAACAGGAAAATATTTGTTATATCTTCATTTAATGATTCTCAGTTTTTCAAAATAATTTCAAGAAAATTACCATTGTTATTTAATGAAACAGTCGCTTTAACATCAATCGGGATAGGGTTCGCGTGTTAAATATGCAAATTTCAAAGGTCAATATTTACAAATTTCGTGCCGCAAGGACTATTGAAAAAAATTTCTAATTATAAAGGACACTTATAAATATGTGTATTCAAATTTTAAAAGGATTGCAAGAAAATCGATTTATTAGGGAACGTCCTTAATGCACTTTTCTTATTATGGACATTCTTCCAAGGATCTACATTACATATATCTTTGAAAAAAAAAACACAGGTAATAAAAAAATCATCAAAGTTAGATTTGTTAAGAACAACTTTTATTTCTTTTAGAAATTGTGAACAAATAACAAAATTATTTAATAATACTATTGATTTTTTTTTATTATACTTATTATATGTGTAAACATATACTTAAAAAATGAATGAAAATTGAATTAGATTTGATAATACTGATAATGACATCTTTTCAGATCTAATTTTAATGACTAGCCAATCAGTACAAGTAAAAATCTAAATCAACTTTTAGATAGTTCAAATTAACAAGAACAAAAAATAAAATATTCCTTAAATTTTTTCTTATAGAAATTATTAATTTGAAAAAAATAAATAAATATGTATATTTTATTTAGAATTTTCACTTTTAAATATTAAATATCTTAAGAATCCAAAAATAAGAATAAAATAATGGTATTAAAAAAAAAAAAAAAAAAATACATAAGTACGAATTAAGGTTAATAATAAATAAAATTTTAATTTAATCACCATTTAAAAAAAAAAAAAACTTAAAAAAAAAAATTGACAAAGCAAAAGATAATCTTGTCCTTTTTATTAAGTATATAAAATCACAGTCTCAAAAAGTCTTTAGGAAGCGTAAGTGAAGGAAGATAGAGGAAATCCAAACGTTCAGAAAACACGCATCGGATCCTATCCAGTCAATACGAATTCAATTCAATTATTAAAAATGATTCTTAAGATTTAATATTTATTTGTGTTTTATCCGAAGAGGCCACCAGAAATGCCAAACTCAAGTGATGAAAATGAATGTGAAATAAATTATGAATCTTTGGTTAAAATATTTATAAAAATATATATTATATGGAATGGATTTTTAAATTGAATAAACGATAAAAGAGCAATAATTTTAACAAAACAGAGCTAGAATAATAATACTTTTCTTCATTCGAAAAATTAAATAAAAATCATTAAACATTTCAAGATCTTTTCTAATTTCGGATTTCGAATTTATTTCCATTAAATCTTCCGACTTTGTTAATTATGTTTCCCTCCACTCATTATTTTCATGCGAACTCACGCATCATTCCCTCATGACAGTCTGGTAAGCCTTGGATTTATTTTATATAGCTTTATAATAATATTTTATATAGCTTTATAATAAATAATAATATTCTGGATGAATTGACAGAATATTTTTTTTTATTCTAAAAGATCTTCCTTTTTTTATTAAATTATTTATTAGATGTTCTTCAGCTGTTCGTATGTAATGAAAAAGATGATATTCCAAGGTCCCATACGAACCCAAGTAGGAATAAACCCTTTGTATAAAGCCATGAAACCTTCATTCTTCACAGTCTGAAAAATAAATAAAATTTTAAATATTGCATTGTAAATAAATAGATAAATTAACTTGATATTTTTTGGTAAATTATAAAAACGTATCATCGTCTTAGTGTGTAAACCTGCTAACTCACAACAAGGAAATTTTACAGGGCAGAGAAAAAATAAACAAAATTTAATATTGTTGTTATGGAAAGAAACTATTTTTCTACAACTTTCGATGGTAATTTTAAGTAGCAGTTTTACTTGGACGATGCTGCATCTCTTTTTCTTTCGAACGGTATTAATACTAATGTATGATAAAAAATGGATTTAGCAGGTGTACACTCTAAGGAGACGGTATTAGATATTACAATAAGAAATAAATAAAATTCTTGTATACAATCAGAAATTCGTTATTATTATTTTTTTTAATGAAATCAATGAAGGTGTCCTGCATAATTCAACTAAACATATACGTAAATTTATAATTTTATTTGTTAGAGACTATAGTTTCGAAGGTTTGGTTCTTCACCTTCAGTCTATTTTATTAAAAATATTTTATAAGTTATTTTTCATGGGTGCAAATGTCCGATTGAATATACATTTGTAAGCAACAAATATTTAATTAATATAGTAAAGAGAGTGTAGTTTCACAATGAATGAAATAAAACTCAAAGAGGTTTATACAGACTCAATATATTTCGGGTTATTAGTCCATCTTCAGGAGTTTACAGATTAAAAACTCTGTTTTTATATAAACCTCTTTGAGTTTTATTTCATTCATTGTGAAACTACACTCCCATTACTTTATTAATTAATATCATGTTTCACCTAAAACCCACACCACTTTCCCTAAGTAAAAAAAATAAATATTTGTTGAGGTGAATGAACTTACAAATATTTGCTTAGAACTGAATCAACTTGCTAACCATTTTCATTCCATCAGGTACTTGTGCCCATGAGAAAGAACAGATAAACTATTTTTAACAAAAAAGACTGAAAATGAAGGTCATCCAAGCCTTCAAAAGTAGTCTCAAACAAATAAAATATACGAATATGTTTATTTGCATCAAGCAAAGGGCATTCTCATTGATTCCCTTTTAGAAATCAACAACTGTGCTACTCTGCTCAAAAAAAAACATTTTCAAGAATTTAATTTAAAGAAATCATACCTTTCGGGAAAATTCTTGGTTTTATAAAAAATATTTTTGGCAAAAGTTTTGGAATTTATTATTTAAACTATATTCAATTAATAAATAAGCTGACGTGTTCTGATGTGGCCATCCACTTGACTTTACCATAAAACCTGGCCCCTAAAATTATTTATATTCATGTAGGAGGGGGGGTTAGTTTTTGAATTTTTATACTTGTTGGGTCCCACTGATTATGTATACAAAATTTGGTTGAGTTTGGTAAATGGCCAAGATATATATTTTTTGACCCTATACCCCCCCCCCCCTCCATTTTGGGCGGTTAGTTTTTGCATTTTGAGACTTCTGGGGTCCATCTGATTATGTATACAAAATTTGGTTGAGTTTGCTCAAATGTCCTAGATTTTTAATTTTTAACCCCCCCCCCTAATTTTGGGTCGATATGCACCAAAATCTAATCAGCTCTTAATCTCAATGGACCAAAACTACGTGTGAAATTTGGTTTCGATATTCACACTAGTTTTTGAGCTAGCTCGTCCACAAAAAATTTGGTAACGCACAGACTAACTAACAGACATTTTAACAAAACAATTATTATCTCGAAAAATATATAATTTTTTCGATGTTCACTTATTAGAACTTTTTTGTAGACCGAAATGCCATGGTTTCGCTCAATTTTTTTAATCAAAATAGTTTCAGCCGTTTTTGAGATATTTCGGAAAAAAGAAGGAAAAAACCACTTTTTTCATGCACGATTACAATACTTGACCATACCCTGTATGGTAAAGTAAAAAAATATTTTCTTCGTTTCCCAATTTAATTTAATTTATTATTTAAAATTTTAGTATTTATTTGGTCAGGTTAGCCATGAGTAAAGCGTTCGAGATCTCGGAGCAGGAGACCAGAGTTCAAAACCAGTTCAGTGTGAAAATTGTCTTAAAAGTTTTGAAACATGACTATACGAATTTTCGTTTTTATAAAAGAATCGTATACTTACATTTCTTACTTAGATAATCAAGAATATTATAATATTATGTGATTTTATTATAGTTTAAATTACCTGGGCAATACAATCAACACTTCCAGCATAGATTTGAGCTTGTGCACCTCCAGCTACTATAGTTTTTAATTTCTTTTGATTCATCAATCTTGTCTGCAAATGAATAAATTATCATGATATAATTATTTTCGATTAAATTAAATTATAAATAAAAATGTATATGGTATATAGTTATTAGGAATTTGCATTATTTATTTTTAAAAAAAATGGAATAATAAGTTTTCGACCGTTATCGAATCAGATCTGGGCTTAAGGTAGTTGTTTCACCATATGGGTTTTCATAGGATTTTTTTGAAATTTAGACAGAAAATTATTTAAATACTTCTGCATCGATTGGTGGCAAAACGAAATATATATGAACAATATAGTACCGGAGATATTAAATTCCAAAGATAGAGTTTTTCAGACTCTTATACATTGCACTATAAGGGATACCGGAAAGTTTACATACATATTTAATTATAATTAAGAAACTCTTCTTACCATTGTTATAAAAAACTAAACCAACATTAAACAATAGCTAATACATAATTAAGTAATGGAGAGGGATTCAGCCAATGGGTAGCCTCTGCTGAATAAAAAACTCCCAATTATAGAAAACGTTTCGGCTTTAATTAAATAATGCCATCATCAGTTCCTAAAGTATTAGCGACACTTAGGAACCGATGATGGCATTATTAATTAAAGCCGAAACGTTTTCATAATTGGGAGTTTTTACCAGCAGGAGACTACCCATTGGCTGAATCCTCTCCATTACTTAATTATATACATATACAGCCATCAAATTGTATCAATAGCTATTACATTTTTAAGAAAATTTTAATTGATATTTACAACACAGTTTCTGAGATAATAATGAATAAATAATGAAAAATGTACACAAAAAACAAGCTGGCAACAACGTATATATTTAACCTAAAAGGTGGGTTAACTTTAGTACTTTTTTTGACGTTTTTTCGCTTCAGCCATTGTTGCAACATCTTTTAATCGTTTATTAAGAACTTTTTGTTTAATAAATCGACCTTTATAATGTATTTTATCTCTCATTTCTATGATGAAAATATATAAGCTCGGACAGTGTTGCCAGATTTGTCAAACGAGCACGGGATTGGCTAGTAGTGGTACATAAACAGCAAAAAGTTTTGGGTTTATGAATCCTTATTGTCTGTTCTATATACTCTAGCATTAACTTTTTGCTAGTATTGTGGCGAAACAACTACGTTAACAGAAAGATTGCCGGTTCGATCCAGACTATAGATTTTTTCTAACTAAATGTCAAGAGCTGTTTAAAGAATAAATTTTAGTATTTTAGGAATAGATTAAAAAGTGGAAAATGCATAAATAACTTACGCGAACGACGTCAAGTGGCGTAGAAGCGACAGCAGCTCCCAAACTTGCTACAAAACTTGAACTGCAAAAAGAGAGGAAAGAAATCATAAAAGATTAGAAAATCATATTGTAATTAATAATATAAATTTGTTGTTTGTTTAAAAAAAGTGAGAGAAAATGTTATAAATGTTATAACAACATTTAGATAGATAGAATAAAGGTAATTGCGAGCCAATTTGCCTGATAGCAATATACCTTCGTTGAATGAACTTTGGGTGGTTTTGAGATGAGATGATGATCATTGAAATGCTCCAAACTTCATCTGCAACAGACATGTATCACACAGAAGGAACGAGGGGATCAAGGATAAGCTTACCTGTACCCATTATACCTTCAATAAACACTTAGAGCAACTTTCAGCTTTTTTTGTCACTTTCATTCTCTGGATAACATAAAAGAAGGCGATTGGTGTTTGTAGTTTATGAGTGTTATATGACAACAGACAAATCCAAAGTTATATGAGACATATAAAATGAATGAAATGGAAAAAACGAGAGAGAGACTTACATGAAATGATTAGATATCTGATCTCCAAATATAGACATCAGGTGAGATTTACAGAAGTCATAAACAGGTAATTCAACAGCTGCAATAACGCCGGCTCTCTGGGCGGTTGTTCCAACGCCCTGGAATAAATTCAAATAAATAATTAGAAGATAAAGTGAATATTTTTTTAAAACTAGGTATACTTTTTGGAAATTTGAGTGATTTGGCAATTTTTGTTAGCTCGAAAATTGAAACTTGGCATAGACATGTAGTTTAAGTCAAACTTATGTGTAGGTACGTATAATTTCAGATCATAGATTCAACACAACAGTATGATATAGATCCCAATTTAACAATTCGATTTTCATTAGTTGAATAAAAGATTTCACTGTCGATGGTAACAGAATTGTTTTATTTTAGGTTAAAAATAAAATAAATGAGAGTCTTCTGTTTTTAAATAAAATAATTTTAATTGTTTCCAGAGACTATAGTTTCGAAGGCATTGCCTTCATCATCAGTCTATCACAAATATTTCAAATTAGTTACAAATTAAGATTTATACATTGAAAATTTTGAAAAATACACGCTAATGTCTTTTTCTTCATGTTTCCTCTTGGGAGAGATTTGAATATAACTTGTATTCAGAATCGCCCAAGAGAAAACATGACAAAAGACATTTCCAAAATTTTCAATGTATAAATCTGTAATTTGTAACTAATTTGAATATTTGTGATAGACTAATGATGAAGCAAATCCTTCGAAACATAGTCTCTAAGTAAGTAAAATTATTTTATTTAAAAAACAGAAGACTCTCTCATTTTATTTTATTTTTAACCTAAAAAAAAAATTCGATTTTCCTTTTTCTGTTCAGCCCAAAGTCCTCAGACTAGTAATTCGGACATTTTTAAAAACATATAAGCAAGCTCAGCATCTTGTATCATTGATTTGCAGGCAAGCTTCTAGAAAAAATCTTATTTATGAGAAAAAATAAATCTTATTTTTCACTCAAGTTGTTAATCTACATGTACGAGTATGCCTTTTGGCGAAAATCAGAGGAACTAGTTAACGGGGAAGTCTATGTATTCTTAAGGAGGATAGAGTTTATTTCAGATAACTTTCTGCTACTAGATGTCAGGAGGGGTTACATACATGTACAGTGACTCTATGGGGACAGTGGCGACACGTAGGGTCATCCGCCATTTTTAGTCTTATTTTAAATTGAAGAATATTAGGAAATTTAAGAAAATTAATATTTAAACACATTCTTTACACAAGAGAGAAACAAGAGAGGTTGTCCTCTGCTTGATGCAAATAAACATACACACACATATATCGAGATGAAATATCTGTATATATATATATTATTTATTTGTTTGATGATTCATTTTCAATATCCATACGATATTGAATCCATGAAAAACAACATTTATAATTAAAAAAAGGCTGATGATGAAGACCAAGTCTTCGAAACTATAGTCTCAAACAAATAAATAATATATATATACAGATATATCATCTCGATATATATATGTGTGTATGTTTATTTGCATCAAGCAGAGGACAACCTCTTTGTTTCTCTTTGTGAATCAACAACTCTGCTACTCTCGGCAAAACAAAAACTTTTCAACATTCTTTACACATATTAAAAATTATTTAATTAAAAATAAAAGGTAATAACAATAATATTATCTTAAATTTCCTAATATTCTTCAATTTAAAATAAGACCATAAATGGCGGATGACCCTACGTGTCCCTACAGAGTATAGAGTCACTGTACATACATGCAGTGCTGTAGTAGTAAAATCAGCAGAAAGTACAGCTATATGGATCGTAAAAATCAAAGGGTATACGCTATATATAATAGAATAATAAAATAAAATGTTTTAGTAGGGTATTTAAAAAAAATTATCATTTTAAAAGCAAATTAAAACAATTTAAAATATTTATGTGAATGTTCAAAAAGTTAATGTCTCAAAATTTTTTAGTTTTTCAACTAGCACATGGTATACGCTATTTGCTCAGATCAATCCACAGGGCATACACCGTATGCCCTTCACTAGAGCCCTGCATACATGTAATATTGCTTCTTCATCGTGATTTTCGACAATATGTGAAAGATAACATTGGTGGTTGGTTAGCATAATAGAAAAGTTTTTGTTTTGCCAAGAGTAGCAGAGTTGTTGAATCATAAAAAAATACAAAGAGGTTGTTCTCTGCTTGATGTATCATTAAAACTTGTTACTTTTTTAATTCTAAAAGACACAGTTAAAAAATTTTCCCCATTTCCATGCATTTCATAAAAAGAATAATTTAAAATAAATAGAGAATTTTCGAGTGAATTTGATTGTTAGCGAGCATACCGAGTAATTTTTAATATAGAAGAACAAAAAGAGGTAGAAAACTTACGCGCCAGAGGCCAGAAATTCCCTCTTGTCGATAAACATCGAGGAAGCATTGGACGAGGCTTGAATGTGCTTGCACTCCCAGCACCTGCATGCGCACTTTAAGCACATCAGTGGGGTTTGCAATCGAACTAGAAACAATGCCTGCAAATGAGGCACAGAGCACATTGGTCGCGACATCCTCCTCATTAGGTCCATTCTGAGGGGTCAAGAAACTTTTCAAAGTATAATAGGTCCCGAATTTTATTGTACCATACGTCGCCTGACGCAGGACAGCCGGCCCAATTCTAAAATAAAAGATCAATAATTAATATATTTATAAATTTTTGTTAAAATATTCATAATACAAACACGCGCTGTATGGTTGTTAAACCTGGACGATTGGAGAGGCAGAGAGAGAGAGAGATGATGTGGTATAAGAGAATGTTAAGATAAAATTAGGTAGATAGAATTACAAATGATCTTAAGTCTAAAATAAATAGAATTTCCCATTAGTATTTAATTAAGTTTTAGTCATATTTGAACTAATTTAAATTGGAAGAAAAAGATAAGCCTTTCAAAACTATAGTCTCAAATAAATAACACAAGAAACGTCTATGTATCTATCACCAGAGATCTCCCAGATACCACCAGAATCCCTGTATTAGAGGGTGAGATAGGAAAGGAAAGATCTAGATTAGAATATTTTTCAGAGCTAATTAAGGATATGAGAATTGAGACTTTTAGAGAACTGAAAGAGCTGACATTGGATTGAGAAAACCAGTCTTGGGTCAATATACTCTATGATAAAGAGATATGTAAAGTATTTAATCCTATTCTTTGGAGATGGATCTATTTAGCTCAAATCCAATGTGCTTATAGCAGTTCAAAACCTGAATTAACTTTAATGTCACTATCCATTATATCTATATATATATATAAATAATTAAGGTTTTGTCTGTGCATTCCTCCAAATCACTCCAAATTTTGGTTGCACACGTTTCAAGCAAAGTTAAGAACGAAAACACCCTCAACAAAATTCCTGTCTGTCTGTCTATATGTTTCTGTCTTTTCCGAAAAGTTGCTCACGATTCACGTAAAAACGGCTGAAGGGATTATTATGAAATTTCATATTTACATCAGATATCTTCTAGCTTACGTTTTTAGCTATATAACGTTTTGATATTTTGAACCCAGAAGGGGGTTGGGGGGCGAATGAAAATTACCAAATAACTCCTAAACTATTAACTCTACGACAAATTTTATTATGAGCAAAGAGGATGTGATTTCTGACAACTTTTGTTTAAAAAAATTCCCCCCAAAAAGGGGGGGAGGGTCAAAATATGAAAATTCTTGCTCTTTGACCAAACTCAACCAAATTTTGTATACATAATCCGTGGGTCACTAGAAGGCTAGAAATGCCAAAACTGGGTGCGGGGGTGGAGTGATGGTGTGGGGGTGGAGGGTACTGGGTGGGGTCAGGAGGTGCAGGGTGTAGTGGAGGGTTTAGGTGAGGGTCCAAAGGCATAATGGGAGGGGGCTCAGGTGAGGGTTCAGAGGCGTAGTGGGGTGGTTGGGTGTGGGGTGGGGCGGAGGCACATGGGGTGGGGTGGTGCAGTGAGGGTTCAGGTGAGGATCCAGAGGCTTAATGGGGTGGGGTGGGTGGGGCATGAGGTAGTGGTGCGGGGGTGGGGTCCAGGGGATGGTAGGGGGTGTGATGGTGCATGGGCTGAGGTGCTGGGTGGTTCGTTAGATTTAACCTTTGAGGAGAACAAAAAATTGTTTTTTTTATATTAAATACCACTGGATATCATAATTAGGGCAAAGGGGACCTTGGTACAAAAAATATTCCAAAAATATTTTAAGTCCTTGAAGGAAGCGCTCGCTACGTGTTCAAACATACAAATTGCATATAAGATTTTTCAAGTAGTTTTTAAATATAATTTTGGAATGAATGTTAAGTCTATTACTTTTGAATATTCTCTTACGATATTATCACATTTGATAAAAAAAATTACTATTTAAATCATTGATATCTTATTTTTCTGTCTGAAATGAAAAAATTTCAAATCTTTAAACTGACAAACATGGATAAAGAAAAAAAATGATAATTACCCTGAATATAAGGCTTTTATTCCTTCGTTTTTCGAGATCTGAACAAGAGCATCAGTCATACCACGATACTTCAAACTGGCATATTGTCTATCGATTTTTTGTCCTTGAATTTGAAGACGAGTCTTGGTAGTATCAATTGGGAATGTTCTGAAACAAACAAAAAAAAAATAATCAAGTGAGTGGGATGACTTTAAAGTGAAAAGCCAATTATGGGCGACCGAAGGAAGTAGCAAGCAAGGGGGACCCTCGCTCTACCCTAGGAATTTCTAATTTAATCTATGATAAGATTTCTTTTACAAGAAAACATTAATATTTTTATATCTTCGAGTTGTATAGGTCTTAAAATTCTATTAAACATGATATCTTGTAATTTTTATTTTGCGGCCTCAGTTGTGCGACATGATTCTACAAATTTACCTTTAACTTTTAGCAGTCATTTAATTAAAAATTGGTAAAAATTCATGAAAGTGCTCATTATGAGTACCATGGAAAATTAATTAGGATTAATTAGTTAGTTTGGATGATAGATGAAAAAACTACGAAACCCTGTGAGTTTCACTCGCAATTTTCCAATTTTTTTATAAATAAATTATTAAATTTTAATTTGCAACAAAATTTTCTCTGGAGAGAGACGGACTGGTAGAACTTTTAATTGAAAGTAATGGAAGGCAGCCCAGGGGTAGTGAGGAAATAAAAAATTAACACATATTATATAAGGTGTAATTTATTGGAATCCTTCTTCCTTTCCTTTCAAACCGATGTTTCGGAGGATTCTTCCCTCGGAAACCCCTTGAAACCCTGAAGAAGGGGAAGAATCCCCCGAAACGTCGGTTTGAAAGAAAGGAGGAAGGATTCAATAAATTACACCTTATTTAATATGTGTTAATTTTTTCTTTCCTAACTACTGGACTGCCTCCATTACTTTCAATTAAATTTTAAAAATATAATATTATTCTTGTTGTTGGATTATATTAAATTAATAATTTTTTAAGATCGTGTGCTTATCAATAAGATATTCATGATAATGAGAGGAGAGAGATTTTATAACAAGGGGTGGTCATGAAACGTCTTTTACTCTTTTAATTATTTCGAAGACATTTATATACTGAAAATATTTAGTTAGAAAGAAAATGATTAATAAATATAAATCATAAAATATTTGTAAACTGGAGGAAAATTATGGGTATTTTCTCAATATTTTGCTTAAAGAATATAGAAGGAAGTATTTGTCGCATTTTAATTTTTTTCTCCTAGACCTTTCTAAGCAGAGATAAAATAAATATTGAGTGAATTCATTAATCAGATCGCACTATTTATTTATTTAAAAGACAGCTCCCACCATTAAAGAGCCGAAGTGCCTAGTAATAGTTAATTTGATTAGAATTTTGGCCGATTATCAAAAGTAGGAAATTGGAAATATAATTATGTAAAATCATTTCAAATATCATTAAAAATATAATATATCTCATTAACTTTCTATTTAATTAATGATAATTAGTTGGTATTTCTCTAATGATTTTTTTTGACTAATGTTTACTAATGTACTCTATATCTTTATTAATCAAATCAAATTTTACTAGCAATGTGTTTTCTAAAAATGTAATGATAAGATTATATTATAAATATTTAAAATGAGAATAGAACATGAAGCTTTTTTGTAGTTTTGTAATAGACATTTTTATTTATTTATTTTTATAAATAAAACCGTAAATATATATATATATATATATATATATATTTTGAGTACACATAATTATGAATAAATCCCAATAAAGTGGAATTAATGTCTTATCAAATCTGAATTTTTAGAGATAAACCACTTTAATGAGTCTCTAATGATGGAAGGAAGATATACTATACATGCTATATTTCATTTATGACATAATCCGCAAATCAGAGTATTGCGTAAGAGCACAAGAGGCGAGGCCTTTTTATTAAAATAAACTGTAAGGGGAATAAGCCGAGCTGAATCGAATCTGGTTGCTTGTTCCCTACTCGAGAGAGAAGGGATCACAAAAAATTCCTGAGAAAAAATTCCTCGGTACGCTCGGGAGGTGTAGCATGATTTTTTCTGTCATTCTGTGGGACTACCTATTTAGATTCTGATACCTATGATGAAGTAAAAGTGAAAGGTTATAGAAAGGTTGCCAAAATGTCCGTATTTCGAAAACGAAAAACGACTCAAATTTTAGACTTTCTAGCTTTAGAACTTTCGATTAAGAAAAATGGAGAAATTTAGAAAAAAAATCAATTGTTATATGGGCATTAATCGAAGGGTTTAGTTAATGAACCGAAATTTGACAAACGAGTTTGTTTTTTAATAGTTATAAAAGAAACCAGGCAAGATATATTAAGTATGGCTTTTTTAATAAAGAAGATTAATTTTCTTTCTTTGTGTAGAATATTTATTATTGGCCGACCACCATCGGCCTACTGAGAGAACCATTGTCAAGGCCTCAATTCCAAATTTCTTTCCTAGCTAATTTTTGGGAACTAGAGTCCATCCCAGCAACTCGATTTTCTTATAACATTGACCTGCTTCAATTAGTTGACTTGAGGAGAGACTAATTGAAGAAGGGCAATTTTGTATGAAAATCGAGTTGCTGAGATGGACTCTCGTTGCCAAAAATTATCTAGAAAACAAATTTGGAATTGAGGCCTTGACGTAATGGTCTCTCAGTAGACCACCCATGGTGGTCGGTCAATAATAAATATTCTAGACAAAGAAAGAAAATTAATCTTCTTTATTAAAAAAAGTCATAGATCCGCTTAACCTCGACAAGTAAACTATCACAAATCCTTTATGTTTTTTTAATGCCGTTCCCGCACTGGTTTTGAGAATTTTTTTTATTTTATCTATTTATTTTAGGGTTTAAAAAAGGAAACTGGTTAAGTGAAAATGACTAAAATTGGAGCCAGAAACCCTTCAAATGTATAATTTGGAACATATAATTCCAAAAATTTCTGGGGAGGACCTCCGGAACCCTCCAGGTCATCCGAAATTTCAGCGTTCCAGGAGTGCTAAATTTGCGATGACTCCACTATTGCCAAGAGCGAGTTTGATCAACTAACGAGTGTTTCTTTCATACCTAATAAATACCTAAGATATCAAATTCTTATTTATCGTTGATAAGAAGAGAATGAGTAAACCGTGGGATTTTTTCATAATTTTAAGTTAAGCCGTTTCTAAACGCCGACAGGAGCAATAAATAAATCACCTAAAAACAGTAATTTTGGAGCTCTCTCATACAATTGTTTTAAAAAATCGAAATAAATTCAATTAATTTTTTTTACAGGGATACCTCATATTCTATGATTATTTTTGACCCAACATACAAATTCGACCCTCCCCAAAATAATTAACACTCTTTCGCAGTTAAATTGGAAAAGTGCCTGATCACTTCATTCGTCAATAGGTTTGTGTTCATGACTTCAAGGAACTGGAACTCTTCCAGCCTACGTCTTTTCCGATAGTTATAATCTTCAAAGCTTCAAAATCCGAGTGCACAAATACCTACGCCTTTCATTGGATAAATTTCCCCTTCTCTTCCGTAATGAAAGGGTCTTTAGAGGTCCTTAGGGGCTGCATCTTCCTGGTACGCCTCCTTCTTGCATTAAATTCAAATAAATATATAAATAAAATAATTATTCGATTAAAATTTTATTACGATTTTTGATTTGTGGGAAAATGAATATATGGATAACTTCTATATATTATTTAGTTTACGAGCTACAGTGGTCCGACAAACGGACAGACAGACACCCTTGGTAGCAAAACTAATAGGTAGAACCCTCCAAAAAATGTATGGCTGATTTTTTAGGAAACTTGTTATGAAAAGTGTTTTTTCAATAACATAAAAGCTCAGATGCCAACGGCCTTGGAGTGTTCAAAGCACTGAAGTTAAAGCACGGCGCGATTTTTTCTGCGATGGATGCCCCTTATCAGATTCTGTCTGCCTTCCCAATCAAAATCATGTTGCGTGAGTCAATTTGCAATTGATTGGGAAGGCCAAAAGGAGAGTTGGGAGCTTCCATCTTCACTAGAAACACAAGCAATATAGAAAGAAGGTGGCAAAAAAAGAAAAAATGTATGTTTCTTTATGCAAAATATATATAAGAGAGTTTGTCATTGGAATTCTCAAGAATCGTACGTCCCAGTATCCTAGTTTAGATCTTAACAAAATATTCCACTATTACAGTAGGATGTAACTGTTCAATGAGAACTGTTTTTTAGCGTTTGACTTAAACTGATGGAATCCGTATTCAAATCAATAAGAGAAAAAATGAAATTAGATAAAAATTAAAATAAGAAGTGGAAAAGAAAAATGGCTTAAAATATTTTTCTTTCCCTCTAATGATGGATTTATTTATTTTTCTCTTTTCCTGCTATCTACTATATAAAGAGGATGTCCTAATTTGAATAGGGATTCCCCAAGTAGCTTACTCATTCGAAAAGTACATCATGAAGGGAATCTTTCTTGAGAACTAGACTCCAAAGAACCTCCTATTTGTTGGAATCATAGTGAGCCTTAGGTGTTTATATTTATCAAAATTGCACTGATTTTTGTATAATTTTTTTTTAATATCATATTTATAAATTATAGTAAAAACTTCTTGTTGCTGAGAGTAGCAATGTCGTTGATTTTATAAGAGAAAATCAATTAGGGTGTTTTTTGTTTAATCTAAGATGATATGTCAGAAGGGTTGTCGAACCCAAGTTGTCAAAAATGATTTGAGATAAACCATTTTTGACTTACTTATATAACCAATAATCAGATGCTAAATTTCAGTCAAAGATATAAATCTTTATCGCAAAATTTAGCCGATGAAGATTCTAAATTTAAACATTTAGTCACACTATATAGTACAATTAAAAACACGAGTTTTTTCGAATAAAATTAAATATTTAATGTCTTCTAATTGATCTACTTGCCTTCGATTTCGGCAAAAATTCTTCTGATATATGAATAATTTATCTGATAAAATCTTAGAATAAGCAGAGGCACCTTTGACGTTTAATGAAATCTTGTACTTAAGTTTTTTACTTTTACTTATATTACCTATATTTATGTATTAAATATACGTTAAGTGAAATTATTTTAGCTTTTATAATTTTGAACAAAATGACTCTTCTGCTGAAATTATATCCATTAAGACAGAGGTCATTAATTATTATGAAATGAAAGTAGACGATTCAATCAAGTTTATTAACAAAAATTAATGAATGATAGTAGTATTTCATGATTTTAATGTGATAAAAAGATAAAAACCACAATGACCTAGATCAATGAAGAAAAAAAATGGAATTAAAAAACGTATATAATAAAAGGACAACTATGCAAGGATTTTAAAGCCTTTAAGACTAAAGTAGCCAAAGCACTTCCTTTTCTTTCTCTTCCTTTCTCCATTTTAATTTATCTACGAGATTTTAAATTGATGAAGTTTCATTTCATTTCATAATAAAGCTCCGTATAAAATAGTATCTAATCAACTCCTTATATGAATGAAGAGTCTTGTAAGAATTTTAATGAGGAATTCTAAGTCAAATCAAAGAAATGATAGTGTTTATTGAAATAAATCTTTCAAGAGTGCAGATGTGATAAGCAAGTTTGTATTAATAAGCTGCACCTAAGTGCCAAGTTTCAGCTTTCTAACTTAAATCGTTCGCTGAGAAAAATTGCCAAATCACTAAAATTTGCAAAGAGAGTACCGAGCAAGCGAAAACTTTTTATTCTTGTTCCTGATATGTCTGGTGACGTAGTGTATTATAAATTATTTAATTTGCACAGAGATAGGTATATTAAATAAAAAGTCACATTACCATATGTATTTATTTAAAGCTTCAGCAAGATCAAGGACTTAGTTATATGCAAATAATAAAAATCCCTCTTTTGGCAATGTTCTAGTAATTTTTACAGATTAATTAAAAAAAAAAATATGAGAAAAAATATAAAAGAGGTTGATTTAATTCCCATGATCCGGCACAACTCCTTCTTTCTTTTAATTTCAATGAGTCAATGACCGTATGCGTCATGCCCTAGGAGTTTATTCTATATGTATTTTCACTCGATTTCCAGTTTGATAGTATCAAAGAATTTTATTAAAAAATTCATTATCAAGATTGCGTTAAGAATGTTTCATGTGATTATCACCTGATCAGGGCATGCAGAAAGTATACGTGCTCTGTCTGCTTAATTAACATATCAGAAATCAAATTAAATGACATAAGCTTCCTATCGAATATATACATATAATGAAATATAAAAATTAATTATTGTGGAGTAGCGATAGCTTAACTTCTTAAAGGATATCCTCCTTGGAAAAGGAAATAATATGTAGTTATAATATATTTACCAAAATATATCGAAATGAAATGTGTGGGCAGACTATAAAACCCAAGCCTTTTTTTATTAATTAGGTAAAATATAAACATAAAATTAAATTCAAAACAAATTGTTTTATCTAGTTATTGATTTAGTTTGATGATTTGAAGAATTTTTTCCATTTGGACTAGCCATATGGAACAATGTTTTTATCGAGAGGGCTCAAAATATTATGAAATATGCTCCCCTCTCAAATCATGTGGCTTACATATCTATAATATAGATAAGTTTACTATATTTTTGTTTAATTTAAAGAAAAAAAATTCTTATCTGATTTTTTTAATGCTTGATATATATTAAAAATTTCATTTCATAAAATAAATTAGCTATAGGTTTGAATAAAACAAATTAGTAGTCTTTTAATAATTGTTTGGTTTTTGTTTAAATTCTACATAAAGTCAAAGGGTGCTGTGTCCTCTGGATCTTACAGGGGATGATTAAGAACCCCTGAACCCCTGAGACATAGAGAAATTAGAAATTTGGTTAAATTGAAAGTTTTTTTGCCGAGGGTAGCAGAATTTTTATATATTGAAGGAGACAATAAAAGAGTGTTGTGTCTTCTGCTGGAATTATACATTTTATTTATAACGAGACTTTAGTTTCGAGGGAAAGCAAACGTGGAATTTTTCGCTTTCCATTCATACATTAATTCCTGTGAATCAATTGTAATAGACTGACGAAGAGGGCAAAGCCCTCGAAACTATAGTCTCGTTATAAATAAAATTTATAATTCCAGCAGAAGACACACTCTTTTATTGTCTCCTTCAAATTTGGTTAAAGTTTTCCCAGCTTTGTATAGTTATAGTGGACTGTCTATTATGTTTAAGAGATGACCAAGACAGACAAACGTAATATAATATTGCGTGGTTTGATAAATAAACCGTTATTTTATTATTTTTTTTTATTTAAAGATGTGGAGTCACCTTTTCACAAACACACTTATAAGTTAATAAAGTGAACAATTTTCCTCAGTGTCCTATTTTAATTGATTGCGAATAGCTAGCAAAAAAGTGAATTCCATTAAGAAATTAACTAAGCATTTTTTTATTGATCATTATGAAATTATAAATTTTATTTATAAAGAAACCATAGTTTCGAGGGCCTTGTCCTCTTCATCAGTCCATTACAATTGATTCACAGGAATTAATGTATGAATGGAAAGCAAACGTGGAAATTTTCGCCTTCCATTCATACATTAATTCCTGTGAATCAATTGTAATAGAGTGATGAAGAGGGCAAAGCCCTCGAAACTATAGTCTCTTTAAAAATAAAATTTATAATTCCAGAAGAAGACACACTCTTTTATTGTCTCCTTCAAATTTGGTTAAAGTTTTCCCAGCTTTGTATAGTTATAGTGGACTGTCTATTATGTTTAAGAGATGACCAAGACAGACAAACGTAATATAATATTGCGTGGTTTGATAAATAAACCGTTATTTTATTATTTTTTTTTTAATTTAAAGATGTGGAGTCACCTTTTCACAAACACACTTATAAGTTAATAAAGTGAACAATTTTCCTCAGTTGTCCTATTTTAATTGATTGCGAATAGCTAGCAAAAAAGTGAATTCCATTAAGAAATTAACTAAGCATTTTTTTATTGATCATTATGAAATTATAAATTTTATTTATAAAGAAACTATAGTTTCGAGGGCTTTGTCCTCTTCATCAGTCCATTACAATTGATTCACAGGAATTAATGTATGAATGGAAAGCAAACGTGGAAATTTTCGCCTTCCATTCATACATTAATTCCTGTGAATCAATTGTAATAGAGTGATGAAGAGGGCAAAGCCCTCGAAACTATAGTCTCGTTATAAATAAAATTTATAATTCCAGCAGAAGACACACTCTTTTATTGTCTCCTTCAAATTTGGATTAAAGTTTTCCCAGCTTTGTATAGTTATAGTGGACTGTCTATTATGTTTAAGAGATGACCAAGACAGACAAACGTAATATAATATTGCGTGGTTTGATAAATAAACCGTTATTTTATTATTTTTTTTAATTTAAAGATGTGGAGTCACCTTTTCACAAACACACTTATAAGTTAATAAAGTGAACAATTTTCCTCAGTGTCCTATTTTAATTGATTGCGAATAGCTAGCAAAAAAGTAATTCCATTAAGAAATTAACTAAGCATTTTTTTATTGATCATTATGAAATTATAAATTTTATTTATAAAGAAACTATAGTTTCGAGGGCTTTGTCCTCTTCATCAGTCCATTACAATTGATTCACAGGAATTAATGTATGAATGGAAAGCAAACGTGGAAATTTTCGCCTTCCATTCATACATTAATTCCTGTGAATCAATTGTAATAAGAGTGATGAAGAGGGCAAAGCCCTCGAAACTATAGTCTCGTTATAAATAAAATTTATAATTCCAGCAGAAGACACACTCTTTTATTGTCTCCTTCAAATTTGGTTAAAGTTTTCCCAGCTTTGTATAGTTATAGTGGACTGTCTATTATGTTTAAGAGATGACCAAGACAGACAAACGTAATATAATATTGCGTGGTTTGATAAATAAACCGTTATTTTATTATTTTTTTTTTTAATTTAAAGATGTGGAGTCACCTTTTCACAAACACACTTATAAGTTAATAAAGTGAACAATTTTCCTCAGTGTCCTATTTTAATTGATTGCGAATAGCTAGCAAAAAAGTGAATTCCATTAAGAAATTAACTAAGCATTTTTTTATTGATCATTATGAAATTATAAATTTTATTTATAAAGAAACTATAGTTTCGAGGGCTTTGTCCTCTTCATCAGTCCATTACAATTGATTCACAGGAATTAATGTATGAGATGGAAAAGCAAACGTGGAAATTTTCGCCTTCCATTCATACATTAATTCCTGTGAATCAATTGTAATAGAGTGATGAAGAGGGCAAAGCCCTCGAAACTATAGTCTCGTTATAAATAAAATTTATAATTCCAGCAGAAGACACACTCTTTTATTGTCTCCTTCAAATTTGGTTAAAGTTTTCCCAGCTTTGTATAGTTATAGTGGACTGTCTATTATGTTTAAGAGATGACCAAGACAGACAAACGTAATATAATATTGCGTGGTTTGATAAATAAACCGTTATTTTATTATTTTTTTTTTTATTTAAAGATGTGGAGTCACCTTTTCACAAACACACTTATAAGTTAATAAAGTGAACAATTTTCCTCAGTGTCCTATTTTAATTGATTGCGAATAGCTAGCAAAAAAGTGAATTCCATTAAGAAATTAACTAAGCATTTTTTTATTGATCATTATGAAATTATAAATTTTATTTATAAAGAAACTATAGTTTCGAGGGCTTTGTCCTCTTCATCAGTCCATTACAATTGATTCACAGGAATTAATGTATGAATGGAAAACAAACGTGGAAATTTTCGCCTTCCATTCATACATTAATTCCTGTGAATCAATTGTAATAGAGTGATGAAGAGGACAAAGCCCTCGAAACTATAGTCTCGTTATAAATAAAATTTATAATTCCAGAAGAAGACACACTCTTTTATTGTCTCCTTCAAATTTGGTTAAAGTTTTCCCAGCTTTGTATAGTTATAGTGGACTGTCTATTATGTTTAAGAGATGACCAAGACAGACAAACGTAATATAATATTGCGTGGTTTGATAAATAAACCGTTATTTTATTATTTTTTTTTTAATTTAAAGATGTGGAGTCACCTTTTCACAAACACACTTATAAGTTAATAAAGTGAACAATTTTCCTCAGTGTCCTATTTTAATTGATTGCGAATAGCTAGCAAAAAAGTGAATTCCATTAAGAAATTAACTAAGCATTTTTTTATTGATCATTATGAAATTATAAATTTTATTTATAAAGAAACTATAGTTTCGAGGGCTTTGTCCTCTTCATCAGTCCATTACAATTGATTCACAGGAATTAATGTATGAATGGAAAGCAAACGTGGAAATTTTCGCCTTCCATTCATACATTAATTCCTGTGAATCAATTGTAATAGAGTGATGAAGAGGACAAAGCCCTCGAAACTATAGTCTCTTTAAAAATAAAATTTATAATTCCAGAAGAAGACACACTCTTTTATTGTCTCCTTCAAATTTGGTTAAAGTTTTCCCAGCTTTGTATAGTTATAGTGGACTGTCGAGATGACCAAGAGAGACAAACTTGGATGGTTTGATAAATAAACCGTTATCTTATTATTTTTTTTTTTTTAATTTAAAGATGTGGAGTCTCCTTTTCACAAACACACTTATAAGTTCATAAAGTGAACAATTTTCCTCAGTGTCCTATTTTAATTGATTGCAAATAGCTAGCAAAAAAGTAAATTCCATTAAGAAATTAACTAAGCATTTTTTTATTGATTTAACTTATCATCCACCTGTACAATTTATTTCTAAGTCTCCGTCCATAAATTATGTCACAGAGTAAGGGGGGAGGGGCATTAAAGATTTGTGACAAAATGTGACAGGAGGGTCTGGGGATATTAAAAATTGTGATGTCACAAAAGTCAAATTAAAAAATTCAAAACATTTTCAAATATATTTTTTAAATTTCATGATATGAATAAAAATAAAGTTAAACTTAAAATATATTAAATTCCTTTAGTTGAGTTTAATTTATAAAAAAAATTCTACAATTATTAAATTATAGTGATATAGTGTGACGTCACAATACAGGGGGGGCTCAATGAAAATGTGACCCAGGGGGACAGGGGGTGGTAGGTCTAAAAATCTTGAAATTCGTGTGACGTAATTTATGGACGGCCCCAAATAATTATTTCACGAATAATTTTTTTAATTAAAATTAAGTAAATCTTAGATCTTTAACATTGCCACTTTATGTCATGAAGTCATGAACCAAACATATGAAGTATTTAAATCATTTTAATGATACATAAAAAAAACTTATTTCAAAAGTATTTCCATATGATATATTATATGATAAAAACTTATTTCCAAAGTATTTCCATATGATATATTATATGATAAAAACTTATTTCCATATGATATATTATATGATAATACTCGTATGAACAAAATAATAAAGTTGAAAAAAGTATTAAAAATAAGATATTTTTTAAATCAAATAAGATAGTAGCATAGCTTGTCAGTGTTCTTAATAAAATAATATTATAGATCTACATAAAAAATACGAAGTTTTATAATTTCTACGTCATGGCCATTTACAATATAATTTTATCAAGTAACTTGCCCAATAAAGCCTCGCCTTTTAGTCACGTCAAATTAGTTTCAATTGTGGGAGTTAATTAAGCATATCCTCTATTTCTCTTACTTTATTAGGAGACTGGTATTTCTGTAAGCCCTAAGAATTGAAAGTCGATAATTTTTTCATATAAAATTGAAAACCAAAATATTTCTTGAAATTATCTTAATTTATTTTATAAAAATAATAGGAATAAATAATAAATTAATATAAGTAATTGAATCAATACCGATGGACTTGGTTATTGATGCGTCCATAAACTCTAATGTAATAGTAATAAAAGGAATTTTAAATTAAAAAAAAAATGAAAATAAAATAATAAAATTTCTAAACACATGGCGAATATAACAAATTTTTAGAATATACTTGATTTCATTAATAAGCGATAAATTTTGAGAGAGAAAATAAGTTGTGCAGGTTGCGTTGTTTCAAAATGAAGTAGTTTCACAAATACGTTACAAGGATTATAGAATTTTTGACGAGATATTTATTCTTCGACGATAATTCAAGTTACGAATTGTATTTGATTTATTTTTTGAGTAAATAAACATTGAAACTGCTTATTTATTTGTTTAGTGAAGCTATTCGGGTATATTCGAAATTTGACAAGATAGGACCTAACTAATCTAGACTTCAGATTAGTTGATATCAACTCGAAAAGTAGTAATACTATATTATATAAGGGTTTCGATATTATCAGGTTATTTGCTGATAAATGTCACGTCATTGAAAAATAAAATTCCCGCAATAAATTATTAAAAATGAGTGTCAGATTTTCAGTTTAAATCAGCCTTTTTTGCAGCCATTATACCGTCAGAATACGTAATGTTTTGAGTGTAAATTCCATAGTCGTTTTGCTGAAACTATCAAGTCTTGTGGTTCAGCTATATCAAAATCACATTTTTAAGACTTGAAAATGACATAAGAATTAGAAGTAGAAACGTTGTTTTCAGAGAGAAATATCTAATCGAAAATCTAGGTGACTTCAAACGAAACTCATAAAAAAAACATTTTCATCTTTCATGTTTACGAGACATAATAATAGTTTTTGAATGAACTGGATTTATCGAGAAACTGGTTTAAAGAGAAAATCATTTACTAATATGCTAGCTAGTCAGCAAAGTTCAAGTCAATATATTTATATTTATCCGTCTAGATCTACTTCCAAAACGTCCCTTAAAAATATTTCTAATTCTTATATTTAACCTTGAAAAAGGAATTTGGCAACTCTCAATTAAATTATCCGAGAAAACGAACGCAATATGCCAATTATTTGCAAAATTTGACCTTTACCTATTTTATTAGAACATGAAAACTTCGGGATTTTATCTAATTTTAAATAAAGTTCCCTGAGATGTCAAAGTAATGAATTTGGAAAAAAAGAAAAAAAAAAGTGAAAATAAAATTATCTCTATAAATATTTAATGTCCTTTTAACTCAAGTACAATAAATACTTAAAATAAAATGGTTTGATTTCCCTAATGAAATTAGAGATTGTGAGCTGGCTAAATTTAAAAAGTTACATCCCTCAACTTCAGTCACGCGGTGGAGGGAGTGGCGAAGTATTAGCGAAACAAAATAATACGCTTTTTATTAGAGTAGAATTCTTAGATTCAATATGACTCTTTAATGTTTTTTATATGTATTCTCTATTATTAATTAGTATTGTATTACAAATCATTAAAAAGATGTATGTAACCCATCTTATATAATCGAGGAAAAAAAATTAAATTATGCCAAAAAATACAAAAATCAATTATTAAAAAAATAGTATAGCAAAGAACTACTCCTAAATATCCATAACATATATTCTAAATTAATAAGGGAAATTTTGTGACAGCCAAATTGCCATGTGCTTCAAGGTAGACAAATTAGGAATCAGGTGATCAGATTGAAGAACTCAAAAAATTTTGGATAAATTAGAAAATTTTAACACATTTTTTAATTTCCCCCTTGGTGGTCCAACCCGAAAGAATTTTTCAGTTCAGAAAGGTAATGGCTTGAAATTCTCACATGAGCGTTTTTTAAGTGCATAAATATATATAACTCCGCTTGAACGTTCGTAATAATTATTTCTTAATTAATTAAGTAATTTGAAAGGAAAGTTCATTTTAATCCTCTCTAAAATCTATGTCAGAAAATGAAAAGACCTTTTGAAAAGTAAACCCTTATTAGTGTCGTTACAATATCTGTTTGACCTTCTGTCAGAGCATGTAGCTATGTTGCTCATAAACTAAATTTAGCATAAAGGAGGAAAAAACTTGAAATTTAGATCTTGTCTTTACGTATACATTTATTTTCCGGCAAATCAAAAATTGTATTCAATAAATATTTTGTGGAGGGCCGAATTTTATGTGGGGTCAAAAATATAAATTATATTTTATCATAGTGTGAGCTATCCCTATAAAAATTCATTAATGTAGAATTAGGTTTAATTTTTAAAACTTATTTTAATTTATAATGACGATGTGAGAGAGCTCCAAAGTAGCGGTTTTAGATGATTTTTGTATCTGATGGTGTTTATAAACAGCTTAACTTAAAATTATTTAAAAAATCCACAAATTCACTCATTCCCTCCTTAACAATGAATACGATATCTCAAGTATTTAGAGAGTTATAAGGTACAGAGCCTTTAGTATTCGGTCCGACTCGAACATGGCCGGCTCATTTGAATATCGAAAGTTTCGGTTGAAACCAGTTAGGCCAGTTGTATGTCGGTTGGTAAAGTCCTTGTAAAAGTTGACAAAAGGGTAAAACCTTAGAATTCACCTTGCCATCCACTTTCATCTGATTGGCCTTACCGCCGGGCACAAGGTGAATTCTAAGGTTTTACCCTTTGTCAACTTTTACAATGACTGTACCAACCGATATTCTACTGGCCCTTAGGGCACTTTCATCTGATTGGCCATCCCCCGGCAACAAGTTGAATTTTAAGGTTTTACCTTTGCCAGCGTTTAAAAAGAGTTTACCAACTGGCCCTTAGGGCCGGTTGTATGTCGCAAAGTAAATGCTTTTTACCACTAACACAGGGTAGATGGTAAATGGAGGGACTGGGATGGTCAATCAGATTGCCAGGCACTGTCAGTCGCTGGCATCTGATTGGCCATCCCAATTCCTCCATTTAAAATCTACCCTGTGTTAATGGTAAAAAGCATTTACTTTGCGACATACAACCGACCCTTAGAGTGCTCATTTATAAGAAAAACTTATCCGAATGCACGCCATTTCGATACTTAGTTCTGGAGATGTTTTCAAGTGCTGGTGGGAAGTATTTTAATCGATAGTAGGTGGTTTCAGACGAAACTTCTTTTACGAAAAGCAACTCAACCTCCGAAGCATCAAATCTACAATCAGGCTCGGCCTGCCCATAAGGAGTATCGGAAGAATTTCCGGTGGGCCGGTCTAATGACCATCCCTTTAAATTGAAAGTAGTGGACTAGCAGAATTTTTATAAATTGAGGGAGACAATAAAAGAGTGTGTCTTCTGCTGGAATTATAAATTTTTAATTCATTTATAACGAGACTATAGTTTCAAGAGCTTTGACCTCTTCATCAGTCTATTACAATTGATTCACAGGAATTAATGTATGTGAATCAATTGTAATAGACTGATGAAAGTCAAAGTCTGAAACTATAGTCTAGTTATAAATGAATTAAAAATGTATAATTCCAGCAGAAGACACACTCATTTATTGTCTCCTTCGACCATCCCTTTTCAAGTCTCATTAGGGGATTCTCGATTCATTTTTCCTGGTAGCTTGTTGTATCCCAGGCAACCCTGTCTGCAATCTTTTTTTTGATGATATACCCTAGGCTCTGAAAAGAGATTATTTCTTTTTTCAAAGTTAAGCTGATAATTTAGAGACCAATATTACCACACAAAACTTGGGTATAAAAGGACCCTTTAATAATCTAGACAATTGAGAAAGTAAAAGGCAATTGTTAGTTGTAGGTCAGAAATACCTTGATACCTGAGTGGGTTACTCACAGGTCTATTGACCACTCTGAAACCCACATGTTCCCTAAGTATAGAAATATTTAAATACATTTTAATTAACAGGTAAAAAAACGGAACAATTTATTTTTTAAATGCCAAAATTGCCTGGATACCGATAACTTAGTATAAAAAAAAGTAATAAGTACCTTTTAAAAAATTGGCTATGTATAAGACAAATAAATAAAAATATACCTATATTTAATTAAATTTATGAATTTGATCCAAGTATAGGCAAAAAACTCACACAAAATAAATCTTTTTAAAAAAGTAAATAATACTTTACGTAAAAGAAAAAGATTAATATATTTTTTAAGTAAAAAATTAAAAAGTAATTTTACTTAAAGTAAAAATATAATTAAAAAAGGTTTAACTTACCAAATTCGGCAGTGCAAGAGGCTAATCCGCCATATACAAAAGGTCGCCAATCTCGAGCTCCCATCCCAGTTTCAACAGCACCTTTAATTAAAATAAAAACATTATTATCGTTATAAATGTAGTTATTTAAAAAATAATTTAAATGAAAGATATATAAAAATATATATTCACCTTTTGAAAACTATTTAAATTGACGAAGCAGGTCAAAGAACGGCCAATTTTATTCACTATTTAATTAATAACGACACTTGTATTTAAAACGAATAATTTTGACTTGATGTATAATGTAACTATATGATGCCATGTACTAATTTTTAGAAAAATTTCATTGATCGCGTGTACACTTACAAACCAGTTGAGGTTTTGTCACAGAATGAATGAATAAGAGTAGCTCTACAGGCAAAACGTGGTCAGAAGACCAAGAGAGAATTCCCTCCTTTGGTTGGCTGACCTTAGCGCTCTCTGGTTCTCCCGCCAGCAACCAGCACAATATATATATATGGGGAAAAAGATTTATTTCTGATAATTTTTTATATATCTTTATACAAAATAATCAAGTAATGCATTAAAAGATAATAAAATGATATAAAATGCCGATTTGTTTCTGAGTTTCTTTGAGATAATTCATATAATAAGAACAGAAGTAGGGGGATTCAAGGGTTGAACACCCCCACCCTCATACATGTGACATTTAAATTTTTCTTTTGATTTTCTTTTCGACCCACATATTATTCCTGACCCATTGAGCGCCCTGGTCAGTGCTGGATTTCCGCCTAGGCCCACAAGGCCCGGCCTGGGGGTCCCGGTTGTGGAATCTTTTTTTTTTTTCAACCTAAAAAGATCACAAGGGATCTACAACAGGCATTACAAATATGATACAAGTATGGAATCACAATCTCTGGCTAAACAAATATCGCTTAACATTCTCATTAAAATTACTAAGAGTTTCTTACGAAACTATATCGTTTGGAATCTAAAGACATCCGTGAAGGAGCCAGAAACCTTATAACTTTTTATCCGGGGGATTTGGATAGGACTTTGGAAAACTAGTGTCTACACCTGCAAGCTCATTTGTCGTCGAGCGATTAAGTTATGGAGTTATCCTCACTGAAGCTATACAAATACTTATCGGAAAAAGGCGTTTTGGACATTTATATAAAAAATAAGATGACGTGTTCTGATGTGGCCATGCACTTGACTTTAACATATAACGTGGCCCCTCACTTATATTTAATATTTAATAAAATTATTTAGAATCATGTAGGGTGGGAGGGTTAGGTTTTACATTTTTAGACTTTTGAGGTACCACTGATTATGTATACAAAATTTGGTTGAGTTTGCTCAAATGGCCTAGATTTTTTATTTTAACCCCCCCCCCCACCCCCCTTAATTTTAGGTCGATATGCACCAAAATCTAATCAGCTCTTAATCTCAATGGACCAAAACTTCGTGTGAAATTTGGTTTTGATATTCAGACTAGTTTTTGAGCTACCTCGTCAACAAAAATTTGGTAACGCACAGACTAACGGACAGACAACAAGACAACCGGAAAACCAGACAGACTAAGTAACAGACATTAGTAAGGAATCAACACGTAGGAATTGCGTTCCGAATGCTGTTGTGTACACCAGCGTCAAACGGTTCAGCAGAAAGGGCGTTTTCAACGCTAAAGAAGTAAATAATTACTTAAGAGCTAACATAGGAGAGAACAGGCTCAATTCTCTTTCTGTACTGTACATAGAGTCAGAAATAATGCAGTCAATTGACTATGAAGACGTCATTCGTTTTTTGCACAGAAGAAAGTTCACCGTAAGATTGTATACATTTTATAGAATAACGTAACAATATAGTAACATAGACTGTATTTTTCTACTGTTTATTAAACTCATTAAAGTCGATTAAAAATTTCTTTTTTCCTCTCTTCTTTTGTCTATATCCTATACACCTATATATATTTTGTCATTTTTAAGTTTTATTCTTTTCTCTATTTTCAGTATATTTATTATTTTTGTTCCATATAATTGTTGTTTCCTTTTTTAAATTTTTTTCCCTTACTTGATCTGTTTGTATCATATTGTTTATTTTCTTTGTAATTAAATTGGCCTAATATTGTAAATTAAAAAGGCTAGATGCCCCTACAAATACAATGTGCTGGAATAAATTAAAAAAATAAAATATGTTCTGTACTAGTGCATTTAATTTGCTAAATTTCCAAAATAGCTTCGAGATGGTGGGGGGGGGGGGGGGAGGCAAATATCCAGTGCCTAGGGGCCCTGGGTCTCTTAAATCCGACCCTGGCCCTGGTGCAAATTAGGATTTGCCGCCCTTTCTGAAAAATACTAGAAAATAACGCTCCTGGAATGAATCTTGCCCACTAAACCATAAATTAACATATACAATAATTTTAGTTGGTTCATGTCTATTTTAATAATAAATAAAAGATTCACGGGTTTTTGGACAATTTTTTTTTTAATTTTATTAATGTTAAATATCAATTTTTGGTACGACGTTTCGTCCTTTTTCATGACTTTTTCAAGTACTCATTTACTTTAAACATTAATCATTGATAAAATAGTGAGACCATCGGGACAATAAATAGTGTGTATTCATAATATTCATCCCATAATTAGTTTTTTGAAAATTGGTTGTTAACGAATTATGGAATGAATATTATGAATACACTATATTTATTGTCCCGATGGTCTCACTATTTTATCAACGATTAATGTTTTAAGTAATTGAGTACTTGAAAAAGTCATGAAAAAGGACGAAACGTTGTACGAAAATACAGTAATTTTATCTTATCTCTCTTTATTACTTTACCATAGAGGGTATTGTCAAGCATTGTAATCGTGAATGAAAAAAGTGTTTTTGTTTTGCTTCGTTTTTTCGAAATATTTCGGAAACGGCTGAAACTATTTCGTTAAAAAAAATTGAGCGAAACCATGGCGTTTTATTCTATAAAAAAGTCTTAATGATTGAACATCGAAAAAATTATATTTTACGAGATATTAGTGATTTTGTCAAAATGTTTATTAAGTAGTACGTTTGTTAGTTAGTACATTACCAAATTTTGTATACGCTCTAGCTCAAAAACTAGTGTGAATATCAAAACGAAATTTCACTTATGTTGCTTGGGCTTGGCCTTAAGCTAGAGATTTTTTTGATGAAAATTTTCACAAATATTTTGAAACATGATGACTATATTTATTATAATTCGCCTGCTTCCCGAGGTAAGATGGCTATCGATATTTATAGGGAGTTGTGCACTTTTACTGAAATTTGTTCGTCCACCATAGACAAATTACTAACTATATACACCCTTGGGCGTAGCGATGGTAAATGGTCCCCTCCTATTTGTTGATTTATAGAATTTACCAGTAAAAATATATTGCAGGATATGAGATGTTTTTATATATATACTAGGCAGGTGGCTTTTTTTCAAATAAGAAATTAATTAACAAAATTTTTTTCCATATTAATTTTAGATCAAATGTGTAAATACAAAGATTTTAGAATTAAAAACACTGAATCACATTTTTTGATTTGTTCTTGTGGGAATATTATTAAAAGATATAGAAGAGAGCTAAAAATTAGAGAAACGGAATATGATTTCATTTCAAGAGACCACACTTTCCCCATAACTATTCTAGAGATAATAAATTATAATGTGGTATGAATATTAGTTTTAAGACGAAATCTGCAATTATCAGCCTAATAAACGGCCCTTACCGCCTCCCTCGACTCGCAAGTTCATCGAAGAAGTTTTTCCAATTTAAGATTTTTCTTTATTCTTTTGTAATTACAATATATTTTTACTTGGTAGGCTTCAGATATGCTGGGCAATCCGAGTATTGAATTTGAAATTTTTTTATTTTTTTCTCATACTGGTGTTTAGAAATATCAGAAATGTAAGAGAAATTATTTTAAGAGCTGATTTTATGTCTATTTATCTGAAGTGCGATGCCCACGATATTTTGAGAATGAAAAGACTTAGAAAGTTTGTTATGATGGCAAAATGTTTGTATTTTCATTACCTATAAAAAACTAATTAGATTTTGTGCTTTATAGACTCAGAATTCAAGTAGAAAAAAAGACAAAATTCAGAAAAAAAATTTACTCATCAATTGAAAAGCTCTCGAACAGTTGTAGCTCATGAATCTAAAATTGCCACATACCTAAGTTTGATTTTATAAGCTGCTCTGTGCCAGATTTCAGGTTTATAGATCAATTTGTTAGTTCGAATGACTTTGTCCTATACGATAGAGACCACGTTTATATGGGGGCAGAGGCGTAGCGTGATATTACGGGGCCCGGTACGAAAGAATAAAATGCCCCCCCCCCCCCCTCGTCTTATATTTTTTATTACAATAAAAAAAATCAAATTAACTTTTAACTAATTTGAAATTACATACAAACAAATTAGAAAATATATTAAATGACACAGTATTCTTTTTTCTTTATAATAATACATTTATTAGTAATCAAAATTATTTAAATTGAAAGTTTTTGTGCCGAGGGTAGCAGAATTTTTATATATTGAAGGAGACAATAAAAGAGTGTGTCTTCTGCTGGAATTATAAATTTTATTTATTTATAACGAGACTATAGTTTCTAATAATAATAATAAATGTAGATATATATTTTTATGCAACTACGAATATATTACTTTTACACTTTAACAACTCACTCTAACTTACACACACTTAAATATTCTTAAAAAATGAATGTAAAATGTAATAAAATTGTATTCTTATGTGTGTGACGCTACTGATATGAGTACTAGGCTCAACTGAGAAATCATCTTTGAAATATATTGAGAAATTATAGAATTATACAAAATTAAATGCATTACTAAAATTTTTTCAAGGTTAAAACGCCTCTATTGTTAGCCGCTTTTATCGTTCAGCGCCTCTATAATTCGGTGCCTGGTGCCGGGGCACCCTCGCACCACCCACGCTATGGCTCTGTATGGAGGAACATAATTCGTGGTTCATTTAATTTAATTGGATTATTATTTTTTCAATATCAAAATAAGCTCTTACCCACTTATAGAATATAGACTATTTTTTATTGAAATAATTATTTCCATAAACGCTATGGCTTATCCCGAGAAAGAATGACACGCAAAAGAACCTTAGTTTTGGTAATATTGATTTGTTTCTAATCATTAAAAAACAAAAAAACTTTAGACTTTTATACATAGGCATTTTTATTTACATTAAATATTATGTTTATTAATAAAACGCGTGTAAAAGATTTTGGGCAATTATTGGAGAGGTTATCTTAAGCAAAAAATGATAAATTAACATAGGCCCTACTTTAAACCTTTACATAAGTAAATACGCCTGGTCAAAATTTTATCTAGAAATACTCGATGGTACATATATACATTTAATATTTATTTAACAATGAAATCAACAAACAATTAATATTAATTGTTATTTAAAAAAGGAACATATCATCTTTACGAGGGGGGTCAGATAGGCTAGGCGGTAGCGTGACAGCGAGCTAACCAGGGGACCCGGGTTCGAATCCGACTCGAGGCATCCAGCTAAAATCTGACCCCGGGGGTAGAGACAAATTTAAAAAATATAACTAGTATCGTAATTAGGCTTATGGCTAGAAAGGCCGAAAAGCCAAAAAAAAATAAAAAAAAATAAAAAAATCTTTACGAGGGGTGAACCGAGATTGGAATTAGGTGTATACATCTTTGGAATTATATGGAATTATTTTGGAATTCATTAGATAATGCCCCTTCATATATATTGTCTTCTACTTGGAAATTAAAGTGGAAGTGGAAGTATGTGTATAGGATATTAGGTCACGATTCACCCCTACTGGGTCAACCAATAGACATAGTTCACAGGGTTGATTTAAACACTCGTGAAGAGTTGTCACAAACAAGAATGGATGCTGCCACTCAAATTCGCAACAACAATATGATGGTAGAGATTATGACTAATTGACTCACGGGTGTCTGACAGGCTTGCATACAATCTCAAGGAACACATTTTGAGCAGTTTTTGAGAAATCTAAAAGTTTCAGGAAAACCCTCGGGAAAACCAATGGGAATTCGGAAAAATATGTAGTTGCTTGATTAAGAGAACATAATTTATTTTTAAAGCAACTATTTTTCAAAAACTCCATTTTGATAAGGGAACATTTTCTTGAATCCTTTGAATTTCTGATAAACTTTTTGAGATTGTTTTTTAAATGAAAACACCTTTTTAAAAATTCCATCTATCTATATATATAAAATTAAGGTTTTGTCTGTACATTGCTCCAAATCATGCCAAATTTAGGTTGCACACGTTTCAAGCAAAGTTATGAACGAAAACACCCTCAACAAAATTCCTGTCTGTATGTCTTATGTGTAGGTCTGTCTGTCTGTCTGTCTGTTTCAGTGGTTTCCGAAAAGTTGCTCACGATTCACGTAAAAAGGGCTGAAGGGATTATTATGAAATTTCATATTTGTGGTGTGGGGGCGGGGGTTGGGAACGGGTGCATGGTGCGGGGGTGGGGGTGCTGGAGGGATTTTGGGGGTGAGGGTGAGGGTGGTTAGTGGGCGGAATAGAGTGTTGGGGTGGTGGTGTGGGGGCGGGGTTTGGCATGGTGCAGGGGGTGCTGGGTGGGTTTTGGGGGTTGGGGGGTGGTGGGTGGGAGTGGGGAGTGAGGAGCCTGGGTTCAGGGGGCGTGCCCCCTGGCTAGCACGAGGGCCGCCGAAGGCGGGCCTTGCAGCTAGTTTTTCATAAAATACAAATTATAAAATACTGAAATGTTCGAATTTAGTTATATATTTTATAAAAAAAAATTAATAAATTACATCAATGTAAGCACATATGAAGTATTTCTAAATAAATTTTTTACCAGTCGTAATTTTGCAAGGGATGAATACGAGCTATGCTCATTTAACATGTTCATTTAACATTTTTTGCTTAAAAATGACCCCCAATAATTGCCTCAAGTTTTTTACACTCCTGTTGAATCAGGTTGTATAAAAATACTTCCTAAGAGTGCGATATATTGATAATATAACATTTCATGCTTAAAATAACCCAATAAGTGTCCAAAGTTTTACTTTATCCCATGCGAAGCAGATGGGATAAAGTATTGAAATCGGTATCGCGCCAAGTTTTTAGGAAAATTACAATTTAAAGTATTTTACTCTACAGAAGTGTTTCTCAACATTTTGTAGAGCGAGGAACCCTAGAGCACCTATATTTATTTCTGAGGAACCCCTAGCACTAAAATATGAGATTTTTAATTTTTTGTCAAAATATCAACATTATGTTACTTTTATAGCTTCCAAATATAACATACCGATGACGGTGTTGTCACATTTAAAAAATTTGCTAGATTTTGGGGAAATTGGGTACAATAAACGTGCATTTTAAATTACAATATCTAACATTTTTATTTTCATGAATAATATTATTATTTTTAATTTTTTTTATGAATGTCATTGGGATACCCATATGCCCCTTTCGGATCGGATAGGTTTTTTTTACATATTCAATGTATACCCATAAATAATATTCTCATCTATTTGAAAAGCAATATTATTTCAAACGTCATTAATAACAAAATAATAATAAAACAATTTAAATCATGTTTTCAATTTGTTACTAATGTAATGTAATCGTTCTATTTTAAGAAAGTTAAGGAACTTTAGACCAACAAAAATGGTATCACCGAGACAATAATAGTGATGTTCATCGCATTCTTAAGTATCATGTATCAATGGTTTTATTTGACTATAAGGTAATACTTAGACTCTAAATTTAGTATATTTTTTTTCTTTACATGACAAATTTGTTGAGGGATGATACTACTAACTACTATTTTTGTTTTTTCTATTTATTCTTTTATAGATCTCTAGGCGCGGAACCCCAAACCTCTATTTGTGGAACCCTGGAGTTCCATGGAACCCACGTTGAGAATCACTGCTCTAAAGTAAGCAAGTACTTTACAAAAAGACCAAATTCTTTTTATCGAATCTATATAAATAAAAATGTACTGTTACGCTTAAGTGATACGTTGAAGGATCTCCGAAAGTTCTTCACCGATTTCTTTGAAATTTTCACACAACATTCCATTCAAATACACGAGTGTTTTTATATATAGTCTTTTTATAGATATCACACCTGTGGCATGTAAAAAATATGTTTTCGAGGAAATAAAGCCAGCACCTCTCTGGGGGTAAAAGTAAACAAACAAGATGGCCGATAATAGCTTTTTGGAAATCTTTCAACCGTCAATATTATTTTTGGTTAAGGGAACAATAATTATAAACCTGGCCCAAAATTTAGATATACCAATCGGAGCACCAAACGGACATATGTTGCAAATATAGTTTCGATACGTCCAGTGGTTTAGGCGTGAAGCATTAGAGTTAGTCACAGCAACGCGTGGTCGGGTCAAATAAACAAACAAAAAACTCAAATATTTAGATAATTATCTCTAATAGTAAAAATCACAACAAGAGGTGACATCTATTGTTCTATTCCCGGCGAAGGGTGAATCGCGATTGGAATTAGGTGTACACGTCTTTGGAATTATGTGGAATTATTTTGGAATGCATTAGATAATGCCCCTTCATCTATTGTCTTCTACTTGGAAATGAAAGTGAAAGTAGAAGTAGGTGTACACAAAATTAGATCGCGGTTCACCCCTCGATTCCCTGTATATAGAATTAATAATTACATGTAATTGAATTGAGAATTCCTGACTTCTTGTAACTGCAAGTTTTCGGGGAAATAATTTCCATTCACCCATAAAAGCAATGCATTTACTTCCTCATTAACTAGCCACGGGTCAGCTATTATCTATACGTCCAGTGGTTTAGGCGTGAAGCATAAGAGTTAGTCACAGCAACGCGTGGTCGGATCAGCTATTATCTATATAAATTTTAACCATAAAACGAAACGCTCCCCGCCAGGGGCTAGGTGACGCCGGACCGAAGGTTATTAATAAAGGAGTAAATATATTAATATTTCAAATGGCTAAGGATAAAGTCTAGCAACAATTCGTTGCAGTTTATTTTAATCCTGTTATAAAAATATTTCCTAAGGGTGCGATATACTATTAATATGCATATTTGAAATTCGGTCTTAAATAATCTTTAAAAAGATCTTATTTCATAAATTTTGAAAGAATTATAATATCATAAGAAAAAATTAACCACTCTTCAATTTAATAATTAATTTGAATACCAGCTTGTTAAATAGATAGGGGTAGCATTTTTATTGTTCTTGTGTTTTGACCTCTCTGGCGCCTCTAGCTGTTCGACTCACGCAGGTCGCCCGGGGCGTTGGAGGGGAAGGTGAGCAAGTGGATTTGACATTCCCCCTCATTTCAAGTAAAAGACCACATAAAACCATCGATTCAACCGATAATGACCTTTCCTAGGATAAAATCTATAATGTCATTCCATTTGAACAAAACATTTCCAAAAAGAAAATAATGGGTTTCTATAAGAAACATGGTAATTTTAAACAACAAAATTATGCCAAAATTAAAAAACAATTATCCAAGAGTGGATCACTTTTCAATGATCCACTATTTCTTGCACAAAAATCCATTTTAGGGGATATTGATAACCTTCCACAACAAATTGAATGGAAGAGACCAAAAGTAAGTAATTGGTATATTTTTAATAATATTTATAACTGATTTGTAATACCTGGATTCATTAGATGACACTTTGGTTTTGTGAAATGTTATAATAATTTAATACATTATCAAATTCTTTTCAATATTTCCAACAATAAGAAAATAATTTCTAAATACCTATTATTATAATATTATTCATAAATTAATAAGTTGCTGTAGGGAAATAAGGACAATAGCTTATGCAAGTATTTTTTTATTTTATGCCAACGTTTCGTCTACTTTGTTGACTTCCTCAGGGCTCAAACAAATTAATTTCTTTGCACATTTCTCATTATATAAATATTCATTCTTAGCAAACACATATAGGAACAGATTGAAAATATTTCCTTATTTCCCTACATCAACTTATTAATTTAATCGATGGACATAAATAATCAAAATAATTATTCAATAACTATTAACTTATATTTTATAAAAATTAAAAAAAATATTCTAAATGATTTCTTTTTTTTTATTTTCAAATCACAAAATACTGCATGTAAAAAAAATATGGTTTCTACTTCAGGAGTAAATATATTATATTCATCAAAATTACTAAAAAAGTTGATGTCCACCAAAAATGAGATATTTTCATTTCACAGTCATGTTGTATTGAAACTTAGAATGTTGTTTACATGATTAATTATTTTATTATCATTCATTAGCAATCCACTTGATAATCTATCAAATAAACAAACAAAAATATTTAGATTATTATCTCTAATAGTGAAAATCACAACAAGAGGTGACATCTATTGTTCTATTCCCGGCGAGGGGTGAACCGCAATTGGAATTAGGTGTACACGTCTTTGGAATTATGTGGAATTATTTTGGAATTCATTAGATAATGCCCCTTCATCTATTGTCTTCTACTTGGAAATGAAAGTGAAAGTGGAAGTAGGTGTACACAAAATTAGGTCGCGGTTCACCCCTCGATTCCCAGTATATAGAATTAATAATTACATGTAATTGAATGGAGAATTCCTGACTTCTTGTGACTGCCAGTTTTCGGGGAAACAATTTCCATTCACCCATAAAAACAATGCATTTACTTCTCCATTAACTAGCCACCCCCCATGTCTATTATTTAGTTTATTTTGTCTAATGTACTTACATGTTTTATTTTTAATGGTTAAAAAATCTAAATACTTCAAGTTTCAACAAACATGACTGTAACATGAAAACAGAGGCAGAACTACAATGGGGGAGCCCCTATAACCCTGGGACCCAAACCCTCTGTGACTGTACTTTTTCTATCCATTTTTTAAATTAACATCATCGTACAATAGCAATTAAATTCACCATAAGGAAATATTGAGAGCAGAGCGGCGGTAGGAGCAGTATCGTATTGTTTCAATCTTTTCTAATCTATAGATAAAAAAATTATGTTTATTGACCTGAATAATAATTTGTCTGGAGACCAAAATTTTTAAGTTCCGCCACTGCATGAAAACGGCCCTTTGTGGACATATGTTTATATAAACTTCTTTTTGATTAATGGAATTACTCCTGAAGTAGCGTCTCAGGTTTTGTTAGAACCTCTATATTTAGGATGGGGTATATAAAAATACATGACGGGTTTTAAAATAATAATAAAACCTCGTGCTTGCTCAATGAATATTTTTTTGATGTAAGATACCAAAATGCAAGGTTAAATCATGCTTTTAGTCTATAATAAATTTTTTATAATTTTTCTATATTATTATATTAGCTAATAAAATATTTTTCTCACTTTTTAGATGATATTCGATTCACCAAGATTATTCAAAGACATCGCTTCTCCTAAAGAACTTTCCAAAACTAAATTTAGTTGTCCTTGGTTTGTTTCTGCATGTTCGGTACTTTCGGGTTATGGAGAAATTTGGCATAAAGTAGGATAAACTCATGAATCAATTAATAATCTGAAAATAATAATGAAATGATTGTTTTTTAAAGGTAATTCCTGACTATTGGGAACAAGAATGGGATACAGACAATCCTTCTAAATATTTAGGAATCTTTCATTTTCGTTTTTGGCATTTCGGAGAATGGATCGATGTGGTTATAGATGATCAATTACCAACTGTCGATGGGCAATTGATTTTTATACGATCTACGTCTAAAAATGAATTTTGGGCTCCACTTTTAGAGAAAGCTTATGCCAAGTATGTTTTAATTTAATTTTTTATGCATCGTTGTCTAAATACACAGCACCAAATATAAGGACCCTTCCTCCAATAAAACAATTCCAATAGAATAATAATATGTTTGTGATAAAGGGTTAATAAAAAAATTAGAACCCACCAAACACAATTTGTGTAAGATATAAGATAACGTACAGGACGTTCTATTCCCAGTTTCTAAAATTGCACTGATACGTAAAAGAAATTACAATGTTCAGTCCGGAAAGAATTATGTGATTTTTCTAGTAAAAAACTCATTTCGATATTGTCCTGAAATTATTTACTTTCCTAAGTTACTATGGAGATATAGGGTATTTGTACAGAAAAAATGGTATTTTTGTTTAGTTTTTTTCGAATATCTTAAAAACGGCTAGTTTGTGAGATTTAAAATAAATAAACGTACAATTAATTAATTAATTGAAATTAAAAAAAACACTCCTAGTAGCACAATGTTTCAAACTATATAGTATCTATATTGTGCCTATATAGATTTTGAGAATATAGTTACTATATAGTTTGAAACATTGTGCTACTAGATACCTATTAATTTGTTAATTCCTTAATCATAATAAAGCCTTAAGATATATACACTCACTAGCAAAGAAATGGAATCACTCTCTTTTCATTAATTTAATTATACATTGTATGTTTCTTTGTAATTTATTAGAAATTAAAATATATTTTCTAAAAAGGAGGGGGGGGGGGGGCAATAGTAAATATTAAAAAATGCTTAAATAAAGTTTTTATTATTGTTTTATTTTTTTTTTGTTGAATTTGTATAATATCCAATCTCCAAAATTTTCATTTTTCCCTAATTTTTCATTCCAAGTCAAATAATTAAAAATTAACTGGATGACTTTTGATGTAAAACATATTGATTTAATCTTTAATCTTTTGTTTTAATACGGTATAATTTATATTAATATAACATTATTTATATTTGAGAGTGAAAATTACATTTAACAACTCGCAAGGGAGGTGATTCCATTTCTTTGCACGTGAGTATATATAATCATTCAAAACATATATTTTTGTAATACCAGTTTCGAAAGTTCGATTTTCCAGATACGTTTGGTGGGGTTAAACCGACTGACTACTGACTGACTATAGTACATTCTCGCACGATGTGCATAAAGTTCCACTTTAAGTGGGAGATAAATTTAACCTAATTTATCGCGCGGAGAATTTACCACTGCTCGAAGCCCCTAAAACCTTAGTAAATTGGATATTGAATTATATATAAGTTTCTGAGATTGGCTCGTGATCCCGGCTTCTTTTCCTTCTACTTTATTCTTTTCACGATGGAGGGGCCAGCCCATACAGGCCTTTAGGGGATGGACCTTCTGGTGTATCTCCTTCTCACATCAATATCATTAAAAAAAAAAAAAAACTTTTCTATATAGCTCCCTCTACTTTGCAGCACGTTTATTCTAATACGATATAGAGTTTGTGTTTATATCATAATATATTCCAAAAATCGACCGATAGGTGTAGTGAAAACAACCTCACGAGATGTAACCCGTCGCCATTATATTAAATTGACCATTACTCATTACTTTATTTATTGATATAATTAAACTTTTAATTGAAAGTAATGGAAGGCAGCCCAGGGGTTGTGAGGAAAGAAAAAATTAACACATATCAAATAAGGTGTAATTTATTGGAATCCTTCCTCCTTTCCTTTCAAACCGAGGTTTCTTCCCTCCTTCTTCAGGGTTTCAAGGGGTCAATGAAGGAAACAAATAAAATGCTTCCTTCATCTCACCACATCATTGTTTAAAACTTTTTTCTTCCTTAGCAAAAGCATAGAAAAACAATTTTTTTTCTTCCTTTTCTTAATTATAGATAAATTTATCTATAATTAAGAAAAGGAGAAAAAAAAATTGTTTTTTTATCCTCCAGTTAAGGAAGAAAAAGTTTTCAACACTGCTGTGGAGAGAGGAAGGAAGCATTTTATTTGTTTCCTTCATTGACCCCTTGAAACCCTGAAGAAGGAGGGAAGAATCCTCCGAAACGTCGGTTTGAAAGGAAGGGAGGAAGGATTCCAATAAATTGCACCTTATCTGATATGTGTTAATTTTTTCTTTTCGCACTGCCCCTGGGATGCCTTCTATTATATTCAATTAAAAGTTCTACCAGTCTGTCTCTCTCCAGAGAAAATTGTTGCAAATAAATTAAACTTTAATCTTCTTCTTCTTCTTCATCTTCTCCATAGGCTTTTGCCTGTTCTTCCAATAAGAAAAAAAGAATAAAGACTTTAATCTTATGCTTGCTAAAATGAGTAAATAAATGTATTTGTCACTTTCTCCCTCAAATCGCTTTTTCCCAGCTTGTATTACAAAAAATGTATGGCATGGATGAAGTAAGGAATACCTCACAAGCAAAGGATACGGCATTATCTTCGACTTAAATAAACTACATTCCCCTGAATACTCGTGTGAATTATTGCACTCGCCATTTTTTTTTTTAATTAAATAAATTAGCAAATATACAATTACATAATTAATTCATTCAAATAAATACCTGCTACATCTTAGCACATTGAAAGATACTTTTTTTCTTATCATTGGTATTATGATGATTAATGTCTTGCTAGACTACATGGCTCATATGCTGCGATGATCGGCGGTCATTTCTCCAATGCACTTGTCGACTTCACGGGGGGCGTTTCTCAAGTGATACGATTCAATGCGGAGGAGTATAGTGATATCGATGACAAAAAGACTTCTTTATTTGAATTGTTACAAGAAGAAATTAAAGATCATTCTCTTTTATGCTCAATCATTACTGTGAGTTACATATCTTCTGTTCTTCGACTGCACTTAATAATGTTGAATATTAATTTGTGCTTTTTAAATAAATGTGTAAATAAATAAATAATTAGAATTTTATTTATATATAATATCACAATAATTGTATAACATTTAAAGTATTGGAGAAGTCATTTTTTTTTCTTATTTAAAATTAAATTAAAATAATTTACTTGTTTTTTTTGTTTTTGTTTTTGTTTTTTTTTTTACAAATTTTATTTTATATTATATCATATTTTTTTATTTAAAATGTTCACAAAGTTTTTACACTAAAGTTTGATTATATTGAAATGAAAAAAAAGCAGCCTTGGTTTTATCTAAAAAAAAATTTCCCTACTTCCTGCGTCATAATTTCAACAGTTTATTGTCTTAATCAAGAGTTCGAAATAAGTTGTATTTATTAATTTAATAATAAAAAAACAATATTTTATTGTTTATAATTTAAAAGAGAGTGAATGAAAATTATATTGCAGATTTTAAGTGAAGAGAGATAAGGGAGGAGATTTTAATGTATTAAAAAACAACAACTTATTTTGAAGTCTTGATGAAGACATAAGAACTGAAACGTCGACGCAAGAAATAAAATAAATAATTTTTTTTAAATAAAACCAAGGCTGCTGTCTTTTTCATTTCATTATAAATACAGTCTATAAATAGTCATTTATTTATCTTAATCCGCATAATAAGCTCTTTTCTTAGGTTTGTGCATGGTATTGTACTGCACTAAACAAGCCATACTTATTACAAAACTAACTAATGCCGCTATTAATAAATAATGATACCAGAATCCGTAATATTCAGCACATAAATACCACACTAGATTCATGCATAAATTTTCACAAAATATTAATATCATATAAAGTATGTAAAATAATTTGTAATTTTTGAATTTTATTTTATATTCTATTGGAGCGATTATAAAAATAAATCCAATACATAATGCCGTTAAAATTTGATAAATATCCTTGAAGCAGGGTGTGTTAATTTGATAAATAATCATAATAATATAATGTACAGCAATTACTATTCCGACATATTTAGGGTAAAAATATGTAAAGAGAATCAAAGAAAGAAATCGAGATATTAAAAAAGAAAACCAGAAAATAAATGATACAAATTTCCCAATCATATCATCTTCTTCAAGACCCTCGATTCGAGTTAGTTTTTTAGGAATTGGCAGGGTGTGATCTGTAACATCTTCCTCATCTTTTTCATTGTTGATTCTTTTCTGCCAGTTAATCACTTCTTGAATAGATTTTGGTCTTGGAGGTCTTGGCAAAGGCGGAGCTGCTCCTTGAGAACTTGGCAGAGCAACTGGCTGTAAATATTCCTCGTCCGAAGAGGACGAATCAATCGTTTCTGGATCTTCTGATGGTGCTTGTGGTGTAGAATTTGCTTGGGAAGCTGCAGAGACTACTCCAGGGGTTACCCTTTTAGGAATTGGAGTAGGTTTCAACCAAGGTTCAGTTCGTCCTAATAATCGTTGACTTTCGAAACGTTGATAAAATACAAGTGTTAAAGACAAAATTAAAAGTGAAGTTATGAAACTGCAAACCCCGACGTATCCTAAAAACGAGAATGCATCAAACAATGTCTGTAAAAATATACTATAGAGCTATAAATACTTTACCTATTTCAATATCGTTGTCGTATTGAAAAATAACAAAAAACATTTGAGCAAATGCTTGTGGAGCCGATTGTAGAAAAGCTTGAAGAAATATATAGAATTCAATTTCGCTTGGTTTTGTCAATTCCTCTAAACATTCTTCACGAGAATAATGATCATTCGAAATTAATGCAGTAATAGACCAAAATATACGTTTAGCATATCTAAAAAAGCACCGAAATTCTTTCTTTATTTATTATCATATTCAATTTTTTTTTTTTATTTATTTATATATATTTTTTTCAATTTATTTCACTTGAAAATGATGTGCGAGAGTGTCGTCAAAGTATCAATTTTTACACGATATTTGTACCTAACGCGATTTTCAAACCACCATAAAATCATGAAAAATTGTACAACTACTTCCATTCTCTCCTTATCAACGAGAAATAATGTCAATATTTTGTAGGATATGAATGAAGTGCGGAACCCTAGATATGTAGACCAACTCGCATTTGGCCTCTTTGTTTACAAGTACCCAGCGGACCGAGCATTGCTTGGTATTTTTTTGCTTTAGTTAAAAGCGATATATAATATTAATATTATTTTAAATTTTAAATCCAGGTAAACAGGTCTATTTATAGAGTATTTTAGTGTTTAGGAGTGAGAAATTAATATAATTTATCTTTTTATGTTTAGCTCCTTCGTATTATAATAGAAAATTTTGAAATGGATAAATGAAATTTAATAAATGTTCATGTTGAATTATTTATTATTGTAAGTTACTAGTTTCGCCATTGTTTGGCTCATCAGACCTATTTACATTTTGTGTTTATAAAAAATTTTTTTTTGGTTGAACAATACATTTCACTGGGAAATCACAGATAACATATCACAATAGATCAGTTCTTATCCATTCATGACGGACCAGTTCCAGAAAGAATACATTCGACGAGAGACAGTCCAAGAGTTAAAAAGTGGTTAAATATTTAAAAATAGTGTCTCCATGTCAAATCACATCCCCAAGGGACGATCCACCACCTGGAGATGTGATTTGACATGGAGACACTATTTTTAAATATTTAACCACTTTTGACTCTTGGACTGTCTCTCGTCGAATGTATTCTTTCTGGAACTGGTCCGTCATGAATGGATAAAAACTGATCTATTGTGATATGTTATCTGTGATTTCCCAGTGAAATGTATTGTTCAACCAAAAAAAATAATTTATAAACACAAAATGTAAATGGGTCTGATGAGCCAAACAATGGCGAAACTAGTGACTTACAATAATAAATAGTTCAACATGAACATTTATTAAATTTCATTTATTAAAAAATTAATTAAATTTTATTTCAAAATTTTCTATTATTAGTGAGAAGGAGCTAAACATAAAAAGGTCTATATTTAACAGCCAGAATTAAATAAAATTGAAATAAAATTTAATTAATTTTTTGCCATCATTTTGACCCGCTTAAGGGATGCACAAAGTTTTGAACTTAATTGCAATTAAAAATAATATTAATATACAGGGAAGTTTCTTCGTTGACCCTTTTAAACCCAGAAGGAAGGACTATCTTCTGAGTCGTCGGGATTAAATCACCACTTTTGTTTATTTTAATTAAGGCTTAAGATAAAAATAGTTTTAAAATTATTTTCAGTAAAAAAGAAAACATTTTTAAGCTAAGCTATAAAAATTAATTAATTGCCACTAGTCATAGTATGTTTGAAGCGGCCGATCATATTCGATTTAGAAAGTTATTTAATATGAATGCCATCATCCTGATTCTTAGATAGTAATTAATGGTACCTACACAATCGTGGAATTGATTGAGAAGGCTTTAAAAAAATATATACAGGGTGTTTCAGGAGGAATAGTAAATAATTTAGGAGGTGATAGTATAGACATATTGCAATAGAAAAATGCCATATAACATCTCTGTACTCAATAAAAATTGGAAACATGTTATATGACATTTTTTATTGCAATTCGTCTATACTACCGCCTCCTAAAATGTCTACTATTCCCCCTGAAACACTCTGTATATAGATATTTACTATCTCTAGAAACGCAGCAAATTTACTGTTTAAGGATATAAGGGCAGAAGCTGGCAAATACTTTTTATTATTTACAGTTAATTTTTAACTATTTTCTATGTGAAATAACACAAGGAAATTATTATTAGTGCCTTGTTTATATATCGATATTGATTCAATAAGATAAAAAAAAAGATAATGAAAAAGTAGGGTATTTTTAACGTTCCGTAGTGTGAAAAAATGTATGTCGCTACTATGTCAGTTTGTCCGTCGTAATGTGGACTAAATAAGATTCACACTTAAAATTTACAAGTTTTCTGTATTCATTTTATCCTAAATAAATCGTTTTAAAATTTTAATTAGATAAATAATTTGTGGACGATTGGATTATTTGTGGGGTTGTAGATAAAAAATATTTTCTTATCCCGGGGGGTGGAATATCATTGGGTGAATCGTGTATCATTAAGTAGAATAAGACTGTATTTTTTTAAACTTTAAGATAACGGAATGACGACCGGGAAAGTAGCCATTTTTACACCGTTTTTGAAATTAAAATTGTGAAATAATGCTCATGTTATAAACGACGATTTTGAATATCTCAAGTATTTTGTGACAGGATCGTTTTTTTTTTTTTTTTTTTTAATCTAACAACTCTTAGCTTAGGTATTCATTTTATTGTTATTATAATAATAACAGATGGGTGGATCAGTGCTATGGTAGCCTATTGGTCCCTCGTTCATTTTCGGCTGAGGACAATTTTTTTTTCTGAATATAATTTTTATTTACATTAGAAATAATCATTTTAATATTAATAATTGATTATAATTATAATATTAAATCGGAATTTCGCCGAGAGTAGTTGTTAAAAAAAAATAAAAAGGCTCAACTAAAACTTCTTACACTTTAAATAAGAATATGTTGATCCCACAATATATTATATATACATATATCGGGTATCTGCCTATTTTTTTGATATAAGGGAAGACAATGGTAAAATATATTCATTCCGGGATAGATTTTTCCGAAATAATTTTAGAACAAAACTGTAAATACAAAAGATGTTCAGAAATTTATTGTTACTTTCCTGTAGGAATATTATAAAAGATGGATAAGAGGTAAAAAGTAAAAAATTGGACAAACATGACTTCATTTTATGATATCACGATCTATCCTTAAATACTGGAGCTAATAACTTGAAATTTGGTAGTAATTTTAAAACATAAGAAAGTTTTTTTAAAGTTCAAATTGCAAATTGGTGGAACAAAAACAAAACAAAACACGATTTTATCCGGTTTCATTACGATTTTATGTCATAAAATTAACCTTTATACAAAACTTCAAGTCAGAGGAATATATCAATAAATTTGATGCAGTTTTGAATTCTGAACATCTTTTGTATTTACACTTTTTCCTAAAATTAATAGAGAAAAATCTTTCGTCAGACGAAAATTTTACCACTGTATTTCCTATATAATAATTAAAAAACAAAAAAAAAACAAATGACCGGTATACCGTATATTAGGAACGGAACCCTGAGTAAGAATACCACACTTGTATCTTATAGCCGCTTTTTTCAACTATAGTAGGTATATGACAGAATTGATAAATAAAGCACTAAATAAATATGGATGTTTGTTTAAAATGAAAAAATTCACTGTTTTTACTCACCTTCGAATAGCCCAGATAAAAGCAAAAAACGACTGGAGAATGCGCATCGTTATCCATTTCACTAGGCTCATTGAGAGAGAATTTTCATCGTCCTCCCAATTAAAACGAATTAGGGAGTAAAGGGAAGATATTAACGATGGAAGTAAAATAAAAGCCAAGGTGACCGTTAACATAGCCCAATTTTGATATTTGGCATGATAATATACTAGGCCTGCTGTGATACAAAGGTCCAAAAAGTAAATGATACACGAAATTAGGGCAGGGCAGAGAAACACCGTTCCTATTTGATGTTTTGGCGAAATTAATGGTAGACCCATAATCGATGAGTTACGATTTGAGAGAAGTGACCTTCTAGGGCTCTGAGGGGGAATATTCGGCCCATCATAATCACAAAACAATATTTCTTCTTGCTCAGCTACAAAATAAACACCTCTAGCCATTTGTTTTATATGAGCTATTTCCCTTGTTGCATGATCTCATTACCTTGTTTTTATCGCTTATCTACACTACACCTATGATAAGATACAGTTTCTAATATGAAATCCCTAAATAATATTGATTATCATTTCATTTGCTTGATGCTACACTAGAAGGAAATATAAAACTAAGCTCTTTTTTACCTTTATGAATTATAATATATATAAAATATGACTAGTAATCCTTTAAAGGAAAAAAGGATTTAATTAAAAATAGCTTTAAAAGACACTGAACTTACACGTGTTATTATAATAAACGCAATAAAAGATAAACGAGTAAGAACATATAACACAAAATTGAAAGGAATTTTAAAACTAAATTATAGGCGGGGGGGGGGGGGGGGGGGGGAATGAAAAATTTTTACATGACGCTTTCAGCGAATTTTACTGATTGGTAATTTCTTTGTCAGAAAACGGTTTGAGCTAAAAATTAAAACTTTGCACAGAGGCAAATGAAAGGCCCTGTGTGATAAGTGTAGGGTTAAATTCGGGGCCCTCCTTTTTTTTTAAAGAAATATTAAAACAAGTAGTGTAATACTTTTTTATAAGAACTTCATTTTATTATTTATAGTTTTCTGAAATTATTTATTTTATTTTACCATTTTTACTATGTGCTTTTTTATTATTTTGGAAACCTTGCGCTGGCACAAAATAATAGTTTTTTAAAACAAACATACAAATACACCAATGACCTTGATTTAACGGGGACAGGGTCGGCAAGAGCTTACCCGGATCCTGGAGTTAAATATTATAGCCCTCCACCCTCACTCTTATTAACTATTTGTTAAAATATATTTTTATTACAATGATATTTAATTTAAACCCAAAATTAAAAATACTAGATATAGAAGTATAAAGGTTCAAAATAATATATTTGGCGAATTTTCACGTGAAATATGATTTATGCGATTTATAAGAAGCCTTTCGAAATTTTTGTCAAATCTTTTAATGAATGCAGAAAACTTTGAAAATTTTAAAGAGGGGTCAAACCCCACTGGCTACGGCCTTGACAGAAACGCAAAATCTCAAAACATTTCCAACAATAAAACAAAAAATATAAAGAACCTTACGAAAAATAGATAAAAATTTCATTTTCATTGCAAAAAATATAAAAACAAAGTTTCACAGAGGACAATAAAGTTATTACATTAATCACAGCAAAAATTTATAATTTCACTAACCGGTTTGTCCCGGTCCAAACTGAGACTTTTGATAATGCACATCCTCAAGAATGGAAACTATTGCGCAAAGCATGGTAAAAACAGGAGTTCAATAATTTTGAATAAAACTTAATCAAATTTTCATGTGAAATATATAATAAATTTATAAGAAGCCTTTCGTCAAATCTTTTAATGAATGCAGAAAATATTTGGAAAATTTTAAAGAGGGGTCAAACCTGGCTACGGCCTTGACAGAAAGGCAAAATCTCAAAACATTTCCTTCAATAAAACAAAAAACATAAAGAACCTTACGAAAAATAGATAAAAATTTCATTTTTATTACAAAAAATATAAAAACAAATTTTCACAGAGGACAATGAAGTATTTATTACATTAATCACAGCAAAAATTGATAATTTCACTAACCGGTTTGTCCCGGTCCTAACCGAGTCTTTTGATAATGCACATCCTCAAGAATGGAAATTATTGCGCAAAGCATGGCAAAAACAGGAGTTTTTTAATTACTAATTTTTATTTCTAAAAAATTCATTCACAAGAATTTTAAGTTAACCTGTTTGTTGTTTTTCTTAGCTTTAATCTCTTCCGATAAGCCAAAATGCACTGCTTCGTGACCTTTTATTGATAACCCTCCTTTTTTCTTCAACGTCATCTTTATCTAAGAACTTATTCCTTCGGCAATCAGCCACGAAATAATTTTCATGTTTTCATTGACGTCATTACTAATTGATTTTAGAAATTTGATAACGATTTTTTTTTCAGGCGCCTGAACAAAGCCCCTCGAATAGAAGAAGAAATGAAATGGGATTATTATATGGATCCCCCTATGTTATTACGGATGCAAAGAGAGTATCTTTGGGGGAATCAAATCTACGGAACTTATTTAAGTAAGCGAAATATTAAGGATTTTACAATAAAAAAATCAATATTCCATTAGAAGCTATTTTATTTATTATTAGTAATATTATATCAATAAAATCAAAAGTAGAGATTGCAAAAAATTGTAATTTTATTAATTATTTAAATTATTTAGAAGCTTTTGTATCATTTGAAAATATTCATATATATGAGAAGTGTGCATTTTTTTGCTCAAAACTTTTAAACCAATTCAAATTAAATCAAGTGTGAATTATTTCTTTAATACGAATTGAATAGAAATAAGGAAAATGTATAACATAAGCTAGCCAGAGGTCTGGAACCGCGCATTGTCTATCCTCCTGATAAAGCTGGAACCAAGAATGAAACATAATAAGCAAATATTTCTTATTATTGATAATATTTGTTAAATAATTAGAGAAACTTATATTTTAAATAAAATGTAATTTTTTTATAATTTTAATAAGAAGTGGCGGATTATAGGTCTAGAAGCAGAGGGTTGAGCACCATAAAATTTCCCTCAGGACCCCCTGGAGAAGCAAAATTGTTGTTTGAGTCTTTTTTCTTGTTTCACCCCTTTATAATGTGAATTTTTTAAAAACTCTTCTTCCACACAAGTCAGTTTACGTTTTAAAAGTAACCTCTATACCAAATTTCAAGTTATTCCGTTTGCATTCTCCAAATTGTATCGAATTATCTATTTCCCTTTCGAAAACTATATTTATTTAATTTAACGAATATCTTCATCCCTTTCATTAATACCCAAGCCATTTAAATATTATTATTTGAGAATTAAAATGAGATATCTATAGACATACTAAAATTTATTGGATACAAGAAGATGGGATTTAAGCAAACTATAATTGTGTGCTTTTTCAACTTTCACTTAAGAGACCCTCCTTTTTGTGATGCCAACCAAATTGGTGATGTCAATCATTCCAGTAGTTCCGGAGATAACCTTTTTAGTAAGCATTTACATCTTAAAAGCAACTTCACTAAAAAATTTCAAGTTTCTAGTTTTTGTAGTTCCAAGGAAATTGTTATATCTTAAATAAACGTGATTTTTTTCTTGGTTTTAGCCCTTTAAATTTGATTTTTTAAAAAGCCTTTATAAGCGAGCATCTACATCCTAAAAATAATTGAAATTTCAAGTTTCTAGTCCAAGTGGTTCCAGAGAAATCGTGGCGAATCAATAATAAGTTACATTACTGCATATATTGGTATATACTCGTAAAAAGGAAATAATAAAAGTATCTTTCAATAAATTTTAGTTTTTCCTAGTTTTTCAAAATAAAAATCGAAAGAGGATGAAATAAAATAATCTCAACTTTATTCATTTTAAATTTACAAAAATACATTAACTTTATCCAAGACGTTAAGTATATTTTTTATTGGCACAATAGAAGAATATGAGATTAGAAAATTACTTAACACTAAACCCACAAGCTTAATAAATATGAAATAATAGATAATAATAATATTCAAATCAATGCAAGCCCCCTCAGGATGACGTCAAGGTTTCCACTACGTGCTACAGCAAACCACCTATATCTATGACCTGGGAATAGGAGGAATCCGTTTTAACTTTTCCTGCCATAACATATGCCTAATAATACATTGACCCTCGCTGGTTATCTCCGACTGCAAACCAAGAATTTCCCTCCTGGTCCTCCCCCCCCCCCCCTTAACCAAAAACCTGGGTATGGCCTTGTATATTAAGTGAGAATTTTATGTAATTGAATTAGATTACATTTCCCTATCTCTTTCTTTGTATTTTATCATTTAGTTCAAGGCTTGGAAAAATCTTTGCAAAGATCAGATTTCTTTTATTTTTTCATTTTAGGGGTCGAGTCAAGTGTCAAATGATTCGTTTGAGAGACCCCCAAGGAGAGGGCAATGGCAGCGCGTCTCATCATCAACGGTTTGTTATCTCATTTTCTCTTATCATTATAAAATGTATTATATTAATTACATCAGATAGATTTATTAAATTACATCATCTATTTTTTGTTTTTCAAATTAGAGAAACGCCTGATGAAAAAAATAATGAATCGGATCATGATGATGAACAAGAAGATGTTTTCGCCTATTCTTCATCCAAATTGTCGCATTTATTATCAAGGAATTCAGCTTGGGCTAAAGTCAAAAATACCGAAAGTATTCGACTTGGTCTTGATCATATGGATAATAAATTTTGGTAGATATCTCCCCTCATATCGCATACTACTAATAATAGTAATAATAAAATAACAAAAACTATTAAGTAAAAAATAGAATTACACATAAATAAAGAAAATTGCGAGATTATCAACTAGTAGATGCGAGGTGTTATAAATAATTTGTATTATAAGACAGAAGAGATTTGACCCAAAGGACAAAATGCATTCGGACCAACCTCCGAGGTTAAACTAAAGTAGCTGTACGATTAGATTTTGAATCAATTGACTGTGAAATTTTTTAATGATCAAGATGTGTAAAAATGCTTTACTCGTGGTCTATAGCCAGATTTTGTTTTGTATGACTTGCCCGGATTGCATTTTTGACACTCGGGTTCAATTCCCGAAGGGGTGAACACAGGGCCGCTCCAAGCTATTCGGCCGCCCGTGTGCAAACTATAATTTTGCGCCCCTTGTATAATTGTAACTAAAATTTAACACATAAAAAAATAATCACCCCTTAAGTCAAGTGTCAGTCTAACTGTTTTGCCGCCTGTGTATTTTGCACACATTCACCCTATAGTCGGCGCGGCCCTGGATGAACACATTACTGAGAGCCGCACTTCAGAAACTAAGGCTTTCTTTCGAAGTCCTTGATATATTTAATCACTAAGTAGTTTATTTTTTATTTAGTTATTGTATTTAGCCTTTATATTAATTTAAGAGAGGATTCAGCTAATAAATGAAAATATTAGTTTAGTGTAAAGACGACTTCTTCTTTTGGAATTTAATATATATTCTATATTTTTAGGATGCCTATAGAAGATTTTATAGAAATATTTAATGAATTAAATCTTGTACGTATGTACAACACAAATTTATTCGCATTATCCCGCACATGGAAAACGTCCTACGTTAAAGGAACCTGGGAAGATGGAGTCACATCTGGGGGTGATGTCACCCACACCGACACCTTTTTGAAAAATCCACAAGTTAGTTCAATGCATCTATCATTATGTGATTATTTTAAAGAAAATATCAGAGTAATTAGAATGTATTCCTTTTTTTTAGTATATGTTTGATGTTTTAGGTGATCAAGAAGAACTTATTTTTCAAATGCAACAAATGGATTTTAGAGAATTGGGTTCGAGAGATATTCTTCAAATTGGATTTATTGTTATTAAGGTATTGAAAAAAAATATAAATAAATTAAATGTATAATGTTCTTCGTGTTTTTGCGTGTATGAATCACCAAATTTTAATTTAGGAAAGATTTATCTTGATATATTCAGAGATGCTGCTTGTTTGATTGTAAACCCGGTGATTGACAGTTTAGATCTTGAAACAGCATGGTTTAACACGAGGGGTGAACCACGATTGGAATTAGGTGTACACCATCTTTGGAATTATATGGAATTACTTTGGAATTCATTAGATAATCTCTTGTCATCTATTGTCATCTACTTGGAAATGAAAGTGGAAGTGGAAGTAGGTTACACAATTTTAGGTCGCGGTTCACCCCTCAGTTTAACATAAGTGCATATAGATAGGAGGATACACGCGAAATATAAAGAACATATAATGACATTGGGAAAATATATATTTAACTTAACACTTTTTATGTAAAAAGTTTTAAGGCCGTATCAAGGATTTTGTTATTTTAAGGCCGTATCAAGGATTTTGTTAGATGTTTGGTTTAAATGTCAGAAGGACCCCCACCCGGAAGTTGAACTTAAGTGCCAAATGATATTAGACCATTTGGGGGAACTTTTTGGATGATTCACGTATAATGTACTGTATCTAAGTTAATGTTATCGGAATCAGATCTTAAGAAAGAAAAGAAATCTTCATGAGATGCTTGCTCACTTTAAGTCAATTTTCAAAGGGCAGATGATGGCGTATAGTGAATGAATTATAAAATTTACAATAAACAAAATTTATTACGGAGGGCAACCTATGATGGAAAAGCGAAGTAAAGCTCACTAATAGAATTCTTATTATGGATAGTGTATTTGGTTGACTATCTCTAAGGGGCATATCGAAGTATTTGCGGAAACTTTAACAAATGATAAACATATGAATTAACCAAGGACATGCAAATTTTAGCTCACTGAGCTACTGAGATATTGATTAAAAATATTTTATTTAAAAAACAAATTGAATCGGTCATTTCCAATACCACTTAAGTCAAGATTTTTCCAAACATGCTTTTTTTATCGCAAACATTTTCTTAAAGGTAAACTCATTTTTTTTTTATTTATTTGTCAGCGGGAACAAAGCCCATTTAGACAGCACATTAGTAAAGTGTTAGTAGGATTAGTGAAGGAGCCGAGTTTTAGCCGGTCGAAATTTTATATACTGGCCAGGCTCGAACCCGGATCTCCCACTTGAACATCGTCATCAACGATACTAAAGCGGGGTCAGCGCCTTAGCCAGCTCGGACAACCCGACTCCCCAAAGGTAAACTCATAATCTTTATAAAAACCATGCACGTCAGTACATTCCTTCCTCATCAAATAGCACCCCGAAGTTGTCAGCCGTTCATTGCTTAAACGACAGTGACTTAAGTTTGATTCCTGAAAAGTTGTGATTGTGAGACTTGGGTGGTTTTTAAAATGACCGATTCAATTATGATTTCGCTCTTAAACGATTAAAATTTATTATTTATAATTTCAGGTTGAAGAGAATCGAAAATATAAATTACACAAGCAATATGATCATCTTCCTACAGTAATTACATTTGAGAATCTTTTACAGAGAGATATTTTCTATCAGGGTCATTTAGCACGAGGACGTTATGTTATTTTACCTACTACCATTAAACCCGGCCAAATCGGAGCATTCCATTTGCGAATCTTTTCTAATAATAATATCAATTTACGGTAGGTTTTGTTTTCTTTTTTCTTGTTTAAAATTAAATAATCTTGAAGTGTAGTGGGTATAGATAAAAAATTTTAATCAAAAGCATATTTTAAGTCGTTTTAGCCAAAACTCTCTATCTTTTGATCAAACATAAATGATAAAGCCAAACGCACTAAAGTAAAGTAAAGTAAACTAAAGTAACATTTTCTCCTAGCAACATTTATTAAAATAGATATTTCAAAAATAGATTACAGATAAAAATAATACATATCTACAAACAATTTATATTTCTTCAAAATGAGAAATTATTTCATCATTTCAGATTACGAGTTATTTTTCATTTATTTTCGACATTTAATTTATATATTCAGATAAGAACTCTGTGAAAAACAACAAAAAGAAAGTTATTTTTACCATTTTAAATATTATACTATTTTTTTTTAATCTCATGTTTAATTTCAAATGGTAGTTACCTGGTACACAATATGATTTTTTACAACCGATATTTATCAATGAGAAAATTTTACTAAACTTTACCAATGATAAAGGGAACTTTGTACCCGAAACATGTGATGTTATATATAGTATTAAACATGTCTATCTGTTTTGATAAAAGAATGGTATTTATTAATATTTTATTATGTTTTTCTTATAATGAAATCCGTGATTCCGAAATAAGGATCACTGTATAAATAAATAAAATAAATAAATAATAATAATAAATATGAGACTAAACGAGATCAAATTATGTCTTCAAAACGAGTAAAATATTATATTTTCTTTATAAAGAACATAAATATATTTTTATACAAACAGTTGATAAATTCACAAAATCATTCGATAAATATATTATAAGTATTTTGGGGACGAGATGATAGAAATCAATGAAAGTTTGTTGGAGAGGCATGAGTGAAGAAAAATGAAAAGTACGAACTCTAAATAAAATAATTGATTGGGACGTTTTCAATCTTTTAAAATCCGACTTTTCAGAGGATCTTCTTTCCTTCTTGTGGATTTAAAAAGGTGAACAAAGGAAACTACATTCTTATTGGTTTATTTATAAAGTGCTTATGTGGAGCTACAAATGTCATCAACTTTCATACGACCACAATTGAAGGAGACTAGAAGGAGGTGGTTCCTTTGTTGAGCCCTGAAGAAGAAGTGAAGTACCTCCGAAACGTTGTTTTTAAAAAGAATGAAAATGACGTTCTAATCATTTATTTTATTTTATTTAGAATTTGTACTTTTCATTAGATATTATTAAATTTTTTATAATCCCACTATATTAAAAAAATAATATTAATTTAAGTTATATTGAAAAATATTCTTGCTATTTAATTAATACATTATTTTTCTAGAGAGATTAAATTAGACGCTCCCAAGCACCCTACATTTTGGTGTATATTTGATTATCCAGTATGGGTTTCAGTGATTACCATCAAACGTGCAACTGATCTAGAATGCATTCGCCATCCAAGTAAGCAAAGATTATTCTTAATATTAATAATGATTTGTTCTTGGAAACGTAGCAATAAAATTTCAAGACGTCTCGTTATTAAGTATTGGTAGTTATGGTAAGGGTGAATGAATCAATCAATAGGCCAGAGTATTATTCTTCTATGGTCAGTCAATTAAGATCATTACATTTGATTCGAATATTATTAAGCTACATGATAAAGTGTCAATGCTGGGCGAGCACGGAAAAATATCTTCACAAATTAATTTGGTTTTCTTTTTAGATCCAGACACTATTTTACGCTTATATAAATCAACTTTGGACTCTTATTTTATACTCAAAATCGCCCCTTGCTTTGAATAAATGAGCCTACAGAATTCTTTGAAAACAGTTCAGAAACCAGACATAAAATTAATATGAAATTAGGCCTTGGTACCTTAATAGTTCCGCTCTTTATCCATTTTATATATAGATTACTATTCTAATAACTAAAATTAAATTATTCGGTCTCGCCTAATCCATCGATTTTCTAACATAAAACCCTTTCACGGTTAAATTAGACGCACATCGTCATCATTGAATTCCATATCCAACAACCTCAATTCCTTCTATTCGGGTCATCATAAACTTTGATGCCAACCAAACCACTGAATAATACTTTTAAGTTCTATCAACCCAAAGATGCGTAAGTCAATCTTGTCTTGATAGGTATTGCATTTCGAAATACATAATGTGTTGTTAAACACCAGGCTTCTTTTGGAAGCTAGTACATTTCTTAATTTGATATAAGTTTTAAAATTAGAAGTTGAAACATGATGTACTTTCGCGACAATCCACACAAAAAGTTTTAGCCTCGTAATCACTGTATAAATATGAACGGAACTAAAATTTTAGGGTATTTTTTTTACGTGACTGTCCACTCACACTACGAAATCTCTATATGGATACACACATACTACCCTATCGTTTCAAGCCACTGTGCTTATTCCCCTCCACTAAAAATAATCGCCCAAATATGTTTTTGTTTTTTGTTTTTTATCAAAACTACGTGGTAAATAATTTCAATTTTTTTTTAAGTTACTCGGAATATATTATTCTAACAAATATTAGTTTTTCATCAATATGTTGAAAGTCCTTCAATGAAAAAAAATAAAATAATGATCATATCCCCACCCTTTCCCAATCTACCCTATGTAAAAAATGTCATTTTTAATTGCAATTATTTCATGTTTGGTGTGGTAAATCGTCTTCAAATTTTAACACTATGTGTATTATGCTTTTAATGAATTATATTCCAAGTTTTAAAAACTTCTTGAATTTTTGCATTTGTGAAAAAACTATCTTAAGGCTTATTATTTAAATCATGGTAGATCTAAGCAAAAAATAAAATCTAAAGAATGCCCGCATTAATATAATTAAATAAAATTTAGGTACTAATTTTTATATTTTCAACAGGTATTGACGCTTATTGTGTTATTAAATGTGAGAATGAAAAGCACCAAACAGCTACGGTCCGGAACACATCGAATCCCGAATGGAATACCTCGTACGTGCTTTTCCGAAAAAATATCGACATGCCGATTGTTATACAGGTATCTAGAATATTAAAATAAGATACTCAATTTTAGATATGGATTATTAGTTTTTTTTTTATTTAATGTCACCGGGAACAAAGCCTATTTAGACAGCACATAAGTAAAGTGTTAGTAGGGTTAGGGAGGGAGCCGAGTTTTCAGCGGGTAGAAATTTTTATTTGCCAGCTAGGATCGAACCCCGGACTCCCACTTCAACATCGTCATAATCGATCGATGCCGAAGCGAGGCCAATGCGTTAGCTGACTGAGCCAACCCGACTCCCGGATTATTAGTTACTTGGATTAAAAAAAAAATCGAAACTAAAATTAATTCACTAGCGATGTTTTGTCTTTTTGAATTTATTGTTTCTCGTTTGACTTATTAACTAAATATTATTTGTAAAAAATCTACTTATAGTTCAGAATACGAATAATACAAAAACAAATTAGTTGTCTGGCTTTTGTTTGATGTTCTTATTATATTAATAGCAACCTTATAATTGAGCGTTAATTATAAGATCATCAAACAAACGCCAGACAACTATGTGTTTGTAATCAATCGTATTCTGAACTATATATGTACATATAATACATAAAAAAAGAATGCTTAATTAATATATCCAACGTGAAACATTAAATTTAAGAACTTGAAATAGTCCTAAATAAAGAAACGAAACGTCGCTCTTGTATTAATTTTTGTTTTAGTTCCAAGTACCTAAGAATTCATAATCAAAATTTAAAAAAGATGGACTTATCAATCCAGGGTTGGGACTAGAAGTATAGATGTTGAAACCGGTGCTGGTTTTTGTTATGAGGATGATTCAGATGGTTATTTAGATTATAAGGATTTAGGGAAGAATGGTATTAATTTAAATAGGTCTGGTTCATACAAGTTAGTTAATTCAGATATTAATATGTAGGTTTGCATTCATTTGTAGGATCTGGCATTGATTTGTGGAACAGTCTATTTATTACTACTTGGGATTATAATCCTCTGTCTCCTATGATTATGTTAAATCAATTATAAATTTTGTCAAGTCCTAAGGTCCTAGAGTTGTACAAAATTTTATTTAGTTCTCATAAGCCGAGATTAGTTGAGGTAGAGAGAGATCATACCATCCTTGTTAAGGTTCTGACCAGGTTTCCATAACAACTTATGGCAAAAGCCGGGATGGCTAATGTGAGGCTTGCTCCTGGTATCGGGTTTTTTTACCCACCGAGGACTTGTGCCTCTAAGCAGGTCGAGGAATAAAGATTTATTTAATTATTTATTTTTAGAATATACTCAATATTTACCGATATTTATAACATTTAGATAAATTTGTAATCAATCGTTTATTTAAATTTCAGGTGTTTAATCATCATAATCTTCTGTCGGATACTTTCCTTGGACGGGTGCAATTACCTGCCCCCGTGAATAACGCCCCTTCGCCTTTACAAGTTTCCCTCAGCAGCAAAAACATGCAAAAGGACGACACAGTCAACGGACAACTTGAACTTGAAATATTTACGCAAGACAATTTTCATGAAGTCTGAAAGATTTTTTTTTAAGTGTTCGAACATCTCACGGAAGTGCCTGCTCTTAATTAATTATTAGTGATAGAGGAAAATTCACAAATAATTTTATAATTATACAAATTATATTTTTAAGATTGGAAGATGCTTCCAGATAATTCCTTATTTTGTAGTTCCTTAGTAATACAATTTATATCAAAACATTAAGTCCTTTTTTTATTTAAATGAACAATGGTTTTATATTTTAAATTAGCATTCAAATAGATAGGCTTCAAATTACGAATCTGTTATATTTTATAAAGTGCATTTTAAACAGGCGCCAAGCTATAGAATGTGCAGCCCTCAAATTGTTAATAAATTAATCTGCAACACATTTACGCAATCTCTGCACAAACCGTTTGGGAAAACGTGTTTTACAATTTGTGTGCCTCTACGAGGTGTCTGAGCGCTAGCGACGGGCATGATTTTAAATTAACAATTATCTACTTTAGTTTTGTCTTCTTGTGGAAATAAAATTAATGTAAATTGAAGAGTTTCGGCTTGAACCACTTAAATAGACATTTTCAACAAAATACATTTGTTTCTGCTGAAACTATTCAATAATTGAACAAAACCACTGAAGACTTTAATCTAAAATTATGTATAAATATTTCGAAATACACAATGGTGCCTCTTTTGATAATAAATTTAGAATCTTAAGAAAAAATACTCAGGTTAAGACTATCAACATCTTTAGAATAATAATTAATAAAGTTGTTGTAGGGAAATAAGGACAATAGCTTATGCAAATAATTTTTATTTTTTGCCAACGTTTCGTCAACTTTGTTGACTTCCTTTAAAAAAGAAAATATTTTCAATCTGTTTGATGACTAGCCTGATGTTTGCTAAGAAGGAATATTGAAAAAATGACAAAGAAGTTAATTTATTTGAGCCCTGAGGAAGTCAACAAAGTTGACGAAACGTTGGCAAAAAATAAAAATTATTTGCAAGGCTATTGCCCTTATTTCCCTACAACAACTTTATTAATTTAATCGATGGACATAAATACTCATCTTCAGAATGTAGAGTAATTGATCAAATACAATTTAAAGAAATATGTATAAGAGAAAATGTCTTTCTGTACTTAATTAAATGAATGAAAAAATCATTTCATATACCCACTTACTTAATTAATAAATATTTTTTAGAAAATTTAGATTGAGAGAGATGATTCATATATATTTATTTTGAACAGCGTTGTTAAAGATACATTTTTAAAATCATCTAGACAGATGCTGTTGTGAAAAGTATTTACAAATAGATATGTTTTCCAAAACGTCTACATTTAATTCAGATACAGTTTTTTGCAAAATATTCTAGACACAAAATACATGTGCAGTACAAAAAAAATTTCAGGCTCTATAGTTGGTTAATGTTTACAAAAAAACTTCAGTATTTTTCATTACGAGTAGATTTTATTCAAAATGCTTAAAGTATACAAACTAACAAACACATTTACGCAACCCCTGCCTAAAATGTTTGAGAAAACGTGTTTTACAATTTGTGTCTGTGTGTGTATTCTAACATCTAATTTGGATTAATATAATGATGCTAGACCGGTTTTATTATATTTTAAAATCTAATTTGGACCTTAGCTTAGCTGAGAGGACTACTGACAGAACAAATTGCCGGATTCAAATAAAAATTACAATTGTAAAAAATTTAAATCTGAAGAGAGACCGACTGGTAGAACTTTTAATTGAAAGTAATGGAAGGCAGCCCAGGGGTAGTAAGGAAAGAAAAAATTAACACATATCAAATAAGGTGTAATTTATTAGAATCCTCCCTCCTTTCCTTTCAAACCACCGTTTCGGAGGATTCTTCCCTCCTTCTTCAGGGTTTCAAGGGGTCAATGAAGGAAACAAATAAAATGCTTCATCTCTCCACAGCAGTGTTTAAAACTTTTCTCTTCAGAAGCATATAAAAACAATTTTTTTTCTTCCTTTTCTTAATTATCTAAAAGGAAAGGAGGAAGGATTCCAATAAACACACCACACATTATTTGATATGTGTTAATTTTTTCTTCCCTTACTACCCCTGAGCTGCCTTCCATTACTTTAAATTTAAATCTGAAGTTCTATCTTTTTCTATATAGATGCCGCTAAAAATTGTACCTAGAAACAGATTTTTTCAAATAACTAGAACTAGATACTCAAAAAGATATCTAGATACTTTTATTTAGATACTTAACAACACTGTATTTGAAATAAAATATTTGATTTGGCAAGATATTTTTGCTATCACTTTGATCTTTTAAAAAATGACAGTGATAACTGATGAGACTCGGGAATAATAAAGATGAGTGTGATATAATTAATATATGATTTAAAATTTAAATGAATTAATGAAAATATTCAAATGTGATACTTCAATGATAGTTATTTTAAATCGATAAATATTCTTTTGCTCTTTCATTAAAATTAATTAACGAATTTGTCATTAAAACGTTTGAATTGGTTTGTCGTGGTTGAAGTTTTTTAAATCCATTTTAATTAGATATTAAGAATTGGAGTTTTGATATAATTTTGAAATATAAGCAATTTCTAGAAATAGGTCTCCTGGCTGTGTGGAGTGTGTGTGCCACAGTTGTTGAAGCCTACTTGATTACGTGTTGTTATTGTTGGCGATGTGGAAAGATTTCATAGACTGGTCTAGTAAGGCTAGACTATAGATTCTTCACAGATTAAGAGACCAATGGCTTGTGTTAGCAACATTTTAGGTCCGCACGCACATTTTTTCATTCTATCAATTTCTTTACTGAGAAAGTCAGGTTTCCAAGAGCGGGATCAAAGGGCTGCAACTAGTTTGGAGCTTGGTCTGAGAGTATCGATGATATACCACTTAATTTTTTTGATTATATGAGTTATGAGATTATAAGAGGTATTTTTAGACTATTTTCTATATACATAAGTGCTTTTTCGAATCACGGTTTTGTAGTATTTGCTATGTTAACCAGAGCGAACTACAAGCGATTACTGTTGTATTTTCGAAAAATGTAAACTTCTCCCCATTCTTATATGTATATTCTAATAATATATTATAATTAATATATATATATGTATATATGGGGCATTCCATGCCAAATCGACCACTTTTGACCCCGACCCCTTTCGATTTGGTTGAAACCGAGGGGTGAACCGCGGTTGGAATTAGGTGTACACCGTCTTTGGAATTATTTGGAATTACTTTGGAATTCATTAGATAATCTATTGTCATCTATTGTCTTCTACTTGGAAATGAAAGTGGAAGTGGAAGTAAGTGTACACGATTTTAGGTCGCGGTTCACCCCTCGGCTGAAACTTTTTTATCTTTTTCTACCCTATCGAAAACATTTTTCAGAATTTTTTCAAATTTTTCTACTCAACCGAAAAATGTTATTAATTTTTAAAAAAAATGGTGTTTTTTCTTTCAAACGCTCATAACTATAATATTTCTAGTACTGAAATATTAATAATGGCACAAAATTTGTATTTGAAATGATAGACCCACGAGAACTCGCGTTACAGTCAATTTGATTGCAACTGTGTGGGTACTAGATTGATTTTCATTGAAGCGTGTTCTTCGTGAATATTTATTTTATTATTCACAAAGTATTTCTATTAAATTTATTTAAACAAGTCCAAAAATCTTCTCGATGAGTAAAATCTTAATTATTAATCAAGTTAAGATTATAAACAAAGTATAAAATATTATTAATTAAGATATATTTTATTATAAAAACAATGTTGGATTGCGAAAAAAATAAGAAAAATATTTTTCAATTAAACAAAAAAGAAAAGTCCAACCAACATGGAAAGTGTGGCACAGAATAAATAAGTTTTTTTTGAAAAAAAAAAATTCAAAAATGTCAAACTTCAAAAAATCAATGATTTTTTCAGAAAAACTGAAAAATGTTATTGAATATGAAGTTGAATATTTATTTTGTATTTTTTCTGAAAAGTACGTTTAAAAACGAAAAAAATAAAAAAAATCGTCCCGATTAGTCAATTTTTGAAATAGTTATGAGCGTTTGAAAGAAAAAACACCATTTTTTAAAAAATTAATAACTATTTTTGGTTGAGTAGAAAAATTTGAAAAAATTCTGAAAAATGATTTCGATAGGGTAGAAAAAGATAAAAAGTTTCAGCCAAATCGAAAGGGGCCGGGGTTAAAAGTGGTCGATTTGAATGTCCCATATATATAAGGGAATATCTGAATGCACCAATATTCTGTTTGTAATTATTTTCTTTTTTATAATAAATATTTGCTTTTTGCTTTTATTATTACCTTCCTACCATATGGAGATTTTTCTTACCGATGTGATATTATAAAAATTAACTAGTCACTTTAGTTACCTCCATCCATAATGATCTCTAAAATATAACTATACGATATTATGATTTCTATTACTATTTTTAACATTTAAAAAAGATTGTATTTTTCTTAAAAATATGACTTAAACTATATGGCTGTACAATTAAAAAATCTATTAAATTTAAAAATATATGTATTTTTATTATCCTATCTTTACAAAATGACTTTTCACTAAAACATGGACAGGAAATGAGAATCAATAGTAACTAATATGAAATGATACGATGGAGAGAGATTTTATGAATGAGGTACAAAAGAGATAGGTATAATTATTTTGAAATAATTAATTAATTATAATTCTATTGAGTTTAATTAACATTCATAAAAGAGAAGACAATAATAAATAAATAATAAATTTAAAAAAAATTATTAAAAATTATTATAGGTATTATTGAAGAATAAAAAAATAAATTATTTCAACTTCTAATAGTATTATATATCCTAAAATAAATAATTAAATTCACTTATGTATATATTATAAGATTAAACTAAAATGTACTTAGTATTAGATTAGTTATTATTTATTTATATGCACATGTTCTATCTAAAATAAAAATATGTCAATAAGTATAATAAAAAATTAATTTCTATTGAAACGAATTAAAATAAATTCACTAAAATTAATTTAAAATCAAACAAAAGAATAATTCAAACAGGAGATTTTTCAGACTAGGGGACATGGCTTTCAAGACAAAATGAGACAACAGAGAGGCGGATACTATCGTAATAGTGATTTGAAATTATGAAATCATGTAATTTAGAAAAAGACCATAACATTAGATTTAGACTTAGCTAGCTCCCTTTGCCCATAGAGTAATATAGAGTGGAAGACTCCATAAGGAGCCAATGAATTTTAGCGTATACGAGTTACAGAGCTCTCTGGCGAGTCCAGGGCAAAACCATTGGGCAATAAAATGGCGGAAACCGCTCTCTCCAGGGTAAATTTTGGTGACATTATCAAGAGTAAAAAATACGCTTATATATACGAGTATATAACATAAAGGGTATGTATCTTTTATCTATGACAAAGGCTTTGAATGTTCTATGAACTTTGAATAGCTCTTAAGAACGAACAGTTAGCTAAGTGCAGTCGCTAGAGAGCGCCTTTTTCTATATACGGTAGCCTTCCACTCTATATTACTCTATGCCTTTGCCCATGGTAGAAAATTATTGATACAACGCAGTAAAGAATAATAATAGTCAATAAAATAAATTCCCTAATTCACCCTAGGGCCTTTAGTTTGGTTTATTCTCACTACCTAAAATCAAAATTTTTCAAAATTATGTATAAATACTTATAAATATACAGTATAAATTTCAATTAATTTCGTATTTATCGATTTAAGAAACTTATAAAAAAAAATTGTTAAGAATCAGAGTGAATTAAAAATTTACCTTTTAAGATGTCTAATATTTTAAGAGATTATTCATCTCTTCCATTTTTTGGATTCTTAAATTATCAATCTCTAATTCTTTGAAAGTAGCATTTTGGGATGGATCCTCTTGTAATATCGGTTGATCTAGAGGATGTTGAGGAAAATGAACGGTAAACATATGTTTCCATTTATCCAAATAAGCTCCTGGATTATTGTTTGCTAAATTGATTTCAGTTCCAATACTAAGGATTGAATCAGATCCAGCAGGAATAATTAAAGGTTGATTGTAGTCTTGACAAATTATTTTTCTAAAATTTTAAAATAAAAGTTCAAATTAATGGTTATTTTCAAATTAATAAATTTATTTAGGGTTCCATTCAATCAAATTATAGAACCCAATTATTTTAGACACAATCAATGTCTGTAGGTGTGTACATGGCGGTGTAAAAAAATATTTTAAATTATAGAGGTTTGTAGAGGGATCACCCAAAAATGGAGGGAGGATGCAAAAAGATTTTTTTAAAAGATATTTTAACAATAAGGAAATTATATTTTTCATCTCTTATATAAAATATTAGCTGCAAGGCTCGCCTTTGGCGCCCCTCTTGCTAGCTAGGGGGAACGCCCCCTAGACCCCCAACCCACGAACCCCCTCACCCCACTACACCTCTGGACCCTCACCCGAACCCCTCACTACCATCCCCCGCACCCCATACCCTAACCCACCCGACTCCATTCCACCTCCGCACCCAGTTTTTGCATTTCTAGCCTTCTAGTGACCCACAGATTATTTATACAAAATTTGATTGAGTTTGGTCAAAGAGCAAGAATTTTTATTTTTTGACCCCCCCCCCCTTTTGGGTGGTTAGTTTTTGCATTTCTAGCTCTCTAGAGGCCCACAGATTATGTATCAAAATTTGGTTGAGTTTGCTCCAAGGGCAAGAATTTACATTTTTTCACCCCCCCCCTTTGAATGGTTTTTTGGGGGAATTTTTTTAAACAAAATTTGTCAGAAATCACATTCCCTGCAACTTTGCTTATAATAAAATTTGTCGTAGGATTAATAGTTTAGGAGTTATTTGATAATTTTCATTCGTGCGCCCCCCAAACCCCCTTTTGGGGTCAAAATATCAAAACGTTATATAGCTATAAACGTAAGTTAGAAGACATCTGATGGAGAATTTTATAATAATCCCTTCAGCCGTTTTTACGTGAATCGTGAGCAACTTTTCGGAAACCACTGATACATACAGACATACAATCAGGAATTTTATTGAGGGTGTTTTCGTTCATAACTTTGCAACCAAAATTTGGCGCGATTTGGAGCAATGTACAGACAAAACCATAATTTTATATTTATAGATATCATTTAAATAAAATTATAAATTATTTTGTGGAAATAGAGTTTTTTTCTTTTATCATTCTATTCATTATTATTATTTTGTATGCCAAATTCCTTATAATACTTAGAAGAAATATTCATTTTTTTAATTTTTTATACACACTTACCCGGGAGGTCCATCAAAAGCATGATGATTCAAAAGATCGATCGATTTCCGAAGTAAGCTTGAATCTTTGGAACTATGGAATTGTAATGTTGCTCCTAGAGTATGGGCTACATATCTTAAACTGCGACAAACGACTTTCTTTTTATCAGGAGGAATATCCTAGGGATTAGACTTTAAATATAAATTGCGTAAAAAACAAACATAAATTAATTCTAATAAATAAATCACCTGAAACAAATCATATTTTCCTCCAATTATAATTAATCTTAATGGAAAAGGATCTAGATATTGTTTATCCTGGAAAATAATGATTATTAAAATTTGAATAAGTATTTAATAATAATAGAGAAAATATACTTTTTTGTGTGGAATTTTCATATAATTTAAGTGCAGATGAATTTGTGCTGAGTTTTGGATTAAATTACTTGATTATCTCGTCCAATTCTTTCCCAGGCACTATTCTGAAGTTCTTCTAAGCTTTTTATTTGATTTTTAGAGTAAAGTAATCGGAGTGATTTTGTAACTGATTGAAGCATAGTTTCTAATGTTAACCATAACTGATTTAATTGAGATAAATCAAGCATTAGAATTATAGTTAAGTCATCAAGTATAGTCGAAGGTGATGATAATGGAATATTTAAAAGACTAGGATAATAAGTTCCCCCTCCAAGTTCCCAAATGTGACAAACGTCCTTCATCTAAAAAAGAAATAATTAATTAGAAATAGCAAACAAAATATTTTTTCGTTAATTACTTATAGTTTAATTGTTATGAATAAGTTTTACATTTCAGGCTGGTTCGAAAAGGCTTTTGCGAAAAATATCAAGTACTTATATACTTTAAAACGAATAGAAAAAAAAATAGGAAACAGAAGACTTAGATAGAAAATTGTATCCAGATATTTAAGGATTGACAAGGATTAAGACGAATGGGGGCGAGAGGCTGCGTCTTAGGACTGTGTTCTTTATGATTATGGTTAAAATTTAAGTCTCCAAGAAAGCTGACCTTTTTTTTTATATGATAAAAAAATTCAAAAGTTTGTACTAATATTAAACAAAGGTTCCGAAATGGGGAGGGAGTCATTCAGTTAATTTTATATAATCGAAAATAAAATAAAATGCATTTCGATCTCGACATGCATTGAATGAATGCAGAACAGCTATTCGATATATAAATATAGGGATTCAGCCTGAATTTTTTTAGGGTTGCTAGATTTTTCGAGTAGTTATTTCAAGTAGATATTAAAATTAATGTTGTATATGTTTATTTTCATCAAGCAGAGGACAACTTCATTGATTTCTCCTTAAGAATCATGAACTCCGATAATTTCGGCAAATTACTTCTTTTTAATCCAATGTAAAATTAATTTTTGGCGAAAATTAGCATTTTAGAGATTTTTAAAAGGACCATCTTTTTTAAATATTGAAAAATTCACTTGCTTTTTTTGTTTATGATTATGATAAATATAATTCATAAATTTAATAATTGAGCACCGTTTACTTTTTAAGACAGAAAACTCAAAAATTAATAAATAAAAAATATGTTGTTTAGGAATTAACTATATTGTGTTCATAAGTTAAGTAAATAAATTCTAGAAAAAAATCAGAAGTTTATCTTCTACTGCAAGGGTTCCCAAACTTTTTCGAGTCGCGGTGTCCTTTTTCATTTAAAGTTTTTCCATGGCGCCTTCTAAGTAAAAGTATGTCTAATCGTAAGAGATAAAAATAAATAAATTTTTGCCTTCTCAATTTTTTGTCTAGTTAAGCCAAATGTCTTGCTTCAATTAATTATGAAACTTCGCGGCGCACCTGTGTAAAGGCCGCGGCTCCCGAGGCGCACGTTTGGAAACCTCTGCTCTACTGTATTATAGGTGTTATGAATGATTTTAATTATATATGTCAGAAGAGTTGTATTCACCCCTCGGGAATTAAACCCGAGTGCCAAAAAATAATCCGGGCCAGTGGCTTTTAATACTCGAGTTCAATTATCGAAGGGATGAATACAACCCTTCTGGTATATGTCGAAAATTATTTTTTCTTTGCCAGAGGGGCAACATCGAAAGATTAATTAAATTAAATTAGAGAACAAAGAATTTTTTATTATAGACAATAGCCAGAGGTCGGCAAGCTTTTAGATATTGCGGACCACTAAATTAGCAATTTAAAATTTCGTGAACCACTTTAAAGGTAAGAATTATTTACGAGCATTGAGTATGATAAACATAGATAATATATATTTATATATTAATACATAATTTTAATTGCATTTATTTGATGAAAACACAATATTATAGATAACCAACTACATTTATAGTATAATGTTGAAAAATATTGTAATATTGTTGCTATCACTGAAAGGACAGACATGGAAACCGAGTTTACTCACCAATCAATAGTTATTCAATACCCTGAAGAAGGAGAGAAAAAAGTCTCCGAAACGTCGGAAATTGAATAAAATTTAAATAATTTATGGACTGCCTTTCATTTTAACTAGAGACCGGATTCCTATGCAATTGCATATTTTGTTTGACGCCACATACGAGCCAGGGGATCAATTATCTATCCGAATCATGCATCTAGGATACTGTGGGTTAAATTTTATACTGCATATTTTTGCATATTTGAGTAATATTGCATAAAATTGCATATTTGAAAAATATTGCATAAAATTGCATATTTGAAGAATATTGCTTAAAATTGCATATTTTAAGGATTTTTTGTCAAATATAGCCTATTTCTCGCCAAATACAGATTTTTTAAAAGTAAATTTTCGGAGATTGAATGAAAAAAAAATGAAGAAATATATATATAAAGTTCCTTTAAATTTGCCCCCATCTGAGGATATGGAGCGCTCCTTTTCATTATATAAATCAATTTTAAATGACAGTAGACCGAGGGGTGAACGGCGATTGGAATTAGGTGTGCACGTCTTTGGAATTATGTGGAATTATTTTGGAATTCATTAGATAATGTCCCTTCATCTATTGTCTTTTTCTACTTGGAAATGAAAGTGTAGGTGAACACGATATTAGATCGCGGTTCCCCCTCGCCGTGGACATAATAACCTGAAGATAATTTAGAACAATACTTGTAAACATAAATTATTTACAATTACAATCAAATTTTAATTATTTTTGAAATCCTTTATTAATTATTTCTTTATTATTATTATTATTATTATTTTTTTTAATGACCTTCGGTAACTATAGCTCATTTTGGCCATTGAGTGTTCCTGTGTGTGTGTGTGTGTGTGTAAATTAGTGTATAGCCGGACAAATATTTGCATTATTAGTTTATTATTTTTTATTCAAGAGCACCATTCATTTCTTTGAGCTTTAAGATTTTTTAATATATTAAATATAATGAGAATTTTGTGAAATTTTTTACTCAATAAAAGTACATATTTAACTCTTGGAGTCTATAGCTTACTTTATCATTTTATTTCTTTTATAGCACTCCTTCAAATATTGACTTCAATTTTTATTTTTTAGTGCATAAAAAAATTTATTTTGCCAATTTTTACTGCGTATATTTGCATATTTCAACGTATTCTGCATATTACTTACATATTTAGCCCTTTTGAACTGTATATTTTGGCAATTTTTACTGCTTAAAAATCCGGCCTCCAATTATAACCTACTTATTTGATTTAATCTTTAATACTGCTTCAGCGGTAGCTAAACCCCTGGTCTATCTATTAGGGTGGATCGAAAAAAAAAGGATTTTTTTTTTGAAAACATTTTAGTGCGGAAAAGTTGCCTATTGTAATAAGTAGAAAAACAGCATAAAAGCTGGTCTTCTGATGTGGCCATCAACTTGACTTTACCATACAACCTGGCCCCTCACTTATATTTAATATTTAATAAAATTATTTATAATCGTGTAGGGGAGGGGGGTTAGTTTTTGGATTTTTATACTTCTGGGGTCCACTGATTAGGTATACAAAATTTGGTTGAGTTTGGTCAAATAGCCAAGATTTTAATTTTTTGACCATGCACCCCCCCCCCCCCCCATTTTGGGCGGTTGGTTTTTAAATTTTTAGACTTCTGGAGGTCCACTGATTATGTATACAAAATTTGGTTGAGTTTGCTCAAACGGCCTAGATTTTTATTTTTACACCCCCCCCCCCCTCATTTTGGGTGGTTAGTTTTTGCATTTTTAGACTTCTGGGGTCCCACTGATTATGTATACAAAATTTGGTTGAGTTTGGTCAAATGGCCTAGATTTTTCATTTTTAACCCCCTCCACCCCCTTAATTTTGGGTCGATATGCACCAAAATCTAATCAGTTCTTAATCTCAATGGACCAAAACTACGTGTGAAATTTGGTTTCGATATTCACACTAGTTTTTGAGCTAGCTCGTCCACAAAATTTGGTAACGCACAGACTAACTAATAACAACCAGACAACCAACGAGACAGACTAACAGACATTTTGACAAAACAATTATTATCTCGAAAAATATAATTTTTTCGATGTTCACTTATTTGAGCTTTTTTGTAGAGCGAAATGCCATGGTTTCGCTCAATTTTTTTAATCAAAATAGATTCAGCCGTTTTTGAGATATTTCGAAAAAAAAGAAGGAAAAAACTACTTTTTTCATGCACGATTACAATACTTGACCATACCCTGTATGGTAAAATAAAAAAATTAAAATCGGTTAACATCGAACTTGAAACTTGTGAAAAATTGCAAAAATCCCGGAAGGAGACAATAAATAATCTTTTATTGTCTCCTTCAATATTAAATTATATTCAAACGCCTCTTAATCAGTCACGTACTCAAGGGCGGATCCAGGAATTTTTTATGGGGGGGGGTCAGAGACGCCGCCCCCCCCTCCACACACACACATAGAACTTTATTTTCAATTTTAAAATTTAAAAAAAAATAAATGTGTTTTTTTTTTACAAATTTTTTTGGCAGGCACGGGCCTCTATGGGGGGGCAGTCGACCCCTCCGCCCCCCCCCTGGATCCGCCCTTGCACGTACTCAAAGGTCGAAAGTTATTTTGGCAATCACACCGTTCGCAAAAAGACAATTATTTATTTTATATTTAATAAATTCAATGAAGAAGTGGATTTGTTACCATATTTTTTCCAGTTTTCCGGCCAAAAGTATATTCCAAAGCCAAAGATTCTTTCGCCTTCTCATCTCCTTTAAAAAAAGAGTGAATTAGGGTTGTTTTTCCCTGAAAAAATAAAACCAAGTTTAAAAGAATTAACAAAATATTTAAAATAGAGAAAAGAGAAAAAAAACATACAACATTTTTGCTTCCAATAAATAATAAAGTCTTTTCTTTTGTCAAATGTTTAGAATCTGAAGATGAATTGATTTTCTCTAACGCAATATCGTATAATGTAGGTTTATTCATTATTAGTTGAGAGTAATGATTTTTAATATATTAATTATAGATAAAATTAAGAAAGAATGTAAGCATTAAAATTTTTGAAATGACAGACGACAGGTGTAAGCTGATGACAGAATATTTTGGCGTCAATTTCAAAAGTTTTCCCATGCGAAGAGGAGTTCGGTCTTATTTTATTTGTTCAATGCGTAGATAAAAGAAAAGATCAGAGCCGGATTTAGGTTTTTTGTCAAGGGGGAAAGTTTGAATTTGCTGCCCCCCCCCCCGAAATTGCTAAATATATACAAAAAATTTCCCGTTTCCCAAAATGTCCCGCTTCCCCTAGATCCGTCCCTGTAAATCACTGTTCTTTAAAAATATGAAATTAATAAATATTATTAAACAATTGATTATTAATAATTATACTCACTTTTGAATAAAATTGATTGATTAGTTTTTACGAAATTGATAAAAACTTAGAAGACCGTAACGAATGATTCGCTGATGCCGGGTGACTTTGCGACCCAGCCTCTTGATAAAAAAAGACCAAAATTTTTATAAATGAGAAAGAAATCGATCTTATTTTATCGATTTAATCTATCTTGAGGTTCATAGTAACTTTTTAATATAAGAAAATAGCATTTTGATAAAGAATTTTGTACTTTAAAAGAAATTGTATGGATAGATTCAATTTCTTCTCTCCGGGAGTGAATCAACTAGAGATGAGATAAAGTTTTATTTTTTCTCATTAGATGTTTATTCAAATCTATTGACATTTCATAACGGTATGTTATTGTGATTTATATTTTATATCAAATAATTATTATTAGGAAATTTGGATTTTAAGGGTAGTTTATTTGAAGTCCAATTTGAAAAAACGCTAATAACTCCGTTGAAATAATTTTTAAAAATATGAAATCAATTAGATATTATAAAACAATTAATTATTAATAATTTACTTTAATTTTGAACGAAATCGATCCAGTACATTTTGAGAAAATGGTCAAAAACCATCTGAACCGTCAAAAAACGATGTTTTTGAAAGCACGAGATACATTTGAAAAAAGTTAAAAAAGTCATATGAAACGAAATATTGACTTGTGACATGCACGTGAATTTTAAAATGTTTCTAAAATGGCCTTTCATAGACGGTTTTCGGGGTTTTTGGCAATTTTCTCAAAAAGTACTGAAAAGATTTCGTTCAAAATTAAAGTAAATTATTAATAATTAATTGTTTTATAATATCTAATTGATTTCATATTTTTAAAAATTATTTCAACGGAGTTATTAGCGTTTTTTCAAATTGGTCTTCAAATAAACTACCCTTAAAAATGCAAATTTTCTAATAATAATTATTTGATATAAAAGATAAATCACAACAACATACAGTTACGAAATTTCAATAGATTTGAATAAATATCTAATGAAAAAAAAAACTTTATGTCATCTCTAGTTGATTCACTCCCGGAGAGAAGAATCTTTTCATACAATTTCTTTTAAAGTAAAAAATTCTTTATCAAAATGCTATTTTCTTATATTAAAAAGTTACTATGAACCTCAAGATAGACTAAATCAATAAGATAAGATTGATTTCTTTTTCATTTATAAAAATTTTGGTCTCTTATATTGAGAGGAGATGCTCGCCCCATCAGAGAACATTTGTTATTGATTTAAGTCCAACTCTACAATATTGGAATATTTTTTAAAGCGTAAACTATTGATTTTAGACATTTCTCTTATATTAACTTTTTTGTTTTACATTAAATTTTTTTTAATAAAGATCATTATATAAATTTCTGTACCTCAAAGGGTTAGGCAGTTTTGATGAAATTTGTGTGGAAATTTAGATAAATTCTACTATAGAGGCTTAGATATTTTACATATTCAAAAACCCTAATGAAGAAAGATTTTGATATTTTAATTTACTAAAAGAAAGTTCATTATCTATAATTTACTTTAAATATCTTGAGAGGATTAAACAATCAATATTAAATATTTTTTTCAGATAAAAGTAAACATTATTTTACAAAAATAATAGTGGTTTTAGAATAAAGGTCCCCCTTAGATTGAATGTGAATTTTTTTATTGAAATACGTGTCATCAACCAAATTCCATATATTTTTTGATTCAAAAAATTACCTGGCAAATTCATTGGGCTTGAATTTTTATATTGAAAAATATTTACATTTACATAACTCGTAAACTATTGATTTTCTCTCACATTGTCTTTTCTGATGAAAATCTGTTTACCTCAAAGGGTTAGGCAGTAATGGTGAGATTTAAGTGAAAAGTTAGATAAATAACTCCCTACAAAATACATTGTTTCCCCTAGAAAAATCCAAACTCCATATTACGAGTCATCACTTATGTATTTCTCATTAAATTATTTCGTTACTTTCAAAATTGGTCAATTGAACTAAAAAGTAAGTTGATCTCTAATCGGATTACCAAAATTGAAAGCTTGTGATGGTAATCAGGTGCCTCACCACTCCCCTTAGGAAAACTCCCTAACTACAGCAATGGTCGCGACCAAGCCATTTTGAGTCAAGTAACTAAATTTTAGACATTTCACTTATATGAAGCTCTTAATCACAATATCAAATTTCTTTTTTACTTTATCCAATGCGAAGCATGGGGAAAGTATTGTAATCAGTCTCGCGGCAAGGGCGACTTCAAAGGGTACGGAACCCATGGTAAAGTCACAAATTGTAGTATACAATTAGGTTGAATTTTAGCACGTGACGGTTTTGCCAAAAATTATATGGGGTCTCGTCGAGAGGCCAGAAAGTGCGATTTTTTCATTGTGTGCGTGCAGATGGATGTATCGTTGTGTTGCAGTAAAAAATAGTTTTTAGTAAGAACGCGTTTGACCGAATACCTTTGTCGCAACTAGTTTTTACAGATGTCAAAAATGAATTTCAGTAGCTTCGCCGATAAAAGAGTTGAGATCTGAACGGGTAGCACAATGGGTTCCATAAGAGTTGCTTAAATTATAGCTATAGGAATGTCCAACGTTCTTCAATTTATTTAAAATAAAATTTGCTACGTTCTTTGATATTGAATTTATAGCTCTGCAAGTAATTTTTCATAAATATTTATATTTTTTTATTTGAATTAAAGGTAATCAGGACAATTTATACAATTGACTAACTATTCCCCTATCATAATACACGAAATATTATTACATTCAATGCTGAATTTATTTTATAATGATTAATCCGAAAGATTTATAAAGGTAAGAATTTAAGGGGTCAGAGCCGGTGATCTGATGGATTTAAGGGTTTTAACAAGAAATTTAAGACAGAATTCTTCACAAGATCGAATGCCCAATTCGGTTCCATGATAGCAATCTGGGGGGCCTACCACATCCCTTGATCCCCCATAGTTAAGCTACTGGCCAAAGACCTAATTCAAAAACATTTTCTCAAAATCTATAGATCCATAAACGAAACAATTCTTATTTTGAAATTTTTTTGGGGATTCTACGGTAACTGTGGCGCCGCGATCTGACGATGGGTTCTTATAGTATAGTACTCACCAAAATAAGACGAAAATGAAGAATACCATTTTTCGAGATTTCACTTAGTTTTCGAGATATCCAGTTTAAAAAATACTGTTTTTTTCTTTTTTTCAATTGTTTTTTATAGAAACCACAGAAACCGTAGTATCACGGGTTCCGTGTGGCGCCGCTTTCTGATGGCGGATTCTTTTAAAGCAAGTCGAAAAGTAAAACTAAAATTTTAAACTACAAATTTGAACTGGCATTGAGTTTATAGACTGTGATATCTCAAATTGTTTCAAGTGAGCGCCAGTGGGCGTTGGCAATTTTCACTTTTAGAACTTTTCATAGGTTTGGTTCTATTCCTCATCTCGGTTCATTTAGATAAAAAAATGGGTTCCCGAACAAACTTTGAAAAGTTCGGTTAAGATATATTCAGTTCGGCTCGTATATCTTCATTTCGGACTAACACCAGCCTAATCGACTAAAAACCAGCCCGAAATGAAGGTATACGAGCCGAACAGAGCCGAACTGAATATATCTTAACCGAACCGGCAACGACTTTTACATATTCGAATTTTTTGGGCATTTACTATTTGTTTTTTAATTAATATTCATTTTCTACAAGAATCCGTCGTCAGTACCGGCGCCACACGGAAAACCCGTGATACTACGGTTTCCGTGGTTTCTATCAAAAAACAAGTGAAAAATAAAATAAAATAAATAAAAAAAAACTGTATTTTTTAAACTGGATATCTCGAAAACTAAGCGAAATATCGAAAAATGGTATTCTTCATTTTCGTCTTATTTTGGTGAGTACTATAAGAATCCATCGTCAGATTGCGGCGCCACAGTTACTGTAGAATTGCCATTTTTTCTTATTTCTAATTTTAATGAACAAAAAAAAAACAAAACGAAAAATAAGTATGAAAGATATTATAATATATGTTGGAAATGAGACAATGAGAGGAAGAATCATCACCAAATCGGAAGGATGGTCCATTAATTCAGCATACAGCCTTTTGGTGTTAAAAAAAATCGATATTTTTCTATCCCTAAATATGTTCATTGAAACGACTGGAAACTGATGGAAAATCTTCAGACATATATATCTATATAGCTATTAAACGTTTCAAGATTTCTTTATAACATATCGCTAGTTCAATTTGAATCCGAGACGCTTTGAAAATAAAAATGTAAATATTTATATTTTTTTAACATTCACCAACATATTTTTAGGCAATTAATTAAATAAAAAAAATTCTAGTAAAAATGGACATAGTTTGAATTTCTAAGTAAATAATAAGATGGAGGATGACCTGAATTCATCAGTACATGATTCATTAACTCATCAGGTGACAAATTCACAATAAAATACTTTATCTATATATAAAGTAAAAATTTAACCGACTTCATTTCTTTTTAAAAATAATAATCTTAGTTTGGTGGTCAAGTTTGTTTAGGTAAATGGTAAATTATAATTATGAATTTTTAATAAAAGTTCAACAAAAAATTGTATGGAATTGGCTTACTATTATTGTAAGTATTGTAATAATTAAATTAATTTTTGGTATTTTTGCTATGTTTTATTGAAATTTTTCAAAAAGGCCTTAAACGATATTGATAAGAACAAAATAAAGCAAAAATACGGTTTAAAGCCTAAAAAATCCCTGTAAAGTATTTTAGGTAAAAGTGAATTTTGTGTATTTATTTATGTTAATTATAAAAAAAAATATATATTTTTGAGTGAGTTTTTCGATATATTTTGTTCCATCTCAAAAAACAATAAGAATATCATGAGGACATTCCAAATCCTATCATCATCGAGTATAATATATTCTTAACACTGATTTGAAAAAACCTTGCTTATAGGATGTTGGGGTTTTATAGAAGTGATCTCAGACCCATATCTTTCATTATCTGGGCAAAATACTCCTGTCTAGGACTTTCCATTCCTTTGAAACTGTAATTCTATTCATCCATTTAATTTTATCATTTCTAGTTCTATGAACCCAAAGTAAACACCTTTCTAATATTAATATAAAAGAGATCTACATGACGTTTATTCTTAAACTTGTTACTAGTATAAAAAGTTTAATAATAAACTACAGCTTTTTATTGATAGTAAAAGCGATTTACAAATATTACAAGTTACTCTAAATAAATTATTTTTAATAGGAAGGTCAAATTAAATTTTATATGATAAGGGCTAAAAGTAACTTATAATGTTATAACCTTATAAGTTTAAATAATAATAAAAAAAGGAATTATTATTTAACGGGTTATAGTGGTGTCAATAAACACCACTATAACCCGTTAAATAATAATTCCTTTGTTTAATATGTTTCACTATAAACCAACACCGCTTTCCTAAACTTTATTAATAATAAAAAAAATGAAAAATCTTTCATGTAAATGTCCACTTCCGGTTTTCTGATTTCAACCAAAAGCTTGCTGTACTCCTTCTAGCCTATATTGAGCTTAAGTTTCAAATTTCGTAGCTCTGAGACTTATGGTTGCGAAATTCAGAGGGTGGGGGCTACATACATACGTACATACGCACTGACCAATGGATTTTTGGCCCCTTTTTGGCCCATGGGGACCCCAATTTCTGGTTTGATGTCCTAAATCCGGTTTGCAACTATTAAGGTCATCGATTCCTTCCATCTAGAAGTTACAAAATGAAATTAACTTTTTTCATCTCTGAGATACAAGCTCTCAAAGAGTCAGGACCCAGACAGGGCATCGCAATACTTCCACATTCTATGAATAGAAATTTGAAAGTAAAAATGAACCATATACATAATTGTTTTAATTTTTCTCATACTCAGCTACAACTCTGGAAATCCTTACAGAACCAATCACTGGTGATCTATCATTAACGACATTAATAAATAAGAATTTGATTTATTTAAATGCTAGAAATACAAATTATGCAGCAGCTTATATTTATTTATTTACTTATTATTATAGCTTATCATGATTAATTTAATAATTGTATGTTTGATATTATAATTTAAAATTTTTAAATAAATAATGTATTTTTTAGGAAAATGAAAATAATGAAACCAGTAAAGTATTACAAAATGCAGCTTATAACCAAAATATTAGTTGTTTCATAATATCAGAGAAAAATAAAAATATAAGCAAACTGGACAGAAGAAAAAAAATTACCACATAAGTACAATAAAGAGAGAATCGGTATGGCAAAAGAAAACAATTTAAAAAAGTCCAATTTCGATGACATTGAGGAAGAAACTGTTTTTGTGAAATGTCCTAATTCGTGCACTGTTGAAACCGATCAGAAAGAGATTGAGGATTCTTCAAAGATCACAGATTCTACGACGTCGAGGATAATGAGTGATCCATCTGAACAACAAGCTCTAAATCAAGAAGTGAACGAGGATTATTGTGAATGTAATAGAGACAAAGAAATGGGTTCAAATGATAATCTGGAAGAGAGTGAAAGAAATATCTTAGAACAAACTGAAGAAAATATTAGCGAATCCGATGAAGGGGAAACAGAAACTGATGAAGAAAAAGCAGATCTGAATTTGAATATCGAAACGCAAGCAGTTTGGCTCTTAGTGATGGAGAATGGAAGCACTCATCAGGTTATTAATATTTTATTTCTTTGGAAAAACATTTGAAAACAATGGTCTGTCTATTTACCTCAGTATCGCAAAAACAGGATATTTCAGTAAAATAAACTTTTAAACTTAAATATCACAACGGAAGTCACAATAAGATTTTAAACTACTAAAAAATAAAACATATAAAATATGTTTATATTGAGATCTTTGATGCCAAAATTTTAGTATTTTCAAAAAGAAGCAGTACTTAATTAGATTTTAGGATTTTTTACTCTACAACTTTCAGTTTAAAAACAAAAAAATCTGATTGTATTGTAACTAATTAGTGGTATTGATCGATAGGCATGGATTAATATAGAAATCGATCAAAGCACTCCCCATTCCTTATTTGGGTAAAGGGATATTCTGCCATTTAATTCCATATGTAAAGTTTAAGTTTAGTTTAATTAGTTTAAAGACAATAAAATTAAAAAATAAAAGAGTGTCTTCTGCTGGAATTATAAATTTTTAATTTATATATAACGAGACTATAGTTTCGAGAGCTTTGCCCTCTTCATCAATCGATTACAATTGATTCACATGTGAAACTATAAATGCACTTTGAAAAAACAGTAGACTGATAAGATTTCTGAGATTAGATTACTAACCAAGTTGTGGACTAGCTTGTCGACCAAAGTATTGAATTCATTCAAAAATTTTCACTTCACTTAATCTAGACACACACAGAGATAGAGACAAAATCATGCTTGCGAATGGTTTTTCTCTTCTTTTAGTAATTTCTAAACACAGAATAAGAAAAAATATCGAATGAATTCAATATTGCAACGTTATCGCAGAGTGAAGTGTGTAAATATGTACTTATAATTATTTATTTTAATTTTTAAGCTTGCTGAAAAAGATGCCAAAAAACTCCTTTATGATGATAGTAAAACTCCGGAAGAAAATGTGGTTTTGTCTGAAAATACAGAAAAGTCCTTACAAATGTTACTCTATTTACCATCGTTAAAACAAGAAAATACTAAGACAACGATCACTTGGATCCCTATTGGAGCATCAAAAATGGAAGCATGGAAAGAACAGAATTCAATATTATTGTAAGTGAAAAAATTCAATTCAATGAAAAACAAAATGGCTTAATGTATTTATGAAATTATACAATTTTACAACTCACTAATATAAGTATTAAGTGTATGAAGCTTAGTGATTTATTTATAAGCTTATTATAATTTGTTATAAATAAAAAAGTAGAAGAAAATTTTGAAAAACTTTATTAATTGGGAAAACCTTACAAGAGAGTTTGAAATTCAATTATTTGAGACCATGTTACTTACCACTGTAGCAAAATCTGACATAAGGAAAGTCGCTTTCTATTCAAATCCTTTCACAATTTATTTTATACTCTATTTAAGACTCAGATTTTCCCCTCTCTTAAGTAAGAACCTTCTTGGTGAAGATAATTTTCTAAGCATTCTCATTCAACCTTGGATATATTTCTGAAACAAATAATAAAAGAAATGTCCCTTGTTTCATTGAACCAAAGAAGTACAGTTCTTTCATTTTGAGAGTCCCGTACAAACGTTAAACGGTTCTATATTAGTGTCGCTACACTGCCTATCTGAATGTTCGTCTGTGAGAGCATTGTAGCTAAAGTAGACTAAATAAGAAATAAACTTGAGATTTACAACTTAAATATATTCAATTTAGTTGAAATCAAAGATTATTTAAAGAAGAATTTCTCTGGAATCGAAAATAAATAATATTTTTTTTATCTTAGGGTGTAAAGTATTATTGTAAAGATCAGATTAAGTAGAATTATGAAGAATTTTTTTAAGTTTAATTCACTTTGTAATTTATAGTGTTAGTGTGGGTAAAAGTAGCCATTTTTTATAGATGGGTACTTCTATTTATTACTATAGTAAATTTCTCCTCTCGCTTAAGTCTTATATTTAAGCGAAATTAAAAACATCCACCATTCCTCGCTGTCTAACACTTAGATTAAATCGTTTATTGCTTTTCTGGAAAATGAAATTTCTTTCTTGATTTCTCCATCTTTCTACAACTTCTAATCTATCAAAACTTGATGTCACCTATATTTTCGACTGTGATCCAACCCTCTTATTCTTTACCTCATTTTTCTTCTATATGCAAAAATTATTTGTGTTACATATTCTTGTCATTAAAAATAAACAAATAAATAATTTTTTATTAGTAGGTTAATTAGGTAATTTATTAGACATTATCTGTTGATAGAAATTTTCTATCACTGATTATAAAATTACAAGTTGATTTTTTCCTAAATGAATTTTTAATGTTCGTTAAATGTAGATATGTATTTATTGAAAGAAAATGAATTTGATATAAATTGTAATAATTGATTGTTTTTTATTTTTGTTTTTAGGTCAAATATAGATCAGAGTGATTTTAAAGTTTGTACACAATGCCAGCTAGCACAAGATAATCAAATTTCTTCAGATGAACATATTCTGCCAAACGCTTGTCTTCTCTGTAAAAGAGAAATACAAGATGAGAAGAAAATTCAAATTTCAAATAAAAACCCAAAACAAAATATAAATCAACTCTCTCCATTTAATCAAATCTTTACATGTGCTCAAGAAAGCGAAGAATACGATAATGAGACCTGTGCAACAAATATAAAATATTGTGCAAAATATAAAAGAGAAGAAAAGCAAAAAGAAAAAAAAACTTCCCCTCGGAAAACTTCAGATATTAATGAAAATCAACAACCTCAACCAAGACAAAAAGAACAACAAAAGCCACAAGAACAACAAAAAACACATCAACAACATAGTAAGCAAGCAAAGAGATCTAAAACAAAGGATCCTGCTGAAAAAAAGACACCTACTAAACCGAAATACTCTATTAATAAAAAAAGACCCGTAGGAAAATCTAAATCTCCTTCACCAACTAAAGATAAAGGAAAGCCAACTAACACAAATACGAATAATAGGGATAATAAAACTACTCAACCAGCTCCACCAAAACAAACACCCAAAAGAAATGAAGAATCAGGTAATGAATCAAAACAAAAACAAAAGAAGAAAATCGAGAAAAGTCTTGATGAGAAGGAGGAGGATGAAGCTGAGATAATTGATGAAACAAATGATCAAGAAGATAGGCAGAGTCTAAGTTCTTCTGAAAGTTCAGAAACGTTAAAAAAGAAAAGTCAAAGAATTCAAAAAAAATTTCTGGATCACTTGGACAGAATGAAAGTTCAGAAATATGTCCGCCGTGTTTAGAAAATCTTATAAAGAAAAATCAAAATATTGATGCATCTAAATATCCTCAAAGCCATCAATCTTTTACTGGGTCACTTATGCTACATGATATTTCCGAAATATGTCCACCATGTTTAGAAACTCTTAAAAAAAGAACCCAAAATATCTGCCCTCCCTGTAAGGAGACTTTGTTTGAAGGTAAAAGCAAGCATTTGGAAGAATTTCAAACCAATGATGAATTTGATAAAGGTGAAGTTGATTATAGAGAAAGATTAGAACAAAATCAAAAATGTTTATCATCTGGTAGATATAGAGGTCAGAAAGTGACACCTCAAAGCAAACAACCAATGCAAAATGAAAGTGATCAAGAGGAACAGGAAGAAGATCAACCTCAAATATGTAATCATAATGGAAGGTCAAATGACTATCAATATGAATCACAACCACAAACAAAAAGAACTAATCAAAAAATAAATTCGAAAGGTTGTAATGAAAATTCAAGAAATGAAAAGAATCAAATAGCCAATCAAAAAAGAACATCAAAAGACTACCAGTTCGAATCTCAACCACAAACAAAAGGGCCTAATCAAACATTAAATTCGAAAGGTTGTAATGAAAATTCAAGAAATAAAAATAATCAAATAGCCAATCAAAAAGAACATCAAAAGACTACCAGTTCGAATCTCAACCACAAACAAAAGGGCCTAATCAAACATTAAATTCGAAAGGTTGTAATGAAAAGTCAAGAAATAAAAATAATCAAACACCCAATCAAAAAGAACATCAAAAGACTACCAGTTCGAATCTCAACCACAAACAAAAGGGCCTAATCAAACATTAAATTCGAAAGGTTGTAATGAAAAGTCAAGAAATAAAAATAATCAAACACCCAATCAAAAAAGAACATCAAAAGACTACCAGTTCGAATCTCAACCACAAACAAAAGGGCCTAATCAAACATTAAATTCGAAAGATTATAATGAAATGTCAAAAAATTGTAAAGAAATTAACAATGATCAAGAAGAAGATCAATATAAAACATCTAATCAAATTAAAAGATTAAAAACTTGTCAGCCACAAACAAAAAAGTTAGTCAAACAAAAAATTTGAAAAGCTATAATGAAAAGCAAAAGAAACCAATTCGTAACCTGCAACAAAAACAAAAGTATGTTTCTGAACAAGCTGAAGATGGAGAAGAAGATAATTTTGAAAAAAGACATTTTATAAGAGATTCATTTGAAAAACATCAGAATGAATTAAAGATAGAAAATAGGAAAAACAATCGATATGAAAAAACATGCCCACCCTGTGTAGAGTACTTAGATCAAAATAAGAGGAAATATATCCCTACTCAAAATCGGGACCAGTATCAAAGTGAAGATGAAAAAACATGTTCACAGTGTGAAGAATACTTAGATCAAAATAAGAGGAAATATATGCCTAATCAAAATCCGGAGCAGTATCAAAATAAAGATGAAAATACATGTTCACAATGTGAAGAGTACTTAGATCAAAATAAGAGAAATTATATCCCTAATCAAAATCGGGAGCAGTATCAAAATGAATATGAAAAAACATGCCCACCCTGTGTAGAATACTTAAATCAAAATAAGAGGAAATATATGCCTAATCAAAATCGGGAGGAGTATCAAAATGAAGATGAAAAAGCATGTTCACAATGTGAAGATTACTTAGATCAAAATAAGAGAAATTATATCCCTAATCAAAATCAGGAGCAGTATCAAAATGAACAAAATATTTATCAGGAAGAAGACAATACATGCAATGAAGCAGTAGATAGACCACCTATCAGTCAGGAATCATTTGAAATAGAAATGTCGGAGGAGGAGGATTCTGGCAGCGATGATCGTGATAATGTTATGACTCTAAATAAAAATCAAACGAAAAGACCATTTAAAAATAACCAGAATTTTTATGAAGAAGTTAAAAAAAATCAACCATTTGTGTGTATCTCTTGTAGTGCTCAAGGTTTAGAAGTGTGTCCTTTATGTAAGGAACCCCACCATATTACTGATAATGAATATTCTCCAAATAAAAATTACGAAGAAAATAGAAAACAATCAAGTGAGTTGTGTGATGATGCTTTTCAAGAGGAAGAGTTAGAGTTTTGTCCTCTGTGTAAAGAAGCTCAATCCCAAAACAATTTTGAATATTACCAGAAGAAATCTAAACCTATCGTAGAAAAAAAAATAAACCGTCCTCCGAAAAACAAAAATTGTCTTCCTGATAGATATGAAAGGGAATCCTATGATCAATCGAATAATGATATTCTAGAAAATGAATCAAATCAATACAAAAAGAAAATAAATAAAAATAACAGAGAGGAATTGTCATATGTCCAAAAGATTATATGTCCTCATTGCAAAGAAGCCATAATATCTGCTTATTATGAAAAGGATATCAATCAGATAAACAATAACAGTATTACTACGTTATCAGGAAATGTATATAATGAAACCCCTTCCTGTAGAAAGAATAAAAATAAATATAAAAATAATGTAAGTATTAATTTTATTAAGATTGGAGTAATTTATGGAGACAGACTGATAAGTGAATTAAGTGGATATCAATGAAGCAGTCCAAAAATAGAAGAAGATAATTTACACTATCTTTTTATTCATAAAACCGACGTTTCGGAGGCTATTCCCTCCTTCTTCAGGGTTTTGAAAAGTCAGTGAAGGAAATCCAATGCGACATTCCCCTCTGTCTTCTCTTTCTGTGGCAGTAACAATAATATATTGTATTTCATTCTCAGCAGAATTATAATGTAGTACAGGGCCGTGGCAAGGCACGGCGCGAAGGAGCTACCGCTCCAGGCGCCGGTTCAAAAAGGCGCTAAAACCACTATAACTTTTACTGAGTTATAAAAATTAAGGCGCCAAAAATTTTTTGTTGGCGACCCCCCCACCCCCCCCCCCAAAGCATTGGAGATCAACATTTTTTATATGTTTATTTAATTTTTTTTTTATATAACATTTAAATTTTAAAATTGAAGAAAATAAAGTTCATGGGGGGGGGGCGTCTCTGCCCCCCCCCCCGCTTGGACAATTCGATCGAGACACACATCCGAGATCAAAAGTAGATCTTATATACCGGCGACAGCCCCCCCCCAAATCAGAGGTCTGGATCCGCGCCTGGTTCGCGCCAGGCGCCAAAACCCTTGCCACGGCCCTAATGTAGTACATAGTGTATTCTACTGAGAATGATATACAATATATTATTGTTACTGCCACTGAAAGAGGAGAGAGAGATGTCCCATTGGATTTCCTTCACTGACTTTTCAAATCCCTGAAGAAGGAGGGAATAGCCTCCGAAACGTCGGTTTTATGAATAAAAAGATAGTGTAAATTATCTTCTTCTTTTTTTGGACTGCCTCATCGATATCCACTTAATTAATTTTATATTCACATTATTCAAATTCCAATAGTATTAATCTTAATAGATAGGTATTTAAATACAATGTTCTATCTAAAAATTGGAAGAAAAAGGGAAAACTTTTTCAAATGCTATTTTTATAAATTTTAGCTGGCTTGTTAATTTTAGGTCAGCGATCGGTTTAAGTTCAGAAATTGAACATTCGCACAAAGGTGCAGCTTATTTAATACAAACTTTTGTGCTTATATGCTACATTGTGAGTTTTCAGAAAATATTTTCTTATTTTTTTGCATTTTTTAAATATAATTTTTGTAAGTAGAAAGCCCAAAATCTAATCCCTTCTTAGTTTTGGGACTACTTAAGAACGTTATACGATCTTTCAGAAAGTAAGTAATCGTGGTTCTAGTTGATAGTCAGGCAGAGATAAAAATTCATACTTGAAAACTATTTTTCTCTAATTTCAAACATTTCTAGACAAGAATAAGGAAAAAAGAAATTGAAAACGCCTGTCAAGTCGGAAGGGTATATTAATTCTCGCCAAATGAAACAATATGGTTGCATATGTTCAAGGGTAATGCTAGAATACAAAAAAACCTTTGGCTTTTTGAAGAATTTTGTTCTCCTTCCTATTTAAAGACCAAGGATATCTAATACTAGACAAGACGAGCTCGATTTATATAATTTTTCCGACTTTTCTTGACCAGAAGTGCTGAAACTTGAAAGCCCAAAATCTAATCAAATCCTAATAAAACAAATTTTCCATGAATTTCTATTTTTGAGATATCAAGGGTATTCAAATCCGCAGATGCCAGCTTAAGAACGGCAGGTCATAGAAAATTCGTTCTAGTTTAAATATATTATCATTTTTCCCCACAAAGAGCTGATAAATATTGCTTTCTACCTTTAGATCATCGGATAGAAAAATACAGAAAATCATAAAAAATCGAATTTTTAATCAGGAGATCTTGAATGGTGGTAACCGAGGGGTGAACCGCGACCTAATATAGTGTACATCTACTTACACTTCCAATTTCATTTCCAAGTAAAAGACAATAGATGAAGGGGCATTATCTAATGAATTCCAAAATAATTACTCATAATTCTAAAGACGGTGTACACCTAATTCCAATCGCGGTTCACCCTTCGGTAGTAACTAATGAGATGAAATTTGGCTTGAATGTATAGATTAATAAAATGAACCTTTGTGCCGAATGAGTTTCAACTTTCTGACTAAAGTCATTCGGTAAGTAAAAAATTTCAGATCCTTGAAATTTTCTGAAAGCATACGAGTAGATATACCTAGGTCCTGAACCGTGGAAGATTTTAATTTATTCTCCAATCCGAAGTTTCAAATTATATTTGGTAATAAACTGTAGGGTCTTTTGACTGATTTAGTTCGGGACACCATACATTATGAAAATTGTATGTTTTATCAAAATAAATAATCAATAAATAAAATAAAATTTATTGAATATTATTATTCACAGGCTATTGTCTATAACATGAAAACCATTGCATGTCCTTATTGCAATAGCAACATAAAGAAAAAGGAATCGATGACAAACACTGAATGCTTATTTCGTCCTCCTAGTACTAAAAGCCTTACAAAGAGGGATATTAGAAGCAAAGAAATCGGGAGCATTTCGAAAATTAAATCGGATAATGTACAACTGTGGAAAAATATTGCAGAACTTGTGGAAAATCAGTAAGAGTCATCATTCTTAAGTTTTTAATAGAAGAGATGAGAATATGGGAAATCAAGAACATTCTCAAAGCCTAATGACCCTTCAAAGAAATAAATATAAATCACTGATTTTAAATGATATAAGATTAGAAGAAAAGTTAAAACTTTTCTATGACTATACACATTTCATTTGAGTTAGTGATTTAGTCATTTATTTTATCAGTGAATAGTTTAGGCAAAAACTCTGAAACTTGGCAGGAAGATGTGACTTCGTAATATTTATCTGCAAAATTTTAGCTTATTATCTATAAGCTTCTAATATAATATATTTATTTTTTAAAGGCAGGAATTTCTTGCCTGTCGGACGGACCGAAGTATTTAATTTACTCTTTTTTATAATTAATATTATCATTTTAAGAAATGTCTGAAATGTGAAGAAAATTCGCTTTCGGGCATAATTCTCCCCGACTGATAGAGTATCTGGATTCCTTTACCCAAAATAACTAATGAGCAGAAAGTCATATGCACAAATGTTTGAAAATCTAAAATGAAAAACTGATTAGATTTTGGGCTTTCTAGCTGAAAAACTTCAGTTTCCAAAATGTACAAAATTAAAAAAAACGATTGGAAAGTTAGGGAGTGGTTATAATTAATGAGCTGAATACTGATAAATGTCTGTATTGTAAAGTACATCGCTAAACCAACTTTTTAGCTCAAGCCGTTACCTGACAAAAATTCCCAAATAGAGACATTAATGTTTATATATTTAATATAAATAATAAACAATGTTTATTTTTTTTAATCTAAATGTATCAATTTTATTTTGTTTTGCTTAACATTGATTGAATAATACAAAATCATCGATGAATGCAGAATTCTGTTCTAGCAAGATCTTTTTCTGGATTCTTGGTATCGTTTTTGTCGTTTATAAAAAAATTAAATTAATTAGGATTTATATACTTTATAAAATATAAATTACATAAGGTTAATTACTCCCTTTATTTTAATTGTAATTAGTGAAAATCACGAGTTAGATGTATTGTAATAGAAAATTCACCCCTTCTGACATATATTGGCAGGCTATAGGGGAAACAAATACTAAATTCCGATAAGAATAATACATTCACTTCATACTAATTTATTTTCGCCAAGGGAATGAATTAGTGTTTACAATAAATAACAAAATTAATTTTCATTTAAGTACATATGGTGTAGGATATATCAGATTATCACTAACTAAATTAACGTCATCAGGAGCGAAACTTGGTTTGGTTTGGGGAAGCTCTATCCTTGCTTGATGCTAAAAATGTTCAAAAAATATTAATAATATTTTAATGTTTCCTTAAAAATGATTTCTTTTCCAATAAAATTTTCTTTAATCTTCCCTTGTTTTATCTTATTATATGTAGATAAAAACTATCTACTAGTATCCAAGTTAACATTCTCACGCTCCTGTACTTCCACAACATCCCCCTTCGGGCCCACCATTCTTATGCTGAATCGTCGGAATCGTCAAGTCAAAGCCTTTCCCACGATGCTTCTACACTCTTCTGTTTCTCCCCGCGGGCCCACCGTTTTATATAGAGTCAGCATTATAAAATAGTATAAAAGACCTCATTGCGAGGCCCTAAATCAGTCAATACAGGGACTGTAGCACATACAGTTAATACTACATTCGACGCCTCCTCTCCAACCAGTTCGGACCAGCGGTTACCAGTAGCCCACCAAAATTCCCAATCGATCCTGGTCACTAGTCAACGTGTTACCAGGTACAAGCGGTTGACCCGCACGGCCCTCCATTACTATCGATTGCACCTGTATTACTCCCGGTAAACATTATTCTTTTTCGGACTCAAAGCCGGTTATACAAATTACTTTACTTATCCTCAACTCACACGGTGTGTTTTCCATTTATCTTTTTTTCGAGTGTAAAACTATTGAATATTGACTTAAACTTCAACTAAATAAAATAAACATTTAAAAAGGATTGATTAAACAAATAAAATATACTGTTTATCATTTCGAAACTAATTGTCTCCCCAGTTCCAGAATCTACCATCCCCAAAAGTCTAAAACATTAAAACCTGCTATCCAGACATTACCAACAATCGCTCTTCCGCAATAACCTAAAAGTGTGGACCTAGTCCAGAGATCAATCCTTTTTTTAAAAAAGGATTTTTTGGCTAGGAACACATATTGTATAAGTTCCATACAAATTTTATTAACATTGTAGACTTTTAAAATTCCTCCAAATCTCTCTTTTCACACAAAGCAGCAGTCGCGAAAAATAAAACCCTTAAAAACATTGCCTTCATCAATTGAATAATGTGCCCTATGTAAAATATTTTTTATTTTTTTATTTTTTAGAATTTTGGAAAAAGAAACGGTATTAATAAAAAATAGTGCCAAGGATTAACAAAAGGTAATAATCATGAAAACTCGAAATCATTTATTTTTCATAGACCACTAGTAATAATTACTTATAATAATGTAGATGTACTTTAATGACTTAGTATGTAGAAATTTCCTGAGAGAAAATTTGTGAGGTTAATTTATGAGCCCACAAGATGATCCTCAATATTTAAAGAAAATATAATAATATTTTTTTATTTTTTATTTATTTCAATCAAATGAGAAACAGTTTCTAACTACCTTGTGGGCTCATAAATTAATCTCATAAATTTTCCCTCAGGAAATTTATACATACTATAATAATTTTATTTAATAAACATAGGATTTTTTTGATCAATAAGTTCACGTTATATCAAAGAATTTAATTTTTTTAGGATCAGTAGATAACTAAAATAAAACCCAATTAGACTCACTAAGGTATCTCTGCACTCTTCCAGTTTGCCATAGCATTGAAGTTTGTAACCAGAGAGATAGAACGTATATCTACCTTATATTGATTTTATCCGAAATCATAAAATATATTAAAATTTTAATGAAATTATTATTTGTGGGCGGAAAAACCAATATTATTTTTTTTATCCAGGGGTTTGGGAATCAAAATAAATCTTATATTTTTGAAAAATTAAATTAAAATTGAATTAAAACTGCTAATGGGAAAATTAGTACCCGTTATATTTTCGAAACCACTTAACTTATTATTGTGTAGAAAATAAAAAAAATGGTCTGTTTATAAATGACATATAATAATAACAATGTTAAAATCTTAAGTATTTTGTGATTTTTTTCTAATAATACTAAAATCTTAAGAGTTATTTTTCTGGTCATCTTAAGAGTAATTTTCCTGGGAAATGTCTTCGTAGAAGTAAGAATTCTTTGTATTTAATAGAGCAGTTTGAAATTTTTTTCTGTCTTAAATGGGATTCGATCTATAGTCAACGCGATTAAAAGTCGATTGGTGTAGACACTACACTACTTTTCCAAACACAATAAAAATACACGAAGTTTTGATCCATAAATATGTGATCGTTATCAATTATAAGATGCCCATGTGGAAGAATATAAGTAAGTCATCTCTTACTTTATAACATTCACAGATTAGGTGATCGAAACGTCGTGTTTTTTAATATGTATGTCAATTTTAATAAATATATTCAATAATGCGAAGTGCAGTTTGTATCGAAATGTTCTAATAATCATCATCACTGTTTTAATAAACTTACTATTTTATATCTGTTATTTCAGATGAATCAAGATCCTCTTCTTAAGATAAATAAAACCATGTAAGTATCAATATATACCCTAAATATATATTTTAAAATAATATTATTATATTTTTCATTTAGTGATTCAATTCGGTGTTTATTACATTTTCTAATTAATGAATTTGAATATTTTGAAGACACCATACATGATAGCGAAAATCTTATATCAACTTATTTTAAGAGACGTGCTAAAAAACATCTACCAAGTGAGTGAGAACAATTGATTCTAGTTTGAAATATATTTTGGGATTCAGTTGATATTTTTTATTCATAGGTACTAGAATAACGATAAGGAGCAAAAAATTTATCAAAATTCGACGAAAATTACAAAAAAAGAGAGATATTTTAGGACAATTAACTTTTGAAGCAAATAATTTTCTTCATGAATTGAAAGAAATAGACAATTCTTTGTCAAATGAAATGAATATTGATTTAAATTTAAATTGGAATCAAGAAAAAGTATTTTTTTTTCTAATTAAATATAATATCTTCTTTTATAAATTAAAGGATTCATATTAGTAACAATAAATAATAAAAAGAAACCAATGAGGTTGACCTCTGCTTGATGTAAATATAACATATACCTATATATTCTATTTATGAATCAAAAACTCTGCTACTCTTAGCAAACTAAAGCTTGCGAATTTAACAATATAAATTGTAAATAATTAAGAAAATAAATGATATTGTTATTTTGTGGTCGAGGATAATCATAAAATAAAATTGTTACGAAAAATAATACAAAATGGACTAAGTCGTAATTAGGGGGTAAATTTTGAAAAATTTTCAGCTTCATACTTGTTTTGAATTTCAAAAAATCACAACATATATTTTTTTTATTGTTTGTAAGTTTTAGTGGTTCTATAAGAAAAAAACAACCTATTTTTTATTTTGAAAAAAGTTATTATGAGCCCTTCATTATAAGATATCTAATCTAGTTAAATTATTAGACTCATTATTATTATTTTTTTAACAATAAATGCAATCTTTTACGTTGATTGGATTAAATCGAGGGGTGAACCGCGATTGGAATTAGGTGTACACCGTCTTTGGAATTATTTGGAATTACTTTGGAATTCATTAGATAATCTATTGTCATCTATTGTCTTCTACTTGGAAATGAAAGTGGAAGTGGAAGTAGGTGTACACGATTTTAGGTAGCGGTTCACCCCTTGGATTAAATTATGTCCTTCTTGCATGAATGCTATCAGGGCCGTCTCAAGGGTATGTGCCGCCCGGGTGCAAGATATAATTTGCCGCCCTTCCTCATCAGAACATCAATGTTATATTCCGGCAATGATAATAATAAGTGCGTTGATTTAAAATTCTGATTTTAATTATTTGATAACTGTTAATCTGTTTAAGAAATAAAACATTAAAATAAAAATGATAAAGGTAACTTTTTATAAACTTTATTACTTTGTATAATTTTAAAATAAGAATGTATTTGAAACAAACATAAAAAAGATAGTACTTTCATATAATCCTTAGTTATAACAAAAAAGAAGTACCTTACCTATATACATAATTTTATATTATATTAATCTGTTATTCTTTATTAGCACTATTTAATGGGCATCTTTGTGTTTATAAATAACTTTTTTTTTTTGGGGGGGGGGGGTCTGGCTGGTCTAGTGATTAGCGTCTCCACCTGCTAAACAAGTGACCCAGGTTCGAGTCCGGGTCGAGGCGTTCGGCTGATGGCTGATCCCGTGCCTTAGAGACAAATTTTAATAAAAAAATAACTGGTACCGTAAATTGGCGCTTATGGCTTGAAAGGCTGAAAAGCCAAAAAAGAAAAAAAAGACTTTTTTTTTATTTTTTGCCGCCCTATGTAGAATGCCGCCCGGGTGCCATGTACCCCTTGTACCCCCGGCACGGGACGACCCTGAATACTATCTTACATCCAAATGAGTGAGGCATCTAAGTAAAGAGTAAATTAAGTATACATGAGAATTCATTATGAGTATAATAATTTGACAGGAAAAAGTCTATTAAATTAATAAATTATAGAGTCATATTATACTCTGAAACTATCCATTAACAATAGCGCATTTTCCTACCTTCGAAACTATTCACTCAAACCGAAACCCCACCGAAGCGCCACTCTTCTTTATCAGGATTTTACGCAGGTGTCACAATTTATTTTTTGGTTTAGCTACAGATAAATAAACTCTAACCTTATGTAAAATTTCAAGTCTTTATTTTCAATAGTTTAGATTTAGAAGAACAGTCACGACAGCAGATGTCTGTCAAAAATTGAAGTCTCACTATAATATTGCAGATTTTGAGATGGTTATCAAAAGAAAACTAAATCTACACCTTTTCCAATTTTATTTCAGAAAATATCAAGTTAATTAAAAAAAAATGTATTTCAGAATTCTCAAATGAATATTAGAAAATCTTCATTGTATTTCAGAAAATCTCACATGAATTTCAGAAAATGTCAATTGTATTTCAGAAAATGAACATAAAACACGGCAGATTATTTGATATTCGTAAGGGAAAGTCATGTGATATGTGCTAAACAGTTTCCCCTATAAGTATAATATATGCTTATTTTCTGAAATACAATTGAGGGTTTCTGAAATACCAGTGAAATTTTCAGAAATTGAATTGAGATTTCTGAAATAGAATTATCTAATATTCAATTAAAAATTCTGAAATACATTTGGGATTTTCTGAAATATTCTTGGAAAAGTTGTAAATTGGGCATCAAATGAAAAATTTCATCCAAATGCACAAGGCTTCCAGTTTCGACAAATCATTTTCTGAGTGCTTGTGAAGTCATTTTATGAGAAACAAAAAATGATAACTATTCCCTCTACAGGCCAGTGGTTCTCAACCTTGTTTTGTCCATGGTCCCTCCAAACCTTTGGTTTCCCATTGTTCTTTGTAGCCCATTTATTTATGGCTCAAAACTAGGATTAAATATTTCAGTCAATATACTCGAACACTCAAAGACTATTTAATTATATTAAAAATAATAGTTACTTTTAGTTTTGTTTGAGTTTTTACTTTACACACGATCGAAATAATGATAATAACATATAACTTTAAGCTATAGGTTGGTTCCAACCCATACTTCTATCAGTAAGCAACTGATCAGAAATAAACGTTCGATTAAAATAGGATGATATTTGCTTTTTTAATATAATACCTTCATTCATATATCATTGTCCCCTTGAAAACTTAATATGCCCCTCATTTTGATTTTGATTTTCTCTGGCCCCCTATAAAAAGACTATGATCCCCAAGACGGCCTTATGGCCCACGATGAGAACACTGCTCTTGGGCATGGGCGTATTTAGGGAAGGCAAGGGCAGCAGTGCCCCTACAAAACTTATTGCCCCCCCCTAGAAAAATCGAAACTCCATTTTTACGAGGCATCACTTATGTATTCCTCATTAAATTAGTTACTTTCAAAATTTGTCACTTCTACTAAAAAGTTAGATGATCATCTCTAATCGGATTACCGAGATTGAAACCTTGTGGTGGCTAATCAGCTGGTCTGCTGCCCCATCCCCCTTAGAAAAACTACGCCAATGCTCTTGGGGGTTGTCCCTCTCTCATGAAGATATTACTTGAAATACACTTAAAATCGACTCCTGAGATTATCATTAAAATTGTCCATAATCAAGGTTGTTTCAGCCGAAACTTATTTTTTGATACTCATCAAAAGGTTTCCGTTGTTAGCCACTTTTGTTATGGAACACTAAAAACAATACTAAATTTTTTCTATCTAAAAAATTACCAATATGTTTTTATTTCTTTGTATATATTTAAATAGATTAATACGAATTCGCTAACGGATTTTATCAATTTCGCAAGATCCTATATTCGTGAAATGCATCGATGTTATTTTGAAGTCAACCATAAAGAGAATACAGAACTGTTTATTGAAAAATCAAAATCGTAGGTATAATACAGTAATTAAAATAACAAAATATCAAAAGAAATATTTTAAAAATTTATCCAATAATTAAAAAAATAGAAATCATTACATTGGACAAATAATTGAATTGGAAAATGATGAAACATTTCAAGAAACAGAAAATCTAGAATTATCAAAAGAAATCAATGAGAATAAATCGAAAAATCAATATTTCGTTGAGTTGATTAATAATTATAAAAATCAAATTGATAATTTATTAATTGAAAATAATGAATTGAAGTTGAATAAAGAGAATATAAATTTGAAAACAGCAATGGAACATTTACAAACGAGAATTATCGAAAAACAAAATGATTATGAAAAAATTAAACAGATTTTAAATCAAGATACGGAGTTTATTAATAAATTACAAGCGGAAATAGGTAAAAATTATATAAATATATGTAAAAAAAATAAAATATTCATAAATATTAGATATCTACTTGCTTATTTGACTTTGCTATACCTCGCCCTTAAGGTAGTGTTTTGCTAATTTTTAAAAATAATATATTTTAAAGCATTATAAAATGAATTCTTATTTGTTTCATTGTAAATACTAGTAAATGACTCATGGCCCCCATATGAAATTTCTGGCCCGGGATCCAAAATTTGAAGGGGGCCCCTTATTATGGAATAAGTATGTGTTTTTTCATTAAGTAGAAAAAGTTGGTCACTCTAGGTATTTTTTTCTAACATAAGGTCAGGTGGGGTAACTGGGGCCGGGGGCAACTGGGCCAGGGGTCCTGTAACCACAGAGCTTTTTAATTTTACCGCATTTTTTAGCGCAATTCACTTTTTCATATTGGTGGGAAATTTTCAGTGTTCCTGAATTAGAGAAATTTCTTTAAGTTTATTTTATACTTAAGTACTTAGTTAAGTTAATTACTTATTTACCTAGTTATGTGCTTACTTCTTACCTAGTTGCCTTACCCAGTTCCTTGAAAATATTGAGACTTGAGTAAGTACTTAATTAAGGCTTTCTTAAGCATAAGGAACCTATTTAACTTTATTTCATGGGTAAAATGAAATTATTTTGTTTAGTTGTTTGATTTATGATACTTTTTTTGTATTTTCTGTAATAAAAATCGATTTTAAAAATTCTTGGCGTTTAAACTTATCTACCTTAAAAAATTCAATAGAATAAAAAAATAGAGTTCTTGGTGCAACTGGGCCAGCCTAGTCAGTGCCCAATTACCCCCAATCGCTTACATCTTTGATTATTTTTAATCCATATACAAATGAGACTAATTCTACCTACGGCCAGGGCCTTGAGGGATAGGGGAACATGTCCAACTGCTCAAAAGATGTTAAAAATTAAAAAACAGCAAATAGGCTGGGCTGGTCCAATTACCCCACAACGCGTTTAACTGGGCCAACCGCAAAACTTTACATTCAACTTAAGATAATTCCAAAATTTTGAATAATCAAAAGTTGAAAGTATCATGAATATTTGAAGAAAATTTCATCTTTCAATTAATATAGTCACGATATCTATAAATTATGAGGAAGCTTAGTTATAGCTAAAAATATGGTGTACTATCCTTGGGGAAACAAAAGAAGCTGGCCCAGTTACCCCACCTGACCTTACCCCCTTAAAAAAACATGTCACCCCCGGGCCACAGGTGCACTTGGACCCCCTTGCGGGGGCTATGAAATTACTACGATTCTTTAAAAATAATACGTTAATTAATAGCTCAAACATTTCAGGAGAAATAATCTCTTTTTCAATGGAAATTTGTTTAAAATGCAGTTGCTTTTGATATAAGTTGCTTTATTATTTTCTTAAAAGATGCAATTTAAAAAATTTTCTTTGAAAAAGAGGTCATTTTTTCAAAACCTTTTGAATTTTGAATAGGTAAATTTTTTGTAATGATTGTATTAATCAAGTGTCTTTTTTTTCTTTTTTTTTTTAATGCAATCGAATGCAAGAAGGGGTGCACCAGTAAAGATGTAGCCCCTATGGATCTCGAAAGACCCTTGCATTACCGAAGAGAAGGGAAAGTTGATTAAGTGAGAGGGTGTAGACGTAGGTGTCTATGCACCCTGGTTTTGAAGGTTTGAAGATCATAGGTGCTGGGAAAGATAGAGGCTGGGAGAGAGTTCCAGTTCCTTGAAGTCATGGGGATATATGTACCTATTCGCGAATGAAGTGGTCCGGCACTTTTCCAATTTGACCGCAAAAGAGTGTTGGGAGTCGGCAAAACGTGTGCTGCGTGCAAAGTATGCTTTGGGGGAATTATTGATTTTATCTCATCAGAGCACCTGCCGTGATAGTATCTATAGAAAAGGGAAAGGGCAGAGACATCTCTTCGATGAGCCAGCGAGTCGAGGGAGTCGGTGAGGTAGAATCGTCAATTAGCCTGACGGCTCGTTTCTGAATTGCATCAAGGGTAGCAAGAGAATATTTTGAGGCTCCTCTCCACAGATGAGAGCCGTATTCGAGACAGGGGCGGATTTGGGCCTTGTAGATGGTGAGAAGTTGTGGGGGTTTGTAAAATCGCTTGGACCTGAATAAGAAGCCAATCTTCCTTGCTGCAGATTTCGCCACAGAGGAGATGTGTTCATTCCAAGACAGGTCAGATGCGACAGAGACGCCCAACATGGATAGGCTGTCACACATTTTCAGGGTATTCGAATCGAAGTGAATATCAGGGAAATCTCTATTTTCGCGCCTAGAAATTAGACAACATTGAGTCTTATTTGAATTAAATTTAATATATCTATAATATATATCAACTTACTCTGCCCTGTCACAACTTTAATTTTTATTTTTTAATAGTTGTTTATTTATTTATTTTTATTTGTTCTTTCTTTCATATACAGTTGAAAAAAATCTACAAATTTTAAGTTTAGAAAATCAATGCAAAGAAATTTCAATCGAGATAGAAGAAAAAAATAAAAAAATAAGCGATATAATAAAAAACAACGATTCAATACAAAATCAATATCAAGAAACATTACATCAGAATAATGAATTAGAAAATTTGATTTGTTTAAAAAATGAAAAGATAGAAAAAATGACTGAAGAAAAGAATAATGAAAGAGACAATTTACTGATATCAATAAAAAATATAGAAGTAGAAAAAAATCAGATAATTTTTAATTATAAAAATTGTTTAAGAGAAATCGAAAAAACTGAAAAATTATTAAAAGAGAAAGACAAAAAAGTTTTTCAGTTGAAAAAAATAACAAGCTTTTGAATGATCAATTAAAATGGTATAAACTTTTTGTTAATGGCTTAGCATCGACCAAAGAGGAGATTCCTGTTCTCAAAATAAACTCCAAAGTAATGGGCGATTTCAAAGAGATGATGCTGAAAAATCCATTAGAAAAGAGGCTTTTTCATTTGAATTATGAATTAGTGAAACAAAAAGGTGAAAATGATATAATTATACGTGAAAAAGAAGCACTGAAAAAAATTGAGAGCGAATTGAATATGAAAATTAAAAATTTAATTCAGGAAAGGAATATTTACGAGAGAGAATGGAAAGAAAAATTGGATGAAGAAATTAGAGTCAATAAGAAATTAAAAGAGAATTTGTATCAAAGTGAAGAGCAGAATCAAAGATTGAATAAAGGTTTGATTAAATATTTTTTAAATTAATTAACCTCCTAAGAAGGGCGTTTTCACACACTCTAGCATAATCAGAGTCGGTGACGTCACCGGCACCGCAGACAATTTAATAAATTAACGCTTTCCTACATAAAAACAATGGCCTTTTTTGCACTGACAGACAATTTTAGAGGGTTTGAGAGCGAGCCGCCTTGCAGCTCCTAAGGTGATTTATTACCAAACACCTCTGCCTTGGCTCTATCTAAGCTAGCCAGTTCCAATATTCCCCTCTCGTTCGAACTGATGGGGTCCAGAGGGAAGGTGAACAACACGTCTGAAGTCAGCCAGAATGCAGAATCTGCTTCAGGAGGGTCAAGTTTGGCTCTCAAGCGCCTAAAGGGGCCTCACTCCTAATTTGTTTAGGGGTTTTTCCCCTAGACGGGTAGCCAATCAAGGCCGAAGAGTCCCATCCACTCTTTCCCTATTAGTCGCCTCTTACGACAAGCAGGGAGTACTGCGGGTCTATTCTATGCCCAACCCGCAGGGCCAAAAGAGAAAATACAATCTGCATTGGTCTCGACAAATAAGTAGAATTGTCGATTTCATTGTTTCGTAATGAATAGTATGCTGGTGCTTAAATTTTAAAAGTTATTTTCTAGTCATACGAAAATAATTGAAGAATTTAGAGCAGTGGTTTTTAACATCTTTATACTTGTAGAATTTAAATTTTATTTCTTTGATAGAAAACAAACGATTCCCTCGGTATGCTATAGAGCTCCCCTAGTAATTAATAATAAACTTAATATAAATTTTATATTAAGAAATGAATTTATTTTATTTAGGAACGAATCTAAATATTTTAGTAGAAATATTTTTACATTGCATATCAGAGGGCTTCGTCCCCTCAGGAATCGAACCCAAGCGCTAACTAGCTTTCCGGGCCGTTAGCCAAACCCTTAAGACAAATCTCTCTCCGATGTGCAACATAAATAAGAAATAAAACTAAAGATTTTTCACTACTTTCAACTAGAAGGGAAATACAAAAAATCAGGCTAAAGTGAAAAAAGAGTAATTTTTCGATTTTGAAAAGAAAAGAAAATTTATTTTACAGAGGGTTACTAGGAAGTGATTCATTAAGAAATTAATATCAGTGCACTCTAACTATTTTTTCCAGTTGGTCACATGGGCCGTGGGGTTTTTAGTAATGGTGACAGGAATCGTTTGGTGGTTCCATGAATACACGTTTACTCTGATGGGGTTGGGGGTAGGTAGCAGTGATGGAATCAACCGCCAATGACGAGATGTAGTACGGGAAGGTACCCATCAAGGGGTTTTCCCCAAAGTAAATAGTTATTAGAGGGCGGTGAATGGCGGGGGGTTCTTTTTGGTGGTGTTTATGGTGTTAATGATTTTAGTTACTTTGAATTATTATTTCGGGGTGGCGTTTATTGCTATTTTTATATAATAAGTTAATCAAGCCCCAAAATTAGCAAAGATTCATTCTCCTTTATGAGGAATGTTTCCATTTTGTTAGGATAACAAAATCTCATTTTCAAGAAAATTTTATTCTTATTTCAATGATTATTTTTATAGGAATGAAAATATTTAATTTCATTAAAGTATGTTGAAAAAAATAATCTCCTTTTTCATTCTTCATCAGAAGAATTTTTTTATAAAAAGTCCCATTCCCAAACCCTATAATTTAAAATGTTTTTTCCTTGTTCGCACTGAAGAGGCTACCCTGGGGTTATTTACGCCGCACTGATTCTGAAGGAATTAATTAAAACACGATTGCTTGTGAAAACGCCCTACATCCCGACATGCGACATGCTACCGTGAAAGTTATTTTTCGAGACTGAGAAATGGGGATGATAGTTTTTAGAGGTAATAAGCTCCCTGTATACCAATTATTTATGGTATGGTATTTATGTATTAAAGTTTCTTTTTTCAATTTTAAATAGAATTGACTGAAATCAAAGCAAATGAGAAAATAAAAAAGATGAATTAAATTTAAAAAAAAATCAAGAAAATGAAGAAATTAAAAGTTATCATAATGAGCCATTGACATTAATTGAAACAACATATGAAAATAGAGATAATTGCAAACCAAAAGAATCTCGGTCAGTGAATCAGAAATGATTATCAGAACATAGGTCTTTAAGTTTTTTTTTTAAGGGGACTGTTTTGTAATAAAAAATATAGTAATTTATTAAGAAGCACTAAAATCGAAAAAATAATTCAATAATATATGCTGTATTAAAACGACTGTTAATGAGAAATGAGGCTAAGAAATTGTGTTAACACCAGGGCCGGCCCTACAATGTGGCGAACGGAGCGGCCGCTCCAGGCGCCAAATCCCAGGGATAAAGAAAAATAAAGGAAAAATATTTTTTCTATATTTTGAATGCGAGTGTGTGCCTAGTATGTGAATAACCTTAAGGCCACGAGGCTCAAAGCTTTACCAGGGGCGCCAAAGACCCAACTAGTATATATTAGGGGTAAGTAAGGCGGGCGCCATAATTGAGTCTCACTCCATCCTAAAACTTGCCTCGGGCCGGCTCTAGTTGACACTATGTAAGTGAAATTCGTAATAAAACAATTGAGTTTTGATTTTAATAGGGGAGTGATGATAAATATCTAAGGATATTTTATGGAAGCAATAATATGGACAACATATTTAAAAAAGAATTAGAGACTATAAGTAAATGTAAATTAGAGGGAAAATTGAAAATGTTTTTAAGAGTCGGCTCTCTGTAAATTTTGGTGGGAGGGGGGCTTTGCTTTTGCAAGCAGCTTTAAGGGTAGGACTTCTTTAGTAATAAATTCAAGTATAATAAAGTATTCAAATTTTATTTCTTGAAACATATCTTTGTTTTTTCTATTTTTCTTACGGCAACGAGTGGAAGTAATCCGAAAAATGATATTTTGTTTTCATTTTTGAAATGGTATTATTGAAATGGGAATTCTGAAGCAAAACATTTTTTTAATCAGTTCTGTGAATTAAAATATAAACATTTAGAAACCAAAACGAATATTCTTCAACTTTTTGTTCTTGATTAATCGGAATTCAGACACACAACATTTGTACGTTTAAAAAATGAATGTTTTATGAATTAATCAAAAAGCGAAACGGATCATTCTTTTTCAAATTTAATGTATCTCTTATGCTAAAATAATAATTTATTTAAAGGTCATTGAGCGATGATATTATTTACAAGAATTATTTTAAAAAGCCATCCGAATTAAATTTCCTCGAGAAACAAATCGATCAACTCTTAAATCAAATTCAAATGAATCAAAATCAAAATCAAACAACTTTAACGTAAATAAAAAAATTGAAGAAATATAATAAAATCTCATATATAATTTTATTTATTGATTATAATTTTAAATTTCAGTGTAAATAAAAAAATTATAAAAAATTTAGAGGAAAAACTATTAACATCAAAATCATCAACAATTGTTGATGAGAGGGAAGACTTAGAATTTGAAGAAATTATTGAGAAACTAATTACAGCGATAAAGTTAATATTAAACGAAAAAGAAAGGAATACCAAATATCATTTAGAAATTTTGAAGTATGAAAATATAGTTGAAAGCCTGCAAACAGAATTAGTAAGTAAAAATTATAATAAAACAATAGAATTTTTTGACCGCTGATACAGGTATCCAATTTGCCTTGTAATATTGATATTTTTAATTATTGGGTTAGTATAGTGCAGAGTTCAGATTATTGTCAAATTTTTGCATTGATCGAGGCTTGAACTCGAACCTCTTGCTCTCCAAGTAGAAAAACTAAATTCTCAGCCAAGCTGGACCCAAATAAATAATCTCATATATACAATTATTTTATTAAACAATAAAAAATAATAGCAAGAACATTAGGTACTATAATATTACATTCCTACTTTTCTCTTGTTACGGTAAGGAACTATGTATGTTTTCTAAAGGTGTAGAGCAACCAAGAAAACAAATTTGATAAATTTTTGAGCTTTTGAACATTATAAATTATGAGCTAATAATTTTACTTTTAAGCGTGATTTTTTTTTTACGAAAAAAGAAGATGCTAAAAAATAAAGAAAAATAAAAAGTGAGAGTACATAAAAAAAGAAACATTATACCGTTCAAAGAGTATTCTATAGTGGTGTAAATAATGACTCTACAGCCCTGTGATGGGGGGCCAAAAAATATTGTAAAATTTTTTCTAGATATTTTAACGAAATTATATTTCTACATCTTTGAATAAAATAGTTAAATTTAAGTAAATTTACCTGAAAATGAAAATTTATTTCCTTATCAAAATCTAAAAATTACTCATAAGGGGGACCATTCGTAAAATTTTCTCACTTGACGAAGGATCCAAAAAGAGATTTTTTAACTAAATTATATTTTTTATCTCTAAATAAAATTTTCATTTAAATAATTCTATAAATTACGATGAAATGAAATTTTATTCTTCTATCAAAATCAAAAAGTTTCTCTCCATGTCTTAAGGCCGCTTCACTCAAGACATTTTCTCCTACTTGTTCCTTACTTGTTCGGCTAACTGTAAATTTGGAGGGATGGATGAGGTCGAAATGACGTCACTCCTGAGTGTCTTACTAGCATGCTTGCTTGATTCAAAAGATAGGCATGTTCTAAAAAAAAGTTTAGCTACTTGAAGCTGGCAGTGGCCAGCCAATTGGAAAGCATTATTTTATCACGTGGTTGACATGGGCATTGGCACAATACATCAGCTGATATCACAGAATTGCTGATATTTTGTTTCTCTTCTTGTTCAACTCTTTATTGCAATGAATAAAGATAATATGCCTTCCAAATTCGTCTGCGATTGATAATTTCTGCAATAATATTATTGTCATTCATTTGTGTTTGCATCTGAGCTGAAACTGAAAGATGATAGTTCAGCTGTCTGGACTGACACACGCGCGCGCAAACTAGCTAACTTGAAAATTTTCTGAAAAAGCTACCTATGAAGCCAAAAGGAGAAAAATCAGCCTGACTGAACTAGCTTCAAATTGCAAGTAGGTCAAACAAGTAAGGAGCAAGTAAGAGAAAATGTCTCGTGTGAACCAGGCTTTAGGTCTAGAATTGCCACAAGTTAACTCAATTATAATGTATAATGCATCTTAATGGAATTTTATTTTTTCATCTCTCTTTAAAATACTGATTTAATACAGTATCATTTTTGTGGAAATTAAATTTGTTTTATTTAAAAAAAAAATCGAAAAACTATTCTATGAAGATGACCCTTTGTAAAGATTTCTCTCTCCCTTGAGGAAGGTGTAAATAGTAATGTTTTCAGTATATTATAACCAAAATATATTTTTTCAACTATCTTTAAAATACTATACTATTTAATATTTCAAAATATAGAGGATTTGGGGGGGGTGGGGTGAAGACACTCAAAGTATAAAGTGGGGTCTACTTGTGTACTTACGACAATGCTATTTTAACAAGTATTATTTCAATATTTTAAATCTGAATTTCAAATTTCAATTTTTTAAAATTTTCTGTTTTTAAGAAAAGTGCCTTCAACTATAGTTTTAAACTTTTAGGCTAAAAAATCAAATATGATGGATCATTTAAAAAATGAATTAAAAGATTTTCAAATGACATTTGATCAAAATATAAAATTAAAAAATAATACCCCTAATGAAATTGAAATTCACAAACAATATGTAAATAGGAGAGTAAGTAAAATATAATTCCTCTATCGTCAAATTATTCTTGCAAAATATTTTAAGTAGATTCTTCAGACTTCAAGCGTTTTTTGCCACACTATTGAAATTCAGCTGTTTTTGAAGTCTGAAGAACTCTTTTATTTATTCTAAACATTATTAGAAAATTTCATTCATAGTTTAAATCTCAAACTACTATTTCTTCTGAAGAAGAAAATTCAATGAAACAAAAACGTAGTGTTAAAGAAAATGAGATCAAACTGGAAGATTATGAAATGTTAAAATTAAGAGTGGATATATTTCAAGTAAGGATATTTGTTTTCCTAAATCAGGGTTCTCCAACCCGTGGCCCACGGGCCGCATGAGGCTCAGCACTTCAATGAGTGTGGCCCAACATAAAATCATAAACTTCCTTAAAACATTGAGATTTATATGTAGAGATATATTTATTCCCTTTTTCCAAATATGAATGTAATTTGTAAAGTAGGTGAAGCTTTTTCTAAAATCCACTAAAAGCAAAATTATAGGCACAACTATATAAGATAAAAAAAATAATGAAGTTTCGAATATTTAAAAATTCTTCTTTTTCTCATATTTTCATTTTCTAAAATATTTATTATTTCAGTAATTTATATGCTACGACACTAACCAAGTCTATAGCTATCATTCTAGTACAAGGAGACAAGGAATTTGAATTGTGGTTTTCTAGAACAATCACAATTAATTGATAATTTCTCTCTTGGACTAAGACTTGTCAGGACTTGTCTTTTAGATTTTTGCACGTTCTTACATGTCAATAGTTAATTAATAGGGATTATTATATCCGTGAAAAAATATAAACAAATACTAATACATAATATCATTTTACATATTATACGAGAACCTATTTTTAAGTATAAAATTTAGAAAAATTAAAAACTATGAGCTAAAATAAATTGACACATTCTGATGTGGCCATCCACTTGACTTTACCATACAACCTGGCCCCTCTTTTAATATCTAATAAAATTATTTATAATCATGTAGGGGGAGGGTTAGTTTTGCATTTTTAGACTTCTGGGGTCCACGGATTATGTATACAAAATTTGGTTGAGTTTGGTACAAGGGACTAGATTTTTATTTTCTTACCCTACACCCCCCCCTATTTTTGGCTGTTAGTTTTTGCATTTTAGACTTCTGGGGTCCACTGATTATGTATACAAAATTTAATTGAGTTTGCTCAAATGGCCTAGATTTTTAATTTTTAACCCCCTCCACCCCCTTAATTTTGGGTCGATATACACCAAAATCTAACCAGCTCATAATCTCACTGCACCAAAACTACGTGTTAAATTTGGTTTTGATATTCACACTAGTTTTTGAGCTAGCTCGTCCACAAAAATATGGTAGCGCACAGACTAACAACCAGACTAACAGACTTACAGACATTTTTACCAAACAGTTAGTATCTCGAAAAATATTATTTTTTCGATGATCACTTATTAGACTTTTTTTGTAGACCGAAATACCATGGTTCCGCTCAATTTTTTTAATCAAAATAGTTTAAGCCGTTTTTGAGATATTTCTGAAAAATGAACCAAAAAAACAACAACATTTTTTTTCATGCACGATTACAATACTTGACCATACCCTGTATGGTAAAGTAAAAATAATAAAGTTTTTATTTCTACATTATTAATATAAAATATTAATAAAATTTTAATTTTTTATCCGCGATCCGAGAAATTTTTTTTCATCAAATGTGGCCCGTGTAAGCCAAAAGGTTGGACACCCCTGTTCTAGATGATTCTACAAATATATACATATTTACGAAGTTTTTTTTCATAGGACAAGAGTAAACGATTAAATGAGGAGCTAAATGAATCAAGAATAAAGTTTTTAAATGTTAGATCAGAACAAAATAAAAATGAAACAAAAATGGTACAATTGCAGGCAGAAAAGTAATATATCACTTACGTATTTATAATACGAGGATAAGTAAAAAATTACTTACACTTTTCGTTCTACAACTTTATTAAACCAAGATAGGTGGACAACAGAAAGATAATTTTTTCGATATAGTCTCCACCTTTAGCAATGCACATGGTCCAACGAGCCACAAGATTCCGGATACCTTCCTGGTAGAAGGTTTTCGGTTGGTCATGAAGCCACTTTTGCACCGCATCCCGAACGTCCATGTCTGAGATAAATCGACGACCTCTCAATGCGGATAATGTGATAAGCAGAACCGTGACTAATGTTTAAACAAGATGCTACCTTATCTATGGTAACTCGCCTATCTGCTGTAATCATCTCTTGAGCTTGCTGAATGTTGTCGTCAGTGGTCGAAGTTGATGGTCGCCCAGCTCCCCCTTTTTGTGTTACGCTCGTTCGGCCACTTTTAAGCATTTCGATCCATAAAAAAACGCTTTTATGAGATAAAGCACTTTCCCCGCATTGTGACAAAAGTTTCCGGTGAATTTCAGCACCTTTCACACCCTCTGACCACAAAAATCTGACCACTCCTAGTTGCTCCTCTTTGGTGCAATCTGATAGCGGAGCTGACATGCTTATGCTGTTGTAGCTCTACGACAACTGACGCGATCGTGATTAAATTCCGCACACGTGACCACAGACGCGCCAACTCAACGCTGCCGCCTCCTATCATAGTTTAATAATGTTGTAAAACGAAAAGTGTAGGTAATTTTTGACTTATACTCGTAATTTATACAAGGTTAGAAGAAAATTAAGTAGTGGTCGATTATCTTTGTTATTTTCAAAGCATTGTCTTACTGGTTATCGAAATGGCATTCTTCAGGGAATTGAATGACCCTCGCCAGTGCCGGCGCAAGGATAACTGGCGCTCTAGGCAAGTTTTTGTTTGGCGCCCCTAAATTTCTAATTTAAGGCATACCATTATATGCACTCTTGGGTTAAATGTGTGTTATATACGTAAAAGGTTGAATATAGATTGAATATGTTTTAGCAAGTCTTTCAATTGGGTTCGTCTCCTGAAGCAAGCGATCCCTTCTGACATGATTTAAACATATCTAATAAGATCTTTGATTCTTGACCTTAATTTTTTGGTGACTATAAATTAGATTTTTAAAAACATCATTTTTAAAAGTTTAAAAACTCCCTCGTTTTAATTATATCGTGTGGTCACCAAACGACTTTCATATTAGTTTCTCCCTTATTTGAAATCATCATACCAATTTTCTTCATTCAAATTACTTCCTTTTGGGTTTCCCCAAGCCGTTTAGAATACCAGAAAAAAAGACGAAATTGCAAAATATCAAAAATCTTCCAAGTATACATGTACTACTGGTTCTTCGATTTTTGCCAAAATCTTTATATGTCTCATTATTCAAATAACTGGGCAGTCAAAGCAAACTTAGTAAAATAACATAAAAATATAAAACAAATCGTATCTCTCGACAATAGTAGCTCGTTTGACAGAGGGGTAGGTATTTATGGTAATTCACTGAAAAATTTCATTTTTTTTTTGTTTATTCTTGTTTAGAAATTTCATTCTTTGGGATCTAAAATTTTTATTAAATTATGTGTCTTATCGAAAAGTTATAAGTTTCTTTGACGAGATCCACTTATAGGTAACGACCAATGAACCAGTTTTTTTTTATTTTTTCAAATAAATACATAGATTAAAAATTTAAAAACGTTTAATTTTGTAAATTTAATCTTTTTTATCAATGTGTGGTGTAAGTAAAAGTGATCTGATAGTGGAAATTAATAAAATAATGTTTTTATCATCATTTGTAGACGTGATCTGTTTTGGGAATTGAAAGCGTTGCAAGGGATTTTAAATGAAGAAAAGAATCTCCGAGAGCAACTTCAACAAGCGGTAAAAGATTTTTTAAATTATCTTCAAAATGAAAACGTTCCAATTGACGATTCAGCTTATTTATATCTACAAATCCTGGCTACTACTGCTTCTGCAAATGAAGAAACATGGAATTATTTAAAATTAGCTAATAATAAATCATAAACATTTTATTTAACAAAAATCGAGAACTTTTTTTAGAAATTATTGAGAAACTATAATTAAAACTAGTTCATATAACTAACACAAGGAGAAAACTTAAGATTTTAAGAGTAAATCAATGAAAGTGTTCTAGGCTTGATGAAAATATACATAGATAATTAATAGGGATTGTGGGGTGTTGGTGCAAGGTGAAATATCTTTAATAAAGATAAAAGTAAATAAATATTGTGTCAAATTTAATTTCGTCAACCTGAAAAACTGATAGAGAGACATTATCTTATTAAGAAACTAAAATAATTTAATAAAAAAAAAAAACTTATACTATTTATGTCTGCAGGACAAATGAAAATCTTCCATTACTCTCTCGTCTGGTAACTAACTCATAGAAAAACGCTTAAATATTTAATATCTCGAATTTTGAATTTAAATTAATTTAATTTATACAGAAAAAGAATAAAATTACTCAAAATAAGGAAAAATAAAAAATATAATGAAAAATTAGTCCGCTGACAAGCTCACAGAAAGACATAGCTTCATTAAGAAACTAAAATAATTTGACCAGAAAAGCTCCTACCTTTACTCCATTAAATCTGCAGAGGACTTGTAGATGTCTCACTGTTCTCTTACTTTATAAGAACTCATCGAAAAAGGTGTAAATATTTATTATTTAGAAATTTTTTTTTTTAAATTTATCTAAATATCTAAGAGGATGATTAAAATTTCTAAAATTATTAAAACAACTAGAATTTAATGGAAAATTCGTCCACCTGAAAAACTCTCAGAGAGACACGATCTCAAAAAGGAATGGAAATAATTTAAGCAAAAAAGTTTTTACTTCTATTCCAAAGGTATGCATGTCAACTGAGAATGATTTTACTTTACCATACCGAGTATGGTCAAGTATTGTAATAGTGTATGAAAAAGGTGGGTTTTTTCCTTATTTCTTTAGAAATATCTCAAAAACGGCTGAAATTATTTTGAATAAAATAATTGAGCGAAACCATGGCATTTCGGTCTACAAAAAAGCCCTAATAAGTGAACATCGAAAAAATTATATTTTTTGAGATAATAATTGTTTTGTCAAAATTTCTGTTAGTCTGTCCGTTAGTCTGTGCGTTACCAAATTTTTGTGGACGAGCTAGCTCAAAAACTAGTGTAATATCGAAACCAAATTTCACACGTAGTTTTCGTCCATTAATTTTTCGTTTATTGGGCCACGCAGGTGGGGGCCTCTACTAACAAGAAATATTTACATAGTCGGGTGAATTTAATTACAGGAGTATTTACATAATTATAGGAATATTAACATAACATATATACAAAAAAAAAATCTTTTTTCTTTTTTTCTTTTTATATACAATTTCTAGCGCATGGCGATTTCCCTATAAGTTCTCCTGTTGAAGCTGTAAAAATTCATTAATGAACCCCTCATCGCCCTGAAGGTCATATCGTATAAAGTTCTCTGAGAAATTCCCAGGGCGACAAGGGGAGGCACCGCTTTATACCACCACACTCCCTTCCACGAGAGTGTGATGGCTTCAACTCTCACAGAACCCGAGCCCACCCCAAACCTTGCCGCAATATTGCTCACCAGACTGGAGTTGCCCTTATAATAATTGATGTTGTTTCTGTGGGCAACCCCCAGTCCGAGGAGCGCTGACACTATCTGCACATCCAGAACCCACACCGTCCCCGACCCGTCCTTCGCCACGATGTCTGGCTTCCTGTTCCCGGCCGAGCTCTGATATAAATATTCGAGCTCGACCCGGATTCCCTTTTTAATTAGTTCATCAGCCAGACGTCTCACCACCGCATCATGCCTCCTGAGCCTTCCATCGTGCGTCCTCCCACACGACTGGAGAATATGCCCTGTCGTCTCAGTTTTTCTACACCCGGCCCTACACATGGGTGGACCCTCCGGCCGCCTTCCCTTACTTGTTCTAACGGCCGAAGGAAGAGACCCCGACCTAAGTCTACATAGTTCAATAAAGATATTGTTCTTAATAGGGTCCGGGTGCATCATAAAATTATATGAGGCTTTGCCCCCGCGCACATCTCCAGATCCCTCCCGTCGACGCTGCTATGTAAGTTCTCGCGCCAGTACTCCCCAACCCCCTCCACCCCGCCGAACTTACGAAGGACCCGTTCTGCCCATGCCAATCTCCTGGTGCACGTGTGAGACTCAGCTGCCATTAAGAGCTGATTAGATTTTGGTGCATATCGACCCAAAATTAAGGGAGGTGGAGGGGGGAGGGTTAAAAATTAAAAATCTAGGCTATTTGAGCAAACTCAACCAAATTTTGTATACATAATCAGTGAGACCCCAGAAGTCCAAAAATACAAAAACTAATCACCCAAAATGGGGGGGGGGTATGGTCAAAAATGAAAATCTAGTCTCTTGTACCAAACTCAACCAAATTTTGTATACATAATCAGTGGGCCCACAGTAATCTAAAAATGCAAAAACTAATCGGCCAAATGGGAGGGGGGGGGGTGGAGGATCAAAAATGAAAATATAGGCTCTTGTACCAAACTCAACTAAATTTTGTATACATAATCAGTGGGCCCCCAAGAGTATAAAAATGCAAAAACTAACCCCCCTCCCCTATATGATTATAAATAATTTTATTAAATATTAAATATAAGTGAGGGGCCTAGTTGTATGGTAAAGTCAAGTGGATGGCCACATCAGAACACGTCAGCTTATTTAAGCTTATATACGAACACATCAAAAAGGAGTTAAATATTCGTTATTTCTAATTTTTACTTTAAAATAATTACTATAACTCAGTGAATGAGTATATTTTTTTTAAAATCTTAAAACAACTCAATTTTAATGAAAAATTAGCCCATCTGAAAAACTCAGAGACTGGGGTCGTTTTTTTCGTAATTTAATAAATCTTTTTTTGAAATAGATGGATTTTTTTCAAAAAACAATAACTCGGGGTATATAGTAGAACCAACACATATATTAAGAGACAAAGAATTTACATTTTTTAGGTCAGAATCTAGGATTTTAGTAGAGAATATTTTTATATTGCGTCTCAGAGGGATTCATTCCCCCGTGGGATCTAACAAATGTAAATCCTTTCTCTCTTAAAATAATTTAAATTTAAAAACTCCTATCGTTACTTCTATAACTCTGCAGTGAAACTAAGGATGTTCTACACTGCTCTTTCACTTATATAAGAACTCGTCGAAATAGGATTAAATATTAATTATCTCGAATTTTGACAATTAACTAATGGAAATAAATCTGATAATTAGCAAAATTTATAATTTTTTTAAAATAATTAAAATTAAAGAGAAATTAGTCTACCTGACAAACACCAATATTCCCATAAAGTTATCTAGTCGAGACAAAGCTTACACTTTTACTAAAAATCGCTCTTAAAACTTTAAGAAAAGGAAAAAAGTTGGTTTATGATAGACGTCCATCCAATTAACCAAAACCGCGAATATTTTCTGGAAAAAAATTCTCGAATAACCACTTAAAAATCTCGTCTACTTCTAAACTATTGATCCTAGCAAATAAAAAAATTTTAAGAAAAAAATAAAAACCGACTTCAAAAAATTAAATGCAACAAATATAAAAATACACTAAAAGGTATAAAATAATTATTATCTTATTTACTTACAACTAAACGACGAAATATTAACACGAAATTACTTTTTAAAGTCGGTGCCAAACAAACTATACCTATAAGCGAGCGTACCCGCCAAACGTACTAAGTAAGATCCGTCGAGTGCGATTCATAAAAGGTATATGTTTGGCACCAACTTCAAAAAGTAATTTCGTGTTAATATTTCGTCGTTTAGTTGTAAGTAAATAAGATAATAATTATTTTATACCTTTTAGTGTATTTTTATATTTGTTGCATTTAATTTTTTGAAGTCGGTTTTTATTTTTTTCTTAAAAATTTTTATTTTTCTCTTTTTAGTGATGTTATTAATAGTGATTATATCATCAGAACTTGACCAAATTAATATGACACCATCCCTAAGACACCCCCTTTCGGATAAAAAAAGAACCATCGAAATCGGTTCATAAACAAAGAAGTTAGGTCTAAACAAACCTAATAAAAAAGGTCTAATACCTATGTAAAAAAATCGAAAAAAAATGGGACCAATCGGAGGCTAGACTGGACCCAATGCAAAAAAATTTTTCAAAATCGGTTGACAATTGGCGGAGATATGAGGTAACATAGGCACAAAAAAAAAAAAAAAAAAAAAAAAAAAAAAAATTCAATCGAATAGAGAACCTCCTCCTTTTTTGAAGTCGGTTAAAAATATATGAGCCGTTTATTTTGAAAGTGGCCTAAGTCCATTATTTGTTATTTTGAGATATTTGTATTTATATTTTTATAAATACATATATTTATATATACCATATTTTGATGTATTTATTTTGACGAATTCATGAGGATATTGTACTCCTTTGGCTATGATATTATAAATTTGAAAAGAAGATATCTATGTCTAACTAAATCTGTCATTAACTTATTTTCTTCAAAATTGAACTTAGGCCACTTTCAAAATAAACGGCTCATATGACCTTTTTTGTAGAATATTTGAATCGCTTAAAATTGTTTCATCCAAGTTTTTTAATAGGTCAATTGTTCTTGAAGGTAAAACTCTTCTAAGATGAAATGTAACATATATTTAACCACTTTTGCCTAACCCTTTGAACTATACAACTTTATTTGATAAACTAAATTTAATAATAAACAAAATTGTATATAAGACTCAAAGTTCTACGATTAATCGTTAAAAAGTTATTGCAGTTTGAAAAATGTACAGTCAGAAAATTAAAGCCCAATGGATTAACGGGGCTATATCAAGGGCGTAACAATCGGAAGTGGCTCTTAGACCGAACATCAAAGTTCCGGGACTCTTCAGGAATTCCGGGAGAGTGAGTCTATCTCTCTTAGCGTATTAATAATGTCAATCGTGGTCAACAATTATATTTAATTCATTTAAAAAATAATTATATACATTCAAAATAAATATATTACAATGTCTTAAAAAACAATAACAATAAATAATAGAAACAAATCTTTGGCTTTAGAGATCAGGTTCTCCTTTAGGGATAAGAAACAGATTATTTTACGAGATGTATAAGGAGAAAGAGAAGGATTAAAAGGAAAGATATAGGGAGCAATGATGAAGATGATCCGGTTGGCTTAACGCTAATATAACATTCATCCATTTTGTCATTAAATGGGGGCGCCTCCCAAAAAGCCCAAAATGTCTTTGCGTTCTCAACCATATGTGCATCATCGCGGATCAATCGAACGGTGGTATCCTTTAAAACAGAAAAAATGTATATGAGTATAATTATATTTTAATACAGTACAAATATTAAACGGAAGAATTAATACTTATTTTACTCCTTGCTATTCAAATTGATGATTCTGGTGCTAATCTATTTACTAGACGATTTGGTTAGGCACAAAGAGAAACAAAGCGGTTGTCCTTCTGCTTGATGCAAATAAACATACACACAACACATATATATCGAAATTATATATCTGTATATATATATTATTTATTTGTTTGAGACTATAGTTTCGAATACTTGTCTTCATCATCAGTCTTTTTAAATTATAAATATTATTTTTCATAGGGTCAATACCGTATGGAAATTAACCCCATGAAAAATAATATTTATAATTAAAAAAGACTGATGATGAAGACCAAGTATTCGAAACTATAGTCTCAAACAAATAAATAATATATATACAGATATATAATTTCGATGTATTTGTGTGTATGTTTATTTGCATCAAGCAAAGGACAACTTCTTTGTTTCTCTTTGTGAATTAACAACTCTGCTACTCTCGGCAAACAAAACTTTTCAATTGATTTGGTTAGGCTTTCTTTTTACAAGCTTTATATTAGCTTTACCTGTAGGTATGTATCTATCTATCTATCTATCTATGTATTTATCTATCTATCAATGTGACTTTTGTTCCGTTAAATCCAGCAAACATCCCTCTATAAAAATAATTGTTTACCTACTCAATTTAAATGAAATTATATAAAAATAATAAAAATAAATTCATTTCATTCTGTTAAATTCCGCAAACTTTTCTCTATAAAAATAATTAAGACTAAAAAGTAAAAAAAAAAATTATATTTAATAAAAAACTAAAAAACACGCTTCTAAAAAGTACAAAACAATGTAATACCCAATCAAAAAGCGTGGTATACTTTGTCGAAATTAATTAAAAGTACATGTTTCTGAGCCCCACACTTTTTGATTAAGTATTACATTATTTTGTACTTTTTAGAAGCGTGTTTTTAGTTGTTTTTTTTTAATATAATTACTGATACATTTTAATAATACGACGAAGTTAAGAAACATAGTGACGGTGCACGTTGAAATATAATTTAATATTTAAATATATTTTAATAAGTTAATGGAGACTCGTGGAAAGGTCCACAGTGATCTTGTAGCCAAAGTTTCCGTATGTATGTATTATTGTTGTTGTAGAATGTTGAGGTATTTCGGAAAAAAAATTTTTCCGAAATACCTCAACATTCTACAACAACAATAATAAATATATTTTAATTTATTTTTGGGAAACTCACCTTGCGTTTATTCAATTCAACTTTTACTGGTATATTTTGTAACACTCACTAAACTTATTCAAACCAGGGATAGAAAAGTTATATTACTAAGAAACCAGCAAAATTAAACTATTTTTCATGTGATCAGAATTCGTCCTATATCCTAGCACGTATAAAACTGTATCTACATATTAATTAAATCTTATTTTTAATTAAAATATTGTGAATGCGTTTTCATTTCTAGTCCACTAAAAATTAATAAATAAAATTATAATAAAAAATTAGGTAAAATTTTTTCACAAAAAAAAAGTTTACCCAATTTGTTATTATTATATAAAAATGTTTCACCTAGAACCAACACCTATCTCCTTAAAAGTTAATAAATAAAAGGATCAGCGATTTGCTTGCGGATATTACTTTAATACTACTATTGTAGATTTGATGATGATTTGGTTGTTGATGTTTACCAGAAAAGAATTTGGTCTTTTGGATTTTAAGTCGATTCCTACATGTTTTACTTAGGGAAAGTGGTGTAGGTTTTAGGTAAAACATGATATTAATTAAGTAAAGGGAGTGTAGTTTCACAGTGAAGTCGATATTCACTGTGAAACAACACTCCCTTTACTTAATTGATTCCTACATGATTTCATTAATGGTCAAAATATCAAAAATGGAATTAACATGTCCTCTAGAAATAGATGAAAATCGATGGATATTTTTAATTTTAAGTCGATTCCTCCATGTCTCAACACTGGTTATCATTAAAGATCCAAATGTCAAAAATGCAATGTATAATTGTTATTAATCAAGTATTAGAATAGAATGACGAGCTTTTCTGATAAAACGTGGCCCGTGACTTGACCCAGCAACTCGATCAATTTTTGTCGGATATTGAAATAATCAAGGCCAAGTATATATCAATTAACCACTTGCATGTTATATAGCTTGGATTACTCCTTGTTTGCAAAGTGATTATCACTGACTTAAATAGAGCAGCAAGATCCATTATGATTGATCATACATTAAGAAATTGAAACTTACGTGAAAAAGAACATTTTTCTTCCCATCAAAAGGAGCATAAAGATTAAATGCCCCGATTGCTTTTTTTGACTGATCTCCTGAAAAAATATCTGAAATTTCTTCGAAAGTATTTGCAATTTCATCTTTTCGCCAGGGATCTTCATCTTGGCGAATCATTATCTGAAAAAAAATACATAGTCGAAATTTATTTTCTATCCATTAAGTATTTTTCCATTTTTTAGTATTCTACCTGTCCAGGAGAAACCCAGGCTGACGAGCATAGGCTCTCATTATTTATTTTAATTCTTATTCCCTTTTCTAGTGAACAAATGGTTGTATAATCAGGATTCAATTGTTCTGAAAACAATTATATTTTGAATGAATAATTTAAGTTAATAAATTGTAGATTAGAATGTGTCGTTTGGAAAAATTATTTATTTTTTGCTCCCACCTACGTTAATAGCAAAAAACATTTGGCACAATTTTCACTTTCAGCCTCAGTATTTTTGAAATCATTCACTCAATTTTTATTTTTACCCTTCAAATTGGTCCACCGTTTACCAAAATTGCCAGAAGTAAAGGAGTACTTTCCGTAGACCATTTGAACCAAAACCTTACTACAAGAAGTAGAATCCTGACATAATTTTAAAATTGTATTTCTCTACAAATTAATGAGATATATACCATATATAGGTGATATATGGTATAATACGTTCTTGTGAAACCACTAATCGACTCTTCTCTTCAATTTCAAAATTTTATTTATTTTTCAGACCATATCTTCAACTGGGTGGTTAATAAATGTAAATCAGAATTGTTTCCTGGTGCAGAATTATTCTAAAACAAAATAATTAAAATAATAAATATAATAAGTATAAACGCAATGGAAAAATCAGCCTTCTCTTGTATATTCAGTTTGATTATCAGGATGAGGAAGATTATTCCATTGCGTTTATACTTATTATATTTATTATTTTAATTGTTTTGTTTTAGAATAGTTCTGCACCAGGAAATAATTCTGATTTACATTTATTAACCACCCAGTTGAAGATATGATGATCTGAAAAAAATATATGATATCAAGAAATATAGCTATAACTCTTAATAAGCACACCAAATCAACTATCTTGTCTTAATTCCAATCAGAAGATATTTTATAAGCACATCGAAACAATTATCCTCCCTTAATAATTATAATCAGCATAATATTTATACATATACCCATTGAAAAATATGATACTAAATTTTCTAATTTTTATTGGATTTTGAAATAAATGCGTTTTTACTTTCACTACCTAGCGTATCAAGTAAGTAAAGTATTCACTTTCGGGAATTTTTTCGAAGTCTTGAATTTCTAAAACTATATTCAATGCTTTAAAGACATAAAAACTGATCTTAAAAAAATGGGTTTTCTGGGCTTCTGAGCCAAAATTCAGCGGTAAATTCAATGGCCTGCGAGCGCCCGCGCGTGTGGTGTGTGAAGGTAAATCTCATCATACAGAGCAACGAAATTTGAAACTAAAATAGTAAACTTTTGGCGAAAATATACGTACCCATTGTACCTCTTTAATTGAAGGTTAGAGTGGTTTTTATTTATTTTTTTTTCTCAAAATTGTCTACGATTTGCTCAAAAATAATCATAAGTTTTTGTGACGTGTATTTTTTTCATCATTGCTTTACCAAATTGAAATTCGGCAAATTATTTATGTTATTTTAATATATTTTTTTTGCTCTATACTGGAGGTTTTTCAAGTGAGAGCAAAAAAAAATGTTACTACCAAACAATACACTCTAATGGCTATCTTATTAGTGATATTACTTGAAACATTCACGAGATTAACAATGGCGATTTGAAAACCTTTGGAAAGACAATCGAGGCTGGAAAGATCGGAATTCGTTACATTAATCTTTAAATAATTCGAGAGAGAATCATCTTGCTGTGGACAGTCCGACATAAATACTTTCTCCTTGTGGAAAAGCTCTTCGACTGCTCTCCAGGCTAAAATGAGAATTAAAAAAGAGTATAAATAATGGGCTGCCTTCCATTACATTCAATTAAAAGTATAAATAATAATAAATAAATAAATTTTTATTACTCGACCTGCTTAGATGCACAAGTCGACTAGGCAAGGTCAACCATACACCAATACAAATTAACTAAAGAAATTAATAAATTTCAATATATAATTAATCAATACATAATAAAAATTGAAGAGAAGGGATGCTAGAATATTGATATTTTAAAAATATTTAGATAGAAAATTGTTGTATAGATCTATCGTATAAAGGTGGCTACACACGAACTGCAAACATGACAAGTATGTCTGATCAATCTTTTTGCACAAATATGCTTTAGGATAATTTTGCGCAAGTATTTATCTTGTACAAGTCGCTTGATGCTTGATTGAATTTTAATCCTGCAAACTTGTGCAAACAGCGCTTGAGCAAGTGAAACGGACCGTGTGAACCTAGGACTTGCCGATTTGCACAAGTAAAAGCTATACTCGTGAGTGATCTCTAGACGAATCATCATGTCTAGTGATCAGAAGAAAGTCAACCGAGAATTACTCGAAGAGTTTATTCTTGAATACAAAAATCAACCATGTCTTTGCGAATTAAATCATCAGAGTATTATGATAGGGCGAAGAGGGATGGAGCTTACGATCTCTTGTTAAGTAGATATAGATTAATTGATGACAACGCCGATAAGGATGCAGTTGTTAAAAAGATAAATGACTTTAGCACAAATTGTAGAAAATAAAAAGTTGAAGCTTCTCATAACTCTGGCATTGGTGCAGATGAAATATATGATCCTTCACTGTGGTACTACCACCTGTTTTACTTTTCTTCATTCATTCTGAGATAATTATGCCAATCACGCAGATATATCTTCAATTCACTCAGTAAATTAATATGGGAATACGTTTTTCTTTTCATAAACCACTCTTTACACAACATATCACGTTACTTCTTTTGCGTTTTACTCTTGTGGACAAGGCAAAAAGCAGTCACAGCCAGCACATCGTCGTCCGAACTCATCATCGTCCAAGAGCAAAGTGGCGCTTGTGCAAACATACTTGTACTGTGTAGTGCCTCGGGGAAATTTACCGTACTTGTGCAAAAAGATTGATCATGCATACTTGTAAAGTTTGCAGATACGTGTGTAGCCTTAAGTCAGGTTTAGCCTTCACATTGGGGAAAGAAAAGAAAGAAATTTCTGGGGTTTAGTTGAAGGTACTTGTATGAAAGTTTGAAGGTTGGAGGGAGTAAATGGCAGGCTTTATGAATCATATCAATTTTTTATAAATGTCTATAATCGAAAAATAAATTATTGATTAAAAACCTACCAAATCCATATTTTTTTGGAATACACGCTTTAAGACCTCGTAAATCGGAAAATTCTCTCAGACGTGAAGAGGATTTGACTACAAGGCCAATAGTAGGAACTCCTGGATCCCCTGCAACCATCACTTGTTTCCATTCGTGTAGTAGAATCTTCAATTTATGTTTTCTAGAAAAGAAAATAAGAAAAATATATTGAACTCCGCTATAGAATGAAATGTTATTAATTCTATTAGAGATACCGAGAGGCTTCATAAAGTTGATCGGGCTTCGTTATTACTGCATCGGCCACTTTGCTATTCACTGCATCCAAACAATCTTCTCCCGGGTTAGCAATTACGCATTCTAAAAAAAATAATATGAATAATGAAATTAGTAATTTTGTTTACCATAAGAGTATGGCAAAGGTGTTATATGTTGGAAAATCGGGCGTTTGACGCAAATGAGTCTGGGATCACCGAACTAATGTACTTGAATAAGACACAGTGGATATTTATACAGCCTTGATGTCTTATCTAAAGGTGAAACGACGTTTGTTCTAATAATATTAAGTCAATGTCAAAAAACTGATGTTTTTGTATAATTTTTCCTAAAATATCTTTAAAAAACCCGCGAAAATTATTCGATGGATTTTTTTCTTGCCATTTGGGGCCTGTAAAAACCCTTATATTTAATTGCTTCTTCGATTACTCTAATTTATACACTCTCAAAAATTGGGAATTTTGTAGCTTAGCTAACTTTAATGCAAGCAAGTCACAATGATATTTCATATATTGATGTTAACGGAACCTTCTGTAGCAAAAAGTTGCTTCCTGTAAGCTTGGTTTTTATTCAGACGCTATTTTACCCCCCATTTCTTAGCATAGAGATTCACCTTTGTAGAGGGACCTCCAAGCATTTTCTTGATATCCTGTATGTATTTTAGAGGCGAGCTATAAGTCTAATAGGATATTCCGCCTTATCTAGCTCAATCAATTTCCTTCCAAATCCTAAAACCTTCTCCGCACTTCCCCTTTTTATAGATACTACCAAGTATGTATGTATAAAAAGTATAAATCGGTCCATCACCAGACTATTGTACTTAGGTCACATAAGAGAATCATTTGTGCAGCCATGTTGTCTTACATAACGGCGAAATGGCGTTTGTTTTAACAATATTAAGTCAATAATCCAAGCCCCGTTTTTTCCAACATGTAAAACTCATTTGCGGACAAATTAGGTACGAATTCAACAAATATATCAATTAATTCGTTTATCTCTATGACACTGATAACAATTACATATTTTTTACATATTTTATGTGTAATAGAAATAAAATAATAACGAGATAATTATGCACAGGAGTTTTTTGACGGGTTATAATGGTGTTTCACTTTGTATTTTTTTTCACTTTAATATGTTTCACTATAAACCAACACCGCTTTCCCTAAATGTTAGGGATAATTATGATTATGATGTTTCCATATAGTAATGGAAATTTTAATTGGATTCAAAAAAATTTCCTTATCAATGTTTTTATTATTTTACGAACTCACCAATTGGAGACCCTGCTGTCCAAACGAGAGCAGCAGATGCCATCCATCTGCATTTGACCATTTCAATTTGAGATTTAACGCAGAGTCGGATCGGTTTAGAGCAACGATCTGCTCTAAGTAAACTGAAAGCAGCCCAAAGACCCGTAGCTGAAACATTACAGATTGAATTGACTTCAAATGCTCACTTCATTCTTGGTTGTTTGATTAATAATCTTATTCGTAAAATGTAGTTTGAAATTATCAACTTGTCACCATCTAACTTTTAGTAATTTTAAAGTGAATTAATTTAAAAAAATTAACACTTATCCAAAATAATCATCCGATAAAATCTTTATTCGATTTACAATTTTGCTTAAAATTAAAACTTTTCTAAATTTCTATAGACTATATTAATGATTACATTCGTGTCTCCACTCTGCATTCAGTCATTGATTATAATAATAATTTTGTTTATTCATAAATAGGTGAAATATTTACGTAAAGTTGACGAATTTATTAATATTAATATTTATTTCTTTGTTTTTTTGTGTGAAAAGAATATTTGAAACGAAAAAACTCTTTTAGTTTCTTTTTGTTTGACATATATCGTCACCTTTGAGTGTATACCTGCTAACTCACAACAATGAAAAACAAACAAAATTTAATATTGTTGTTATGGAAAGAAATTATTTTTCACATTTTTTTTCTACAACTTACGATCGTAATTTTAAGTAGCAGTTTTACTTGGACGATGCTGGATCTCGTTTTCTTTACAACGGTATTAATATGTCATATATATGATAAAAAATGGATTTAAAAAATTTACATTCTAAGGCGACGATATGTATATTAGTCTAAGAGCTGGTGACACATTTTTGACTACGGATTTGACCCAACTAGAAATAATGCGTAATAGTACCGTCTATGATAGTTGTACAAGGAATGGCCAGTCTGGCTGGCCTAAGCAGGTGGACCAGGTACTGTGCATGGTGTGAGTGCGGTAAAAGATATTTTTGACCCACAATGAAATTATTAAAATTATAATTGACTATAAATTATAATTTTTATAATTTCATTGTGGGTCAAAAATAATTTTTAACACATATGTATTTTTTACCGCACTCCCACCATGCGCAGTACGTGGTCCACCTGCTTAGGCCAGCCAGACTGGCCATTCCTTGTACAACTATCATAGACGGTACTATTACGCATTATTTCTAGTTGGGTCAAATCCGTAGTCAAAAATGTATCACCAGCTCTTGGGCTATATATAATGGCGTAAAATAAAAAATAATTTGCCTTAGTAGTCAAATATTTATACATCCGTTTACTCAGCTATCACTAAATTATTTATTAAAATTAAATTACTATATATGTTTAATTAACTTCGACGTCCGCCTTCGGCAGACCTCTTGCTACCCTCCCCCGCCCACTGAACCACTCTCCACCCCACCGACCCTCTCCCCAACCCCGGGTCTAGGGTTCGGGGGAGGGGAGTAAGAGGCCCATATAAGGCGGGTATGGCAGCTAGTTTACTATAATTAATAAAGTACAAATTATAAATTATCCAGGTTGGAATTAAGATTTCAGAATTAATAAAAAAAAAAGAATACGTTCTAAGATAGATAGCCTTTAGTGTTAGAGGGTTGGCTGAGAGAGCGAATTCATGGGAACCCCTGAATTTTATGCAACCGAAGCGCCATTCCACCGTTTCAAATATCCAATTAAAAGGGGAAAAGTTTCTCTATTCTCTTTTCATTTTTCATGAGAATCCGGCAGTTCAACTTTTTTAATTAACGGTCTATCCTAGTACAGGGCAGCGTGTGGTTCACGAACCATTTTATTGATTTCATAACCTTTCATAACAAAAAACTGCTAAAAATGGAGAATTGAAACTATCGGAAAGTTCGATAATTTGAATATATGAGTCAAAAAATGAAAATCTAGGCCTTGGATTTTTTTTTTGGCTTTTCAGCCTTTCTAGCTATATGCCAATTTACGATACTTATTATTATTATTTTTTAATGTGTCTCTACTCAGGGTTCAGATTTTAGCCGAATGCGTAGAGTCGGATTCACTTAGCTAGCAGGCTGGTACGCTAACCCTTAGCCTGACCCCTGGAAAAATTTAATATTACATTTTTCTCAATTTCTTTTTAATAATTAATTGTTATTTTAATTTTAAATGGCACTAATAGCTCATTAAAAATAGTATTATATATTAAAATTAGGAAATATAATTAATTATATAACCAATTCAACAAATTGTTAATTAATTGCTCTTATAAAGACAGCAAACATCGTAACAAGATTATTGGGTTTTATCTTACGTTGTGTTTATAATTACATTTAATTGACATGTCTATTTTTAATTTAATTATTATGAAACTAAATTAAACTTGAGCAAAGTTGTAGTAGCCATAGTTAGATAGTTTACATGTAAATAAATTTAAGAAATAAAAAAAGAATAAAATTTGTTGTGGAAAAAAAATGTTAATCACTCTTAATCGAAAGAAAAACATATTTCTGATTCATTGGTTAATAAATAACCTTTGGGAGTCGGGTTAGCCGAGCCGGCTCACGCGCTGGTCCCGCTTCGGCATTGATCGATTATGCGATGTTGGAGCGGAAGGCCGGGGTTCGATCCTAGCTGGCAAATAAAAATTTCCTCCGGCTAAAAACTCGGCTCCCTCACTAACCCTACTAACATCTTACTTAAATAATTCCCCCCAAAGCATGCTTTGCACGTAGCACGCGTTTTGCCGACTCCCAACACTCTTTCGCGGTCAAATTAGAAAAGTGCCGGACCACTTCATTCGCCAATACATATATCCCCATGACTTCAAGGAACTGGAACTCTCTCCCAGCCTCCATCTTTCCCGGCACCTATAATCTTCAAACCTTCGAAACCGGGGTGCATAGACACCTACGTCTACACCCTCTCACTTAATCAACTTTCCCTTTTCTTCGGTAATGCAAGGGTCTTTCGAGATCCATAGGAGCTGCATCTTTACTTGTGCACCCCTTCTTGCATTCGATTGCATTAAAAAAAAAAAAAAATGTGCTGTCTAAATAGGCTTTGTTCCCGGTGACAATAAATAAATAAAAAAATCAAAAAAAAATCACCTTCATTTAGAAAGAGTCTAGCAGTGGTGTCTTCAAAGGGCTCAAATGTTTTGCCAAAAAGTGACAATAATCTAATCAGAATATCTCTTTGTTGGGAGGGAACGTGTAGATCCAGAGCGTTCGCCTGTTCTTCGTTTTCTGAACCAACCGCAGCTGCCAATAAATGAGTCGCGCGAGCTGCTTTTGACCTAGGCAATTCAACAAAAAGATGTATTATTGTTAACCTATGGAAGATGAAATTATTTAGACTTACTTATGGGAAAGAATCGAAGGCCATGGTTGATTTATCCACTGACAGCCCAAGGGATTGTCAACCATTCGCCAATGTCCATCTGGGCAAATCAGAGCATAATTATGGAGTTCTTCTTTTGATATTGTCTAATGAATAGGAAGTGCACACAGTTCAAAGATTTAAAGAGAAAAGTAGCTAAAATAATCTAAAATGCAGGTACCTTGAAATGTCCCTTAATATCGTTATACCTCGCCCAAGAAAAACCACCTCGTCCATCTGTCATACAAATGAGTGCTCCTCGACGACCCCAATATTCATCATGTTCTCCACATTGTCCAGGGTGAGTGCAGAGCGAACATAAATTAGGATATTTCGCCTCTGTAAGTGTAATTTCATTATAAATATATTTTAAAGATCTTCATTTGAAAATTTTTAGTATATTGAAGTTATAAAGAGAAACAAAGATGTTGGCCTCTGCCTGATGCAAATAAACATACAGACATATACAGGGTGATTCACGGTCGATGGACGTTTATGGAAAACGGAACTCAGGATTTTTCTGAAAATTTAGCACCTTACATTTTCTAACCTGTTCTATCGATCTAAAATATTTTCAGCATTGCGACGTTTCGGCTTCCATCGAAAAGTCGTAGCAACTTTATTTTTTTATATGGAATACCCCGTATAATAACACATTTTTAGAACCGCCCTTTTATTAAAATACTTTTTTGTTAATATTGTCCTATACCTATCTCCGGGGGGTGAACAGCGACCTAAAATCGTCTACACCTACTTCCACTCTACTTTCATTTCTAAGTAGGAGACAATAGATGACAATAGATTATCTAATGAATTCCAAAGTAATTCCAAAGACGGTGTACACCTCATTCCATTCGCGGTTCACCCCTCGCCTATCTCTATCGGTTTTCGAGATAAAAAAATTTTTTTGTTAAATATGGTCCAAAACATCGCTCTAATTAAACTTAAATAAATTAGTGCTCTCAATTCATGAAAAGATATTTTGGTGGTAGTTTAGACACACCCGAAGTATTTAATTTACGCCGAAAAATCGACTCCATATTATACAGGGCGTGCTAAGATTCCTATTATTTCCGGTATTCATAAAAGGGGTCAAAAGTATATGTGTATGTTTATTTGCATCAAGCAGAGGACAACCTCTTTGTTTCTCTTTATGAATCAACAACTCTGGTACTCTCAGCGAAATAAAAACTTTTCAATATTGAAGTTAATTAATTAAATAATAATGGGAAAGAACAGGTTCAAGATCTTCCTAGATTGTTACTTCTTATGATTATTCTTATGATTGTGTTGTGAGGTCAATATTAGAACTCACTGAAACGATGACGAATCTGTTCTTTTACTAGTTTTTATTTTTCTACGAACAAACTCTTTCGTTAATCCGTTCACCCCTACGACTTCTAGCGACTGGAATTCCTCCCTACCTCTATTGTTTGTTTCAATATTTCAAGATCGAATGGCACAATTATCTTTGTCTTTATCCCGAGCTTTGAATAATCTTTTCTTTTTAAGTGTGTAAAGGATCTATTATAACTTGTAAGAGATGCATTTTCTAGATTTTAGAGCCGTGTTTCTCAACCTTTTTTGGTTGACGGCACACTAAAAATATCTGGAATCATTTGCGGCACACCTAAATATAAAACAAAGTAAAAGTTGTATAATACATAAAAAAATTAAGTAATTACAAATACTATTTCAAAGTTACAAAACCCATGTAATTTTAATTATTTGTCAAAATCGCTCGCGACAATCTGGTTGAGAAACACTGGCTTAGGAAGTCCAAAATCTAAATAGTTCTCCGCTTGAAAATTAAACATTTTGCTATAGAACAAACTTTTTCTATTAAATGATAAAAATGAAGAAAAAAGTAGAACTTTTTCAAGACCCAGTTAGAATAAATATTTTTTTTCACATTATTTTCTGAATTTTATTGAAGTTCAATTAAATATTTGCTCTCTCTAAAACGAGTATAATTTTGATCCAAGAGCAAAAGGCCATTCCTAGAATAATACAAATTAAAAATTGAATCTTTAATAGTCTGATAACTTGTATTTTGCATCTTTCCATTTCCTTCGCTAAAAAGGAAGAAGTTAGATAATTCTATCCACACCCTTTTTAGTTATTTTCCTCTTTCGAATTATAATGAAAGAACCCCCCCCCCCCCCGCACATTTATTAATTAAGAAAAAAGTGAAAAATTTTACAAGACTCGGGTCTCTAGATATGCCGTAGTATTTAATAATAAACTTAAATATAAATTGCTTATTTATGCCTATATTATGACTTCCCTTTAAAATCTCAATAAAAAATTTTCTTTTTGCATTTTTGAATTGGAACTTTTAAAGCTAGACTTTTAGAGTGTTATTCTTCTTTAAGCACTAGTAGATTAGTGAATAACAAATTAAACACACAAGGTTTGAGTCAACCATTTTTAACGCTTGCATTTTATTACAGGAGTCTCACTAAATTTAAAGAAAGGCTCGAGAAACCAGCCAATTATACAATTTTTCAAACCAGTACTACTATGTAAAAACATCCTTATAGTAATTGGTAACGATTGAAACAGAATATGGCCTAAAAATAAATTTTCTTACTGAGTTCAAAATCATTTTCGATTCTCCAAGGTCCCGGAATGCAGGCATCTGTGATATAAGCCGATGTAGCTTTGGCCCGATTCTCAGAAGACGTAAGGTTTTCCTGACACTGTTGCGGTATATGGTGCATCTCCAGATACTAAAATCAGTACATGAAAATGAAAATGTAATCTATATTTTGAATGTTAGCAAAATAAATTGAGAGTTTCAAAGGAAATAACAAAAATTTAGTTAATTACACTTTTTTATCTACTAAAAGCGAAAGGTATTCATAGTGTTATTAAAAGCTGATTGAGGAGACCTAGAGGACTTTAACACTAATTTCTCAGTTGAGCTTCACTTATACGTGCGTAATAAATTAACTAAATGTAAAAATAAGATTAATTTATATACTAAACTTAATAAACTAATAATTCTTGCTATGTTGAATCAATATTAATTCTTGTATATAATTCTACAATATTGACTAGACACCCAGTTCTTTTTTTTACGCGATCTTCTTTTGAGTGAATTCACTATAACGTAATGATAGCATAAATGATTTTTTTACGCGATTGCGTACATATTAACGCGATTTTTTCCGTGAAAACTGACTAACTCTGATAGAACTTCAAACCATATTGGTATAAAATACATTCAAAAAAGCTTTTGAGAATGGTTTCGACCTCGGATAATGACAGTGGTTAGCAGTAGAGAATTCAGTTTAAACAATATTATCTATTTTGTGTTCTTTTTTTATCATTTTATTTTTTTTATTATGAATAAATGTATGAATTTTTGAGCATAAACTAATTTGATTGTTGTTCTATGTATTTAACAACCAAACGTATTACCTTATATTTTATGTACTTTAGTTTTTATTATTATTATTGGTACCGATTGGGATAGGAGTAATGTCGTTTTTGCGAGAATATTTCCTTTTGCTCGATTTTTTTAAAATCAATATACTATACCAGAATTCATTAAAATGCCCATGCGAATTGTGTTTTTTACGCGATTCTTTCTTTGCGTTGATTTATTGTACCGATAATCGGGTAAAAACGTACCTACTGGGTCTTAACTTGAACATTCATTCATTCATTTCCTCAGTTGAATTATATTAAAAATTCTTAAGGAGGAAATCAGAGAGGTTGTTCTCTGCTTGAATATACAGTACCTGGAGGCACCAAGCGATGCTCGGTAACTTCTTCAGTTAAAAGCTTTATTTTAATATTACTTTTAATTTAAAATTCTTATAAAAAGGTCGATTTTTATTTGAGGGCCGTTTTCAAATTAAAAAGAAAAAGAAAAATATATAATATTCGGCCACTGTACCCCCCCCCCCCAACTTCTCCCCGCTCGACCCCACCTCCGAAACCTCGCCCTACCCCCGGATCCCCCACCACTGCCTCCCACCTCCTGCACCTGTTTTGATTCATTTTTATTCATCCAATTGTTAATAAATAAAATCTATCAAAATGTGTTGTTTTTTCAGAAAATTGAAACTTGCTTATGCGAAATATATTTTAAATAAATTCTTGATTATTTTTTATTCTATTAAATAAATACAGTTCTTTATAAAAACAATTATAAAACGTTTATTAATATTTCTAACGTTTAGGGAGGACAAAATATGTTAAAATCCACAATCACAATACTTCTTCAAGGCCTTTGAGAATAAAGGATAACACAACCTATTGTCTGTCTGGGTAGAAAAGTAAACAAAAGAGAAACCTTTTTTAAACTCCAAGATTGGGATTTTGGGATTTGTCTACCTGAGAATAATTAATTTGATTACGAAAAAATCCATCAAAAACAATTTTGTCGAAGAAGAGACCGTGACAGATCGAATTGCCAAAAACCTCCTAACCCGTGGATTTCATCAAAATCGGTAGGTCGTTTTCAAAATAGAACCAAGATACAAATATATATATATATAAATAAATAAATATACAATTTTTGCTCGTTTAATAAGAGTAGATGTATATAAATGAATATATAGGCATATGTTTATTCGCGCATCAAGTAGAGGCCACCTCAATGATTTCTCCTTAAGGTTTCTCAGCTTTTTCCTTGCAAAAATCGATGTAAACATTCTTTTTATTCATTCTTTGAAAAATGAAAATGTTAAAAATATATTGTAGAAAAAAAATGTAATCATAAAAAATAATCCCGAATGCCAGGCCGGCAATGTAGGTTAAAATGAATTATATTAACATAAGGTCCTAAAATGTTAGGGGACCTAAGAAAAAAATGTCTATATATTTATTGCTGAATAAACTAACATTTAAAAAAAAACCTTAATGATTTCCTTTTAAGAATCTACAAATCTACTAGTAAGAAAAAATATGTTCAATTTTATATTATTATAAAATGGAGCGGAGGGGGGGGGGGTCGTATAGGCTAGGCGGTAGCGTATCATCCTGCTAATCAAGTGGACCCGGGCTCGAATCCGACTCGAGGCATTCGGCTAAAATCTGACCCCCGGGGTAGAGACAAAATTTTAAAAATATATAGTATCGTAAATTGGCTAATGGCTAGAAAGGCCGAAAAGCCAAAAAAAAAATTATTATAAAATAAATAACAACTGTACAACTATGTAACAATGCGGATTGGAAGCTATATATCAATATATTTCTACTATAGAATCGAATGTGTTAACTAAATTTAGATTTGAGGATCAGATCAAATACGTTCCATTTAAAAAAGTAGGAGAAAACTTTTCCAATATAAATGAAGTAGAACTAAACAATTATTTTCGATCTTATTGTATGTTTTTATTTAATTTCAAAAAATAAAAATGTTATTTTAAATTATTGTTTATATATTTTGAAATAAATTTATATAAGGGCATCAAGATATTACAATATATCCAATGATATATTGCAATAAGAAATTGCAAAGAGAGGCAGATTAGAGAAAAAGAAGGATAAAAATAGTATTTGTTTAATTATAGCTAAATATAAATTTCATTAAAAATAAATAGTATAAAAAAATAACTTAATATAATTTTTTAATAGATTGGGTTAAAAATAGATCTCAGCAAGTTAAATAATAAATAATAAAATGGAAATTTGAATTCGCGCAGGGAACAGGGTGCAATACGGACGGGGGATGAACCTCTGGAGAATTGTTTTTTTTATATCTTATTATTCAGTAAAAATAAACAATATAATGGAATTTATTTAGAGTATCGTCGCTTGAAAATAATAGAAGGGACATGAGGAGAAGATTACTGGTGGGGGACAATGCAAATTTTCGAAGGAGAACACAACCAAGGCAGTCCTTGATGCGAGCTCTCGATATAGAAAAAGAACTGAGAGAATCGTTGATAAACACACACCTCGCTTTTTTTACAAGTTCACAACGCAACTCCTAGGCGGTGATCAAGGAGACACCTCTCTATACACATTGATAGCCATCGCCATAGCCGCCCGGCGAGGAGTCACTTCCTCGTAGTCCTCGTGGCTTTAGTCCAGCTCTACTAGACACGGCCTGCACCCAGCTTTCGTGGAAAACACACATCCACACAGAAATTCATAGGGGCTCATCGAAACAAATCTTATCGAACGCGCCTATCTCATTCCTACAGCCGTCACCACCAAGATTGCTATCAACGGGACAGGTCACCAGGAGAGGAATTCTTGAAATCCAGCAGATCGCAAAACAGGATCCTACAGCCGTCACCACCAAGAGCGTAACCACCATATTGTATCATTCTCATTAACGAATCTCTATCAGTTGGTGTCAAGCGGCGATTGAATAAATTTACATTATCAATAATAAATGATTCTAACATGATCTCTATTATTATTGAAAATTACTAAATCCTGCTTGCCCATCCAATTTCCTTTGTTCCTATTTTTTATTATAATTTTTATATAAGAAATTTCCGTAATCCATTTTTTTATTTTTAATTCACAGTAAAAATAGTAAACAAATAATAGTAAAATCAGTAAATATAATTTCAGACCATAAGCATCAAGAGAGTTTACCCTGAGATTACACCCACCAACTAAATATAAAATACCCCTCCAACAATCAGATAAACATTATACCCACTGAATGGTGGAGGTTTCGCTGGGATTACATATCCCTCCAACCACCAACAAACATTATACCCACTGAAATATTTTGGCCGCTTAAAATCTCTAAAAATCTTAATCCGGCCTTCGTTCTTAGAGATGTCAAAACTCACTCTGGCATGAAAAGGTGTCCAGTCTTCCGCCGAATCAGATTCATACCCTGGAAGACACAGATTCCCCCCTTTGAGAGTTATAGAACCATCGACGATCATCTCTTGGCGAGCCACCAGCATTACTTGGTATTGAAAAAGGTCTACGTAAAAAGAAAATAGAATCATAAATAAAATTAATTGATGTCAATATATATGATTTAAAATATTAATAACGAGGGGTGAACCGCGACCTAATATCGTGTACACCTACTTCCACTCCACTTTCATTTCCAAGTAGAAGACAATAGATGTAGGGGAATTATCTAATAAATTCCAAAATAATTCCAAAGACGTGTACACCTAATTCCAATCACGGTTAGCCCCTCTATTAATATTATTAGATGTAAAAAATCAGAGGGAAAAAAGGAAACAATTAAACACTGTGTTAAATCATACGACCAATCGCATCGTTTCGCTAATTTAAGGTAGCTTCAATGACAAAGTGTTTTAAAATAATTTGATCAAGAGCCTGATGAAGCTACAAAATAAATTAGTGAAACGTTACGATTGGTCGTATGATTTAACACGGTGTCTAATTGTTTTCTTTTTTCCTCTGATTTGTTACCTCTAATACTGATTATGGAATTGAACAATAATAATTATTAATAATATTCATCACCGTTAGGGGAATAACGTATTTCTCCAGCTATCATTGTGTCTCCGAAATCGATATTACCAAGAATGATCAGATCACTTGGATTCATTCGAGCAAAATCTGCATGGCCTTCGAGTATTAATCGAGCGCATTCCAGTCTAGGTAAATTGAAAAAGTCAGGCAATAAATGAGTTTTGTAGCAGCTATAAATGACCATAAAAAGCTTACCTGTCTTGCGCAATGACACATCGGATAGGAATAGAGGCATTTGTAATTTTCTCTAAGGCTTGGCAATATTTCTTTGTTCGATTTGGATCGAGACCTCGAGGCACGCACATTATTACTGAAAACATAAAAAAAGTAAATAAAGTAAGAAGTGTAATCTAAATATATATATAAAATTAAGGTTTTGTCTGTACATTGGTCCAAATCACGCCAAATTTTGATTGCACACGTTTCAAGCAAAGTTATGAACGAAAACACCCTCAACAAAATTCCTGTCTGTATGTCTGTCTGTCTGTCCGTATGTTTCCGTGGGTTCCGCGAAAAGTTTCTCACGATTCACGTAAAAACGGCTTAAGGGATTATTATGAAATTTCATATTTGCATCAGATGTCTTCTAACTTACGTTTATAACGTTTTTATATTTTGATATTTTGACCCCAAAAGGGGGTTTGGGGCGGCGCACGAATGAAAATTATCAAATAGCTCCTAAAGTATTAACTCTACAGCAAATTTTCCTATGAGCAAAGTTGTAGGAGATGTGATTTCTGACAACTTTTGTTTAAAAAATTCCCCCCAAAAACAACCCAAAAAGGGGGGGAGGGTGAAAAATGTAAATTCTTGCCCTTGGAGCAAACTGGTGAGGTTTCGGGTGGTGGGGGTCCAGAGGGCGTAGCCCCCTTCCCCCCGGCTAGCAAAAGGGCCGACGAAGGCGGGCCTTCCAGCTAGTTTTATTATAAACATTTAAATCATCTATAAGTATGTCATTATCTGCACACAAAATACTTTTTATTTTTATGAAGATCAACTTAAAAATTCGATAATAAATTTTCAAGAAATTAAAATTTATAATCTTGTAGAAAATTATAATATTTAAAATTAATATTAAAGGTGATGTGACCAACCATAACTTTCCCCGTAAATTTATATTTATATAATCTTCCTTCTTTATAGAACAAATAGAAAAATCATGCTGAAAAATTTGGTGTACATATTTGTTTAGTTTTTTCAAATATCTTAAAAATCTTTTAAAATATTTTGATAAAAAAATGACTAAAATTAAGATGCTAAGACGTATATAAAAGGGTTATTGTAAATATCTTAAAAATTATATTTAAAAAAACAAAATGTGAAGAGTAAACGTTAAATATGCATGTCCCGATTTCAACCAAAATCTAATCAGCTCTTAATCTCATTATAGAAAATAACTAAATATGAAATTTCGTTTTGATATTGGTGAGCACACACATAAATTGCACAGCCGAATACACAGACATTTTATCAAAATGATCAATATCTCAAAAATGTAATTTTTCCCTATAAATGACTTTTTGCAGTTTGTCATTAGAGTAAGTATTCACAATTTTTCGATCGAGATAATTTTTACTTTACCATACAGGTTATGGCCAAGTATTGTAATCGTGCATGAACCGAGGGGACTAGATTTCACATTCTTGGAAAAAATCACGAGATTGTCTTCTACCGAATCCGAGTTGTTATTGTAATTGTTAAGTACCTGGACGGCACCGAGCGATGCACGGTAACCCCTGACCCCCCTCTCGAAACCACACACCTCGCCCCCAACACTGGACCCCCACTCCGCCCCACCCCACCCCAACCGCCCCTCCCACCCCGGATCCCCCACAACTGCACCCCACCTCCTGCACCCCCCATATCCATCCCCACACCCACCCAGTTTTTGCATTTCTATCTTTCTAATGGTCCACATATTATGTGTATATTTGTTTACTCGTACACCAATTTGCCCACATTCGTTCATATTGATAAACATTATAAATAAATAAATAAGAAAATAATAATAAAAAAAAAATAATCGTATAGGATCTGAAATAAAAAGATAAAATTAAAAAAAATCTATGCGTCTCGGGACCCTCGACAGAAGTGATAACTTTCACCAACCAAATATTTTTTTAGGAAGACAATTTCAAGGATAATTGCCCGGAGAAAAGAGAATTGAATATTTAATTTTAATTAGAAGATTTGGGGGAAGCCAAGGAATAATTATTAATATATTTAATGTTTCTGGATTTAAAATTAATTGTTGTTTTTCTTTCAGCTTAATTCAATTATAGATATTTCAAATTTGCCGCGCTGCAATTTATTCAATAAATTCTATTTATAAAATACATAGCTATATATAATATATTCAATTATTTCCACACTTATAATAAAGTCTAAATCAAAAATATTCATTTTAGTAAAAGTAAAAAGCAAAGATTTTTAAAATACTTCTATAGTCTTCTGGTAAAGTCTCCGCCTATGATGCAAGAGGTCCCAGGTTCTAATCCGACATGCGGCAAATCATTTTTTTTATTGAGATTTTCATCTATCAATAATTACTTTAATTAAGAAAAAATCAATTAAGATGAATTTTGATGAGGTCCAGACATAGCCAGATCGTTTTCTCATCCTCAAAACTTGTTAATAGATTTTGTTTCATCAAAATCGGTAGGACCGTTTTCAAAATAGAACCAAGATACAAATAAATAAATAAATAAATAAATATATATATAAATAAATAAATATATATATAATAAATAAATATACAATTTTTGCTCGTTTAATAAGAGTAGATACATGCCTGAAAGGTTGTATTCATTCTTCATTCCATGGGAATCGAGCTCAAGAGAATAAGCTCTTCAGACATGTAATAAAAATTATTATCCTTAACAACTAAGATTCAGCATAAGATAATCTCATGATGTTTATACAGCGAACAGTAGAGTCAAAATAAAATTACGCAATTGGCTATAAAAGTGCTATTTTTATTTGATATTTTTATTTAACTTTTCCATTTAAATCTGTTAATGCATGTCAATATAAAAATCTAAAGTTTGTTCATATAGGTATTCAAGGTTTGTTTACTGAGGATAAATTCAATAAGTAAGCAATTTGGATTTCATGTAATGTAATGAACTTGTTAAATTAAAAAACTATCACTTTCTTTTATACCACCTAATTGTTAAATAATTTACTATTTATTAACTGTAAATAAGCCGATTTTTGTACTTTATAATGCGGGGGAAGAATTGTAATTAAGTAGAAAAATTGGTGTTTATTCTAAAAATATAAATTTGCCTGTAATAATTAATTCTATTTATTTCGAAGAAATTTCACGCCATATCATGATATTCGTCACTAGGTTAGTTTTAAATTGATTTAATAAGTAAGTCAACTTTTTTCTGAACGATTACCTATATTTACATAAATATATCTATTTGCTCTAAACTGAAAGTAAAATTATTTAAATATACGAGAGTGGGGAAGGGAGTAAATGTAATGTCTTGTGGAGTACTTAGTCAGCTAGGACCGTAGAGAGAAATTTTAATTTTCATTGCACGAAATTTTCTCTGGAGAGAGATGGACTGATAGAAATTTTTAATTGAAAGTAGGTAATGGAAGGCAGGCCAGTGAGGAAAGAAAAAATTAACACATATCCAATAAGGTGTAATTTATTGGATTCCCTCCTCCTTTCCCTTCAAACCGACGTTCGGAGGATTCTTCCCTCCTTCTTCAGGGTTTCAAGGGTTTGTTCTTTCCTCACTGCCTTCCATTACTTTCCTCGCTGCCTTCCATTACTTTCCACGCTGCCTTCCATTACTTCCAATTTTAATTTTCCATTTGTAAGAATTAAATTGTGACAAAGAATAATAAATACTAGTAGAGAAAAGTGAGATTTGAAAAATTAATTAATTTATATAATAAAAAAATCCTGCAGAATTCATCCAGTAGGTAATTTTTTTATTTTTCATATAAATTATTACTGCAGTAATTTAGTATTCATGAAATTTTATAGCTATGTTGACTAGTTGATGTTATAAATATAAACGATTGTGAGTAAAAAAAATCTTGTTTTTCATAATGATAGTTTAAATTTTTTATTTAAAAAGTATTTTTTTAAAGAAAAGTTCGGAAATCTGGGTTCTAAAGTGAATCCATATTATTTGTGATATTTTCAATACACAAAGAGAAAAACAAACATACACACATATATATCGAAATGATATATCTGTATATATATATATATATATATATATATATATATATATTTATATATATATTATTTATTTGTTTGAAACTGTAGTTTCGAAGACTTGGTCTTCATCATCAGTCTTTTTTAATTATAAATATTGTTTTTCATGGAGTCAATACCGTATGGATATTGAAATTTTTTATGTTTTCTTAGATGGGAGCCAGTTAATTTTAGTTATAATTCTAACTGGCTCCCAGCTAAGAAAACATAAAAAAATTTCAATATCCATACGGTATTGAGTCCATGAAAAACAATATTTATAATTAAAAAGACTGATGATGAAGACCAAGTCTTCAAAACTATAGTCTCAAACAAATAAATAATATATATGTACAGATATATCAATTGGATATATATGTGTGTATGTTTATTATTATTATTGAAAAGTTAGAGTAAATATCAATATGAATTTTTAACTTAATAAACACTTAAAAAAATTTAATATTTAAGAAAATCACAAGAGATAGTCAGCTATTAGTTCCGAGATGGAATAGATTATTTTAATATAATGCATTCTATCTCGGATTTAGTAGATCTCTTATGATTTCCTTTGAAATTTAAAGTCTACTTTGATTTCTATCATCGAATTTGAACTCTTATATTTATTTAATTTTCATATAAAAGGTATTTGTATAAAATAAAATAATATTTATTGATAAAAATACTAACATTTATCATTAGGATTCTTTGTGAGTGCCGATGCGTTGAGAATACAGAGTAGAAATGTTAGGATTGAAGTTAAATATATGGAAGAAATATGTTGTGACATCGTACCTGAAAAATAAACATAGTATTAATACTTTGGGGCAATTAGAGAAGTGAAAAAATCTTCTAAAAGTACAAAAAAATGACTTAGACATTGACCATGACAAAAAATTCACTTTAAGATATCTCTTCTTTCATCTATATATATAAAATTAAGGTTTTGTCTGTACATTGCTCCAAATCACGCCAAATTTTGGTTGCACACGTTTCAAGCAAAGTTATTAACGAAAACACCCTCAACAAAATTCCTGCCTGTCTGTCTGTCTGTATGTATGTATGTATGTCTCTCTGTATGCGTGGTTTCCGCGAAAAGTTGCTCACGATTCACGTCAAAACGGCTGAAGGGATTATTATGAAATTTCATATTTGTATCAGAGGTCTTCTAACTTACGTTTTTAGCTATATAACATTTTGATATTTTGACCCCAAAAGGGGGTTTGGGGTGGCGGACGAATGAAAATTATCAAATAACTCCTAAACTATTAACTCTACGGCAAATTTTATAATAAGCAAAGTTGTAGGGGATGTGATTTCTGACAACTTTTGTTTAAAAAAATTCCCGAAAAAAACCACCCAAAGGGGAGGGGGTGAAAAATATGTAAATTCTTTTCCTTGGAGCAAACTCAACCAAATTTTGTATACATAATCTGAGGGCCTCTAGAGAGCTAGAAATGCAAAAACTAACTACCCAAAATGAGGGGGGGGTCAAAAAATGAAAATTCTTATCCTTAGAGTCAACTTAACCAAATTTTGTATACATAATTAAGTAATTCCTTTACTTTTGTTCTGTGGGTCACTAGAAGGCTAGAAATGAAAAAAAATGGTTGCGGGGGTGGTGTGATGGTGCGGGGGCGGGGTGTGGTCCGGGGGATGCAGAGTGGAGTGGAGGGTTTAGGTGAGGGTCCAGAGGTGTAGTGGGGTGGTGCGGGGTGTGGTCTGGGGTGGATGGGTGCGGGGCTCTGGTGTGGGGCGAGGTGGAGGGCACGGGGATGGGGTGGTGCAGTGAGGATCCAGAGGCTTAGTGGGGAAGTGCGGGGTGGGGGGGTGGGGTGGGGGTGGAGGGCGCGGGAGTGGGGTCCGGGGGATGGTGTGGGTGTGGGGTGGTGCAGGGTGGAGTGGGGGTTCAGGTGAGGGTCCAGAGGCGTAGTGGGGTGTTGCGGGGTGGGGGCGGTGGTTGGGCACGGGTGCATGGTGCGGGGGGTGGGAGGTGCTGGGTGGGATTCGGGGGGGGGGGGTCGAGGGGCGTGTCCCCTGGGTAGCAAGAGGGCCGCCGAAGGCGGGCCTTGCAGCTAGTATAATAATAAAACTTGAGCAAGATGCGAGGTAGGTTTCACAAAAAAAGAAATAAAACAAAATTGAGTTTTGAATTCGATATATTTCGGTGGTGAGCCCATCATCAGGAGTCAGAGAAACCTACCTAGCATCTTGCTCAAGTTTTATTATTATATTAAAATGTTTCATCTAGAATCAACACCTAACTCCTTAAAAGTTATCTCTTCTTTCGTCCATCTATCCGTGATTAAATAAGCCGGCCAAATATGAGTCGGGCTGAGTTTTATGATTGTTTTTTATAAAGAGCTCTCTGAATATATTTAAATAAACAATGAAAAATTGATTTCAAAATATAATTAATATTAGCTGAGTGACCCGTCTTCAAAGAATTCAATACTTGGACCCGCCCAAAATGCAGGCGATTATATCATCTAAAATTCTTAAGATATCAAATCCGTTCTTATTTGGCATTTATAAGAAACTGAATGAATTATGGACTTTTTAGCTTTATAAATTTCGAATAATCAGAATAAAAATATAACTGTTAAATTAGGAGGTATCGAGAGGGTGTAGTTACGATCTTAGATTTTCGATTTTCTATACACGTTTTTATTATTATTCAACTTCGCCTCTGTACCAAGTTTCAACATTCTAGCTTAGACAGTTTCGTTTGGTCACGAAAAAATTGCCAAATTAGAAATTTTTCCGCAATATTCCGAGTATTGAATATTTTTTCACTTTTCTCTTCAATTTGAATCATAATTTTCGAGGAATTTCTTTACTTTTTTATAATCACTTTCTTCAATAAGTTTAGTTTACTATTGAAATAAAAATTTTCCGAAGACACTTCTATAGAGTTCTCATTAATAAATTAATGAAGCTATATTATGCGAAAATGTATTTATCGCGGAATAACCAGAAATGGTATTTTATTGATGATGTCATGTTTTAAGAAAGTAACTATGGGTTAAAGCACTTCAAACGCTGACACTACAACATTGAGGATAAATCAAGAACAAAAGCCATTTGTCCAATGTACAAGATTCCTGGTCTGATCTGATTAGTCGAAGATCGATGTGAATTATTTTTAAGCGAAAGACTTGGTCAGTGTTTCTCAAACTTTCCATTATCTTGGACCACTAGGCGTGCACTGTCAATCGACATATCAGCATTTGGTTGATGAAACTCTCGAAGAATTCAAGGTTCCTGAATATAAAAAACAAATGTCGATTCTAGTGTTAAAATTTCTTTAGAATATTAAGAGAGATGGTCAACTACTAAATCTCACTCAACTTCTTACCTTTTACAAGGTTCAAATTCGCCCCTGTCTCGAATATTGCACACATTTGTGGAATATTCTCTTGCTATCCTGGATGGAATTCTAAGGCGTAGGTACTATCAGACTGATAGTAGATCCTGTCTCCACCCTTTCTATTTTTTATAGATATTACCATGACTTTTGTTCTAAAATCAATAATCCCTCCTCATTCGCTCGAAATACACGATTTTCTAAGACTCAACACCCCTAAGCGTTTAAATTGGATACTAACCGAACAAACGCATTCGCCAACTCCTTTATCTCTATGACTTCTAGAAACTGGAACTCTCTTCCTCCGACCGTCTTCCCAACAACATATAACCTAGAATCTTTCAAGACACGCATCCACAAATACCTTCAACCCCGACCCGATCCCTAAATCTCTTGTTATTTCCAAGAAACAAGGGCATCGCGGACTACAGAGGTTGAACATTTTCGGTGCAACTTCTTCTTGTATCAGTATCATTATAAAAAAAAGGTCTAATTATTATTTTTATTTTGCCAGAAGGGTTGTTTCACCCCTTCGGTAGACAGTCCTGTGCATTTTTGGCATTCTGGTTCAATTCAAAAAGGATCAAAGGATTAAACAACCGTTCTGATATAACAAAAATAGCCTATAACATCTTAAATTGAATAGTTGACCCTCTCTTTTGATTTTCTATAGTTCCTAGATTTAATTGATGCAGAAATTTATGAGATCTCTCACTAAACGTGATTTTTAATGCTCAATCAGATTCCAATCCATTAAACTGATGGAACAGAAAGGCTGAAGGGCTACAGTACTTATAGAATTGCTCAATCACGGAGCAGATCTGAAATAATTTGTAAGAGTAATAAATATAGAATGAAACTAACGAATCCGGTAGCAGTCAAACCTAGATCCTTATAACAAAACGCAGAATCCTTGCTCGAGAAATAAACTAAATATATTTACCTATATCATCTTTTACATAAGCCCCTTTGAGATAGTCAACTAAATAAGCACATACACACTACCCCTAGTATTCAAATAAAGTGAGCCTTTCGAATCAAATAAGACGGCTTAACACTAGAACGCCCGGACTTTCAGATCGCCTAGAACGCCCGGATGCCGTCAATTTGACGACTTGCATTTTTCAACACTCAAACTAAATAAAATCATTCTGTTTCCTTTTATTTAATATTTTTTTATATTTTCTAATAATAAATTTAATTCTATTATCAATTTATATATTAAAAATACATATTAATATATTACATTTTAATAATCATTATGATATAAAATGAAAAATTAACATGCTATATTTATGAAGTATTATCATTAACAAAACCAGTAGTTCTATATTATATGTTATTATTATAAATATTATATTATTATAAATAATATTGAAATAAAAAAAAATATACAAAAAAACTCACGAGAAATTGAGAGAGAAATTTGATGTTGATAATTCTAAAGGGCGGAACAAAAATGAAATGGCAAGACTAGGGGCTCGACATATATATATATATATATATATATATATATATATATATATGGATTGATTTCAAAACAGTAGGTTCCCTCGAAATGTTGTAAAATAATAAAGTGAATCATCAAAAGATAAAAAAAATTGACATAAAGAAACATAGTTTTTTTATTTTACCCCAAGTTTTTCAAGGAAGATGTAAATTAAAAAAAAAGCAGAACAATTCCGAGGAGCTAAAAAGGATGGAAATGTTCCAAAAAAGAATGGGAATTATTCGTACTTGAAAAATTAATTTAAAATATAAAAATTGGGGTAAAAAAGTGTTACCGTCAAATTGAAGGCTTTTGGGCGTTCTTGGTAAATCCATAATTTTCTCCTAAATAAAAATTCATAGGGTGCTATTTTTTTTATTAGAAAGCTATTCAAAAATGATTAAAAGTCAGCGAGTTTCAAAGTTCTAACTTAAATAGTAACGAAATGAAAGAGAAATGAAATGTGAAAACCGTCAAATTGACGGCTTCGGGCGTTCTAGTGTTAAAAGAAATCAAATAGTTTAAAAAGAACCTTTTTAGGATTTTGTACAAAAATAAAACAAAACTCTATTAGTGACACTACATTGTTTGTCTGTCTGTTTGTCTCTCAGGGCTCGTAAAGTAAAAAAAATACAAACTTGAAATTTACAAGTTATATGTAGGTATTTATTGCCCCCAAAATCAAAAATTGTAATATGTATTTTTTTTAATTATCATTATTTTATATGAGAGGTCGAATTTTTGTGGAGTTGAAATAAAAAATATTTTTTGTGTATTTAAAGTGTCCTCTGTCTTGAAAGATCTCATTAAATAGAATTAGAAGATCTTTTTGTAATTTAAATTTCTATAAGGTGACTGTGTAGGATAGAAACATATTGGCCATTTTTAGATTATTTTGTACCTGTCACCGTTTAGAAATGATGGCTTGTCCTAAAATTGTAAAAAAAATTCTGTCAAATTTGTTTATTATCTCTTTGTAAAAGACGAACAAGAACGATTTTGATATTTCAAGTATTTTGGAAGATATAATTGGATGTCTTTTCTATACAAATAATGTATAACTTGATGTTTAATTTACAAGAATTTTAATACAAGTTGCATAGCCTAATGGATAAATCGTCAGAGTCGAGTGAGTACCTTGGTTCAAATCCAATAGGAAACATTTTTTATACGGAATCCTCGCTGTATGAAACTGACTCGCACTTGGCAGGCTTTTTTAACCGACTTCAAAAAGGAGGAGGTTCTCTATTCGACTGAATTTTTTTTTTTTTTTTTTTTTTTTTTTTGTGCCTATGTTACCTCATATCTCCGCCAATTGTCAACCGATTTTGAAAATTTTTTTTGCATTGGGTCCAGTCTAGCTTCCGATTGGTCCCATTTTTTTTTCGATTTTTTTCCATAGGTATTAGACCTTTTTTATTAGGTTTGTTTAGACCTAACCTCTTTGTTTATGAACCGATTTCGATGGTTCTTTTTTTATCCGAAAGGGGTGTCTTAGGGATGGTGTCATATTAATTTGGTCAAGTTCTGATGATATGATCACTATTAATGACATCACTAAAAAGAGAAAAATAAAAATAATTTTTAAGAAAAAAATAAAAACCGACTTCAAAAAATTAAATGCAACAAATAAAATACACTAAAAGGTATAAAATAATTATTATCTTATTTAGTTACAACTAAACGACGAAATATTAACATGAAATTACTTTTTTGAAGTTGGTGCCAAATATATACCTTTTATGAATCGCACTCGACGGATCTTACTTAGTACGTTTGGCGATTACGCTCGCTTATAGGTATAGTTTGTTTGGCACCGACTTCAAAAAGTAATTTCATGTTAATATTTCGTCGTTTAGTTGTAACTTAAATAAGATAATAATTATTTTATACCTTTTAGTGTATTTTATTTGTGGCATTTAATTTTTGAAGTCGATTTTTATTTTTTCTTAAAAATTATTTTTTGCTTGTGTCGAAGTGGATGAGTGAAAATTTAAGGGTACAATTACGATGGAGCTTCGATAAACCATAAGAGCGACGTTACTAGCCAAGCGGAGAAAATTAAAGCATACTTTTATATGGATGTGTTTACATTTAAGCAAAGAGTTTAGCCAGGATTTTTACACATGAGTTTTTAAAGGGTTATAGTGGTGTTTCACAAGTAAACTTTTAGTAACACAAAGTTTTACTTGTGAAACACCACTATAACATTTTAAAAACTCCTGTGTTTAATATGTTTCACTATAAACCAACACCGATTTACATAAATATTATCAGGCTTTTTAGTTGAGTAACGACAAAAGTTACAATTGTCAAAGTATAGTATTAATTTTTTTATTATTTTGTTTTGTATTAAAGTAGACATTTTTATTCATCATCATTGCGAGTATACAGTCCTAAGATTGGTTTGACTCAATCACTAATCTCCACTCGACTCTGTCGCAACTAAAGGACCCATATCCATATTATTTTTATATTACTTTTATTAGAACAATTTATTTCAGGTCTCCCTTGTGGGGCTAAAAAACAAACATACATTCATGTTTAAATCAAAGATTTATATTTTCATTTTCATATATTTTGCAAATTTTATTGGACTTAATTCTTGAAACTCTCAAAACATAAATTTAAATAATTTATCTCTTTGTGCACTTTTAGCATTATAGCAAGCCTCTTATGGTACTTGAATAAATATTTCTTCTTTAGAATCTAATATTATAATTTATATATTTTTTATTTTTTAGAAATATGACGTTCTTATCATTTATCACAGTTTCAACGTAAACACCACATAAAAAAATAAATGATGAACTTTTAAGAGGGTAAAGGATGATATAAATAAATGTTGACTTAGTACTTACATTATCAATCGCGAAGTTTCGCCTTTAATTAAAACTACCTCAGCCTCTTGATCTTGTAAATACTATATAGTCTGGGGAAACTTTAAATGGTGATTGATAATGTCAACAGTTATTTATATATTCCTTTCCTCTCTTAAAAGTCCATAATTCAAAAAAATTAGGAATCTGAATCAAGAAAATTAAATAAATTTCTGAGTGCTTTTGTCTGTGCTTCTTTTATTCTCGCTCTTTTCGTTTTATCGTATCTCTAAGGTAAAGGTAAAGGCATTCTAATCCATTTCTTACTTTCATCAGGCCCTGGGAAATTATATTTATGCTAACTTGTAGAATTATTATTTGATTCTGAAATAATTGCACTCGCTGTTCATTATCGATTAGTTCTGCTGAAGACTGCAAAAAATTATCAAATGCAGAAAATGAATCATCATAATCTTAAGGACCAAGGTTTTTACTCCAAAGTTCGCATTTCTGTGAAAAGTATTTTATTTTATCTTGCAGAACATATTTTTAGAAAATTTCACTGTACGTAGCCGTGGACATAGGGTAGTCCGAGGGGTGAACCGCGACCTAATATGCTGTACACCTACTTCCACTTGTACTTCCAAATATTTCCAAGTAATTCCAAATATTTCCTAGTGCTTCCAAATATTTCCAAGTACTTCCAAATATTTCCAAGCACTTCCAAATATTTCCAATTAGTTTCAAATATTTCCAAGCACTTCCAAATATTTTCAAGCACTTTCAAATATTTCCAAGTAGTTTCAAATATTTCCAAGCACTTCCAAATATTCCCAAGTACTTCCAAATATTTTCAAGCACTTTCAAATATTTCCAAGTACTTCCAAATATTTTCAAGTACTTCCAAATATTTCCAAGTACTTCCAAAATACTTCCAAAGAGGTGTACACCTACTTCCAATCGCGGATCACCTCTCGGGGTAGTCCATGAAAAGCAGTTTGAGAACCTTTGTCGTAAGTCTTTAAAGAATAAAATGTAATACAAAATAAAAAAACATATAGGTGTTACCTATATGAAAATTTCAACACTTATTCATTTTCTATTTTTATCTAAACTCTGAAATAAGGAAAAATTAAAATATAAAACTTTTTCCAACACTCGATACGCAAAGAACGAGCTAGTAATAAATAATAATCTTAAAAATAATAATATATTACAAATTTATTTTCTAATTTAATTAGTTTGAGTTCAATTCAATTTCTTAATAAATTGTAATATTCCATATAAATTCATTCTAATAAAATATTATTGGTCTTGAAAATAAATAAACTGATTAATTTAATTGAAAAATTGAAAATTGTTTATTTATGCATATAGTATGATGAAAACGCCTTAAAATCTCAATAAAATCATATAAAAAATAATATTTTTTGCATTATTGAAACAGAAGTTCTAGAAGCAGTGAGACCAAAATCTTATCAGTTCTCCGCATTGTAAACACAATATTTTGGCATTAGAAAGAACTTTCTACGACTTTCCGATCTAGACTTAGGGAAGATATCTAAATCCAGACACACCTAGAAATAGACAGAAAAAAAATCATAGTTGAAATGGATTTTTCTCCACGTTCCAAACATTTTTAAACACAATGAGCAGAAAAAATGCATGAGGATCGGCTGCCTCCTGGCCGTAATGAGTATTGTTTGAAACTTTGAAAAATATATTTTCAACAATTTTTTCTTTCTGTGTGCCTGGATTAAGATACCCATGATAAAATTCAAGAATGTCGTAGAAAATTCATTCTAGTGCCAAAATGTTTATATTTCTAAAACAACAAAAACTGATTAAATTTTGTACAACACTTTCTAGCTTGAGAACATTCAGTTAAAAAATGCTGAAAATCAGAAAAATATCAAATCGTTATATGGAGAGCTTTTAAACATTTGTAAATAATGAGCTGAAATTTGGCACACGTATTTGTATTAACTGAACCTCTCTGCTAAGTTTCAACTTTTTAATTTAAACCATAAAAATATCCATTCACTAAAATTTACGGAAAGCGTTCCGAGTTTTGGCTCAAAATTATGTAGAAAAAATGAAATTCCTTTAAGGAATTATGTTATTACTAAATATACTTTGGTAAAACGACTGGTGATTAAGCAGATAATGAAAAAAGTTAACACTTCATCTTATGACTCAAACGTTTAAACCAAACACAAAAGACACAATTCGATTTTTTATAGATAATGTAAGTAGAATGAATAATTTGAATTTGAATGGCGTTTACTATTCTTTTTTGCGTAGATGCTAATATATTGCCTTAATTACACTGCTCGACAAAAATTAAACAAACATTTCTCCCAGTAAACCTAACAATGGATTCCAGTAGAGTTTTATACGCTGATTATCATGCAATTTCCCGATTTTTTACAATATGTCAGATTTTTTAGATATTATCGATCAAAATGACTAAAAAGGTATTTTCGAGTCCATCAAATATTAAACAGCAATATTTGAAATCAAAATAGTTTTTTTTTTGTTTTTTTCCCTACCCCCTTGGCCTCGGGAAAAAATAGTTTGTTGACGTAATAGAAAACAGCTCTTTGATTTTCAAATCTCTCTCTTTGATTTTCAAATTACCATTTGTTTTTATCTCAATTAGAACTCGAGTTATAACTAAAAAACTAAGACTTTATGGTTTTATTTATGTTTATTATCCTTTATAATCACGTAGTTTTAGTTTTTTAGTTATAACTCGAGTTCTAATTGAGCTAAAAACAAGTGGTAATTTGAAAATCAAAGAGGAAGCTGTTTTATATTAGGTCAACAAAATATTTTGATTTAAAATATTGCTATTTATCTAATATCTAATGGGATTCGAAAATAGGTCAACATGGCATTTTTTTATCGTTTTGACCGATAATATCTCAAAACTCTGACGTGTTGTAAAAAATCGGGAAATTATGTATGATAATCAGCGTATAAAACTCTACTGGAATCCATTGTTAGGTTAACGGGGAGAAATGTTTGTTGATCAGTGTTATTGGATGATCTTTAACTCACTAAGCTCTGAGTTCGTTCAGTCCACATCATCAAGGATGCAAATATCAAATACAGGAAATAGGAATCCTGGAATCTTAATACCGGAAATACAATGTTAAGTTCGCCTTGGGAATATCCCCGTCACAGCCTAAACATACCTGGTAAAACCATAATATTATTATTTGTTGACCGATGAAATAGCTATCGCCTTTATAAAATAGTCAGAAGTGGATTTTTCCACATATTTTAATGCACTAAATTGATGAATTGATTCTCTAATAAATCTTAGGGAAGGTGGTGCTGGTTTATAATCAAACATTTTTTAAATTATAATGAGTTGGAGTTGGTGGTGTTTCACAGTATGGATAAAATAATTTGAGTTAAAACATTTAGTTTTTATATCTCGATATATTTAATAACATACGTAGGTACTATCTTTGTAAAACTCCTGATGATGGGCTAATCACGTGAAATATATCGAGTTATAAAAACTAAATGTTTTAACTCAAATTATTTTATCCATACTGTAAAACACCACCAACTCCAACTCATTATGTTTATCTAATGTATATTTATCATTAAAAAAATTCCCACAAGCATTTTATTTGTATCTAACAGAATTTCCAAAGCAGTGATCTTAAAAAATTATACAAATAAGTCTATTCTCTATCTGTTTATGAATGACAAATAGAATAGTTTTGATATGTTATAATCGAATTTCTGATCTTTACAAAAAAATATAGTGACTTAAGTCTTAAGTCTCACTTAAAGACATAACGTGTCAAGCGATAATAGCATGATCGGTAAGGGTAAGGCCTAATATATTAAAAGTCTATGATTTATGCTTTTAATTCGTTTGAGGATATTTTCTAAAATATAATATTTACAAAATATTATAAATTTGATATTTCAGATATATACTCCCTCGATCCTAAAATATGGTATACATTTGAAAGAAAATCTTAGATTATCTCGAGTTTCCAAAGCAACTTGCAATACTCATTATATTGTTATTGTTCACATTGGTAACTAAATATCTTAACATATTTGACAGGCGTTGATTTTGAGTTAACCAGGGAATTTGAAGACCAAAGTTTAGTATTTTTAAGAAAAATAAAATAATCACCGCTGTAATTTCAAAATGGAAAATTTTAACTCAAATAACGTGAATTTACAAAGAAGAGATGCCAAATTGAAGCAATTGACTTATGAACAACGTTATGGTATCTTGCAACAGCTATTACAGTATTTGAAGAACAAAGAAAAATTAGAACACGGTGGTATTAATAAAAATTGATGGAATGTGTTCAAGATGCATTTAATAAACTAGAGAGAAATATCTACTCTTGATAAAGTTTTTATAACATTACAAACGCGTATGGAATCAATTATGTTGAAAGGAGGGGGAAATCTCTCATATAGGTAAATAAGGTAAAACTTCATCGTGAAGGTCGATTAGCTGAAAAGTAGGTATACAGGGTATTTCAGGAGGAATAGTAAACATTTTAGGAGGTGGTAGTATAGACGAATTGCAATAACAAAATACCATATAAAATGTGTCCAATTTTTATTGAGTACAGAGATACAGCTGAGTTCAATGCATTTTCGTTTCGTGTATTGGTACACCGGCTGCTATTGGCGTATTTATCGAATGCCAGCAGTAGAGAGTGTTGATGTTCCAGTAGTGAAGTTGTGCTTTAGTTTTTGAAGTTTTCATTGTGATTTGTTGGCCAAGTCTACTGTACTGTAGCGTTTAAACAGGGCGCGCGTATTTATTTACACATGCTGAGTATGCCAATATTGGGTTACATACTAACAGCTGTATCTCTGTACTCAATAAAAATTGGACACATGTTATATGACATTTTTTATTGCAATTCGTCTATACTACCACCACCTAAAATATTTACTATTCCTCCTGAAACACCCTGTATATATGTTCTGAAGAAGTGTTCAACAAGGCGCTAAATCTCGCTTTAACTAAATTTGGATTACACTAAAATTATCTGTATTTAGTTATTTGTGATAATAAAATGAATTTAATATTTTTTCTATATTTAATTTTAGTTTTATTTGATTTTTTTTTCGAAAATGTATACCATATTCTCAGACAAAAAAAATATTAAAATGTATACCATATTTTCGGACGGAGGGAGTATATTTTTTTAATATTACTTAAAATATTATAATGCCGATAGTAGTAGATTTGAAAAATACTAAGCATTGATGTTCAATCAGTTAAAGCTCCTGAAATTATGTTCTAATAAAAATCAGTCCATTTTACTAATATATTACTTTATTAAGCGGGGAACTCCTTCGTATGAGAGTTATAATCGAACTTGGCAGCATATGATAATTATTTAAAATTCAATGGCTTTTCCGGCATTTCGAGTGACGTCGTCATTTTGTATATTGACGGAAGTAGTATATCCTAGCTGAACTCCAATTAAATTATCAATAATATATATGGTACTTGTTTTATAATATCACATTGTCTAACCTATTCCCATACCTATCTACAATCACGTCTTCATTCATCCTTTCAGCTTAGTGGTATTTCGAGTGATTGTTTTTTTTTCCAATGATATTGATGCAAGAAAATGTTGTTCCGATAAAGTGCAACCCAAGAGCTGAACCGCGACCTAATATCGTGTACACCTACTTCCAATTCCACTTTCATTTCCAAGTAGAAGACAATAGATAAAGGGGTATTATCTAATGAATTCCAAAATAATTCCAAAGAAGTGTAATTCCAATCGCGGTTCACCCCTCGGTGCAAGCACTGTGGCCAGGAAAGGAGTTTTTCGAGAAAAGTCGAAGGGGAATAGAAAGAAATTTCAGGGATTGGGTCGGAGTTGAAGGTACCTGTGAATGCGGGACTTGAAAGTCTGAATATCAACGGAAGAGAGTTAGTTTATAAAAGTGATAGATATAAAAAGAGTCGGTGAATACGTTTGTTCGGTTAGTAGGTATCTAATTTAATTCAGAGGGATTTTGAATGTGTGAAAATCGTCTGTTTCGCACGAATTACAATTTAGGTAGAATTATGGATTTTACATAGCTATAACAAATACCATGATAGTATCTGTAAAAGAGGAATTTATTTAACTAATAATGAGAATTAATTAATTAACCCTTTGAGTACTGAATACTTTCTGCTCATGTTCTCCATATGGCAAGCTTAGTGATTGCGATCGCTAGGGCTGAATACTTTTTTACTAGTGTGAACCCCTTAGTTTAGTCAATATATCGGATGCAACTAACAATCTCAATTATTATTTAATTAATTTTTGCCGGACGCATATATGCGTCCATAGGCCACACTTATAGCTTTTGCCGGACGCATATATGGGTCCATAGGGCTTAAAGGGTTAAAGCAATATTTGATGGATTGGACTTAACGAAGAAATATCAAAAAGTACCAGAAAATTAGCCACTATTACAACCTTCTCTCAAGTGATCCCAGGTTGCCTTGACTTAGATAAAACGCTGACATTGTTCGAGAATTTGTATAATTTTAGAATATAAAAATAGCAATATTAAAAAAATGGCATTTAATCTTTATATATGTATGTACCAGGTATTTTTTTTTTTTTTAAATTAATTTTAGAACAAAAGTGTGAATACATAAGTACAGTAAAAAACGTACAAATTAGAGACTCAAAATAAAAATTAACATTCCAACATTTGAGGGTGTCTAATTTTTGTTTTTGACTCTTTTTTATCTTTTCATAATATTCCCACAGGAACATAGGTACCTAAATATCATTAAATTTGATGCACTTTTTAATTTTGAAAATCTTTGTGTTTTTCAATGTGTTCAAAAATTAATAATAGAAAATCTAACGAGAGTGAATCGCTGATCGATATTTTTTGATTCTTCTCCAGAATTACAAAGAGAAAAAAAATTCTAAAAAATTAATCAGGATTCGAACCGAAATTCTGAGCTGGAAAATCTATCTATCAATTTCGTATTACGATGTAATTTCCTTTTCATAGATAAATTAATTAAATAATTTTATTTATTTATTTTATATAATTTTAGAAATATGATATTTGTATATGAGAGAGAGATAAGTGTATGATTTCGCAAACTATTAATGATAATAAAATATGACTATAAGCAGATCAAGAAAGGATTACTCATATAACTAAAAAAACAAAACAAAACGTTTTATATTTATGTGGTATAATATAATTGGGGAAAAATGGAAAACTTTTTCAATACACGTTACGCTATCTACAAATTTCGGTGATTTGGCTAGAAAGTTTAAACTTGGCACTAAAGAGCAGCTAATTAATATAAGTTTCTGTGCCAACTTTCTTCCAATTTCTTAAAATCGTTCGTGAGGTCCCCGAATAATTATTTATTTGTTCCTTATTTTCTGCATACTTCAAGTTCCAGAGCGAGAAATTTCAAAATCTAATCAGTTCTTTGTTTTGAAATTAAAAATATTTTGACACAAGGACGAACTTTGTATGGTCTTCCGTATATACGAAAATGTGTAAATTTAAATTAAAAAACTTCTTACTCAAAAATGGAAAGTACAATCAATTGTGTTGCTATAAAATTTATTTTCTTTTGAAAGACCTATCTATGTTCCCGAGGCCAATAAATAAATAAATAAATATATATATATATATATATATATATATATAAATGATACAGGACCCAGCCGGGTATGATCCGACATCTTCCGTGTTAAGCCCGCAGATGCCTTCTCCATTTAGGCGATGGATCCCCTGACTAGATCCTATAATCAAATTTTATATATATTCAACTCTTTAGCTCAAGCGCGCTTTTCTTCTATTTTCCTAATAGTATGGTTCTTATAAATTTACTACAATTCCCAAAGAGTTGAATATATATAAAATTTGATTATAGGATCTAGTCAGGGGATCCATCGCCTAAATGGAGAAGGCATCTGCGGGCTTAACGCGGAAGATGTCGGATCATACCCGGCTGGGTCCTGTATCTTTTTTTCAACTCTTGGTTCACTATCAAAGCGAGTCTGGTCCCAATTGCACCAAAATAGGGCAGTGACCGGATAAAAGTTTTAATTTTCGCTTTCATTTAATGTTAACATAGGTATATAATAAAAGATAGATCTATCCAACAATACCATTCTTGATTTGTTATATATTCCTATTTAAAATATTGGTTACATCCAATTGGATATCCTTCCAGTTTGTTCCGGTAAATGTCATAAAAAAAAAAAATAAATGGAATTTTTTCGCTTTCTTACTAGCATGTTCTAGTAAGAAAATAAAAGGATAGCATGGGTAGTATAAATCTGATATAAATATATTACGTATATATCTCTCGGAATACGAATCTCTCTTGGAATTGGAAAAATGTTTTTTTATTTTTACCAAATAGTGAATAGGTCAAATCCTAAAAAAACCTTGGGCACTACCTTGAAGTCTTATTTATATATTTTTTATATTTTTCTCTATTATAAATCAGAATGATATTGTATTTAGGTACTTTATAAATTAGATAGACTAATGAATAATGTATTAAAACCAAGTTATAATTCTATACAATTATATTATTGTTTTATAAACTAAGAGATGGGCGAGGTATGAAATTTTAAAAGAAAAATGTACTTACATATTTTAATAAAAAGACAAGTCTGCAAAATTTAACTTTTGAAAAGTTGTTGGTATTATTAATTAATATTCTGATTCATACACCCAGATATATGGTAGTTAAAATTGATATATAAAAAATTTCTATCAGATCACAATTTTTTCGTACAATGTGAAATTTTCAATTTGTTCTCACTTTTATTTATTTATTTTATTCTTCAATACGCAGAAAAGGAAATAAAAATTATAAAAAAAAGTAGAAGTATTTTTACAGGTCAAGAAACTTCATTTATAATCTTACACTTGCTGCATTCCATAATTTACTCAAAAAATAGGATGTAGTAATTAATTCCTTTATATATATATTTTTCAATGTGATAATAAGTAGAAATGATTAACAAAAATTTCTAAAAAAAAACTTTACAGCTATACAAGCCAAATCTTGGTGAGCCCACTTAAATACACTTACATTCAAAAAATTTTATTTCTGAAAAAATATGACGTGATTCACAAAAATAAATTTATTTTTGAATTCAGCAGAAAATCTATCTGAATCAAATTAAATTATTCAAAAAAAAATTTATTCCCAGGCTTTTATAACTAAAGTTTTTTTTTTGGCTTTCTCTGCATTACCCTTTAGCCAATTTACGATACTATTAATTTATTTTTTCTCTTTTAAGTAGGGATCAGATTAAAGTCGGGCTGGAATCCGTGCTAGCTTGATTAGAAGGCATGTACGTTATCCACTCGACCAACCAGACAAGTTAAAATGCAAAGTTTTTTTTTTGAAATTGTTTTCATTTATTGTTTAGAAAATCAAGAGAGATGTTTAACTATTCAAAGTGTTATGGATTATTTTATTTGTTCAGAAGGGTTAATGTCCCGCTTCTGACATAATAAAAATAATCCCTAACATTTCGGAATTGAAATTTTAACGCTACTACTTGGCATTTGTCATTTATACTAAGGTCTATATTCAGGAATGTAATTAAATGTCTGTTATTGGAAATTGTCTTTGACATATGTTTTATTTTTTTATCTTCTTATATACTATTTATTTCAAAATATATAAGTACAAGGACGTACCCAAAGGAAAGCCCAAGGAACTTCCCCCTAAATAATCTAGCTGACACTATACATTTATATATATTCACACGAAAACTTAAAATACTTCATTTTATTTAATATATTCCAATATTTTTTTACGAAAATATATCTATATTATTTTTAAAAAATCTGATTTTTTTGTCAAAAACCCCTTATTAGAAAAAATTTTATGACTACGTGCCTGACACGATCTATAGTATATATTTTATTTTTATTTATTAATCATCGTAGGTACTTAATTAAAATTATAATCAAATTTATTCATATTATCAATTATGTTAAAATAGAATCATATGTATATATATATTATAATAATTATTATAATCGAAGGTCAAAAAAATAGAATAATCATTTAAAAAGTACTTTTCCAAGAAATATGTGATAGATTTAGAATTCAAAAGAATTATATTTAATAATAATTAGTATTTTTATTTAAAAATTTTCTCAAGAGCTGAGGTATTAGAGAAATTAAATGTATATTTTTTATAAATTCTAAATACATATTTGTTTCATAGACATGATTTGAGCTACGCGATAGTTAATTATGTCATTTTTATTTTTAATGAAAAAAAATCTGACTTACCATCTCCAGTCGCGTTTAGCATTTAATTATAAACATTGAGAACAATATTTTAAAGATATTTATTAAGTAAATATAGCAATGGGATAATATATTTAATACATCTATCTCATATTTTTCATTAAGATAAATTAGTTCATCAAAAATCACTTAAAATAAGCTGACGTGTTCTGATGTGGCCATCCACTTGACTTTACCATACAACCTGAGCCCTAAAATTATTTATAATCATGTAGGGGGGGTAGTTTTTGCATTTTTATACTTCTGGGGTCCCACTGATTATGTATACAAAATTTGGTTGAGTTTGGTAAATGGCCAAGATTTTCATTTTTTTGACCCCCCCCCCCATTTTGGAAGGTTAGTTTTTGCATTTTTAGACTTCTGGGGGTCCACTGATTATATATACAAAATTTGGTTGAATTTGCTCAAATGGCCTAGATTTTTAATTTTTAAGCCCCTCCACCCCCCTTAATTTTGGGTGGATGTGCACCAAAATCTAATCAGCTCTTAATCTCAATGGACCAAAACTACGTGTGAAATTTGGTTTCGATATTAACACTAGTTTTTGAGCTAGCACGTCCACAAAAATTTGGTAACGCACAGACTAACAACCAGACAGACTAACTAACAGACATTTTGACAAAACAATTATTATCTCGAAAAATATAATTTTTTCGATGTTCATTTATTAGGGGTTTTTTGTAGAGCGAAATGCCATGGTTTTGCTCATTTTTTTATCAAAATAGTTTCGGCCGTTTTTTAGATATTTCGAAAAAAAAGAAGGAAAAAACCCACTTTTTTCATGCACGATTACAATACTTGACCATACCCTGTATGGTAAAGTAAAAATACATAGAATAAAATAATTTATTAGAACGTAATGGTCATCTTTTAAAAACTGAACTTTAGGGGATCTCCCCTTCTTTTTCAGGATTTCAAACGGCCTTGTTTGGTGTTATTGTTTGCCATTAACATCAAAAGAAGGTAGTGGCTACAAGCTACCTTTATTAGCCCATTAAATAGTGAAGATGGAGAGATCTCCGAAAAGTTGGTTTTTAAATGATGAGAATGACGTTCAAATAAATTATTTTATTCTATATATTTAAACTAATTTAATATAGTTCAATTTAAATATAAGCCAAAATTTTAAGTTGTAATTTTTAACAAGGTAGCAAGAGCTGTTTTTTGACAAATTTTGAAGAAATAAAAATATACTGAAATAAAGAACTCTTATTTTAGAAAAAAGAGTCGAAAATTACAATTAAAACAAATTCAAAATTAAGGATTTTATAATTATTGTTTCAAAGGTCTAACAGGATAAATAGTAATATATACAAACATACACACAGACATTTCCTAAAAGGCACTCAGGGGACCTTTAAATTCTAATTTCAAATTTTTCATGAATTTGAGGATTTGGTGGTCAAGTTGATCAACTTAGAACTAGAAGATTCCTTCTGATTGGACCATCTAAGGTGAAATCAATTATTTGCTACGTTAATTTAGGATATTTTGGCTTTTAATTCTTCTTCTTCAAGTGATAATTTTGATTTAGAATGAGTCAACCGAACGGGATGAGTGAATTAACTTAATAACATGGATCTTAACAGAATAAAAAAAATTCTACAATTATTAACAATGGTGGAATTAATTCGATTTGTAAATCTATAATTTGAAAACAGCTTCAGAATTAGAAGCCTAAAAGGTATAAATAAAACTGGTAAATTGTAACATATTTTCTAATTTCAAAATAGGTGATTTAACCCGAAATAATTTTTTAGCCCATATCTATTGAACTTTTTTTAGCTGGACATCCAGTAGTGAAATGATAATCATATTAACAACTTCGATTTTAACAGATCACAATCACTGTTGAGTTGATCTGTATCTATTTTCACTTGAAAATATCTTCATAATTAGCCGAAACGTTGTGAAAAAAACTAGAAAATTTTAACAAAATTATTGATTTCATCATGAGTGAGTGGTTTGTGCCCAAAATAATTATTTAGTCTATTTATATTTGTTCTAAGTAATAGAAATAAAAAATTTTAGTGAGTTAAAATATTAAACTAAATAAAATTAAATAAAATGAAATAAGTTGAAGTCAATTAGTATCAATTTGAAAAAAAAATTCAAGACTCGGTACGTTCTCTTGGTGATTTGCCAATATTTTGTTAGTTAATGGTTAGAAAACTGGAATTAAACTGGAAGGTAAGGAATAATAAATACTTGTGTCTCCAATTTCAGCTTATTAACTACAAGCTTTCAAGTTTCCTATATAACTATCCGATTTTTTATTTAATTTTCTTTATTTTTCATCTGTAATTCTGGGGATAGAAATCCCAAAATCTAATCAATTCGATGTTTTGTAAAAATATTAATACTTTAACTCCAGAACGATAATTATTATTTCAATATTTTTCTAATTTCTTGCATTTTTTCAATCGGAAATTTTGAAAATTTGATGAAAAAAAATTACAATAATTTTTCCACCAGTACGAAGTAATTACGGCATTCTGATGTACTTTCCTCTACGTTTCAGATATTTCAAAATAGTAAAAGCAAAAAAAATAATTGAAGGAGACAATAAAAGAGTGTGTCTTCTGCTGGAATTATAAATTTTATTTATAACCAGACTATAGTTTCGAGGGCTTTGCCCTTTTCATTAGTCTATTACAATTGATTCACAGGAATTAATGTATGAATGGATAATACATTAATTCCTGTGAATCAATTGTAATAGACTGACAAAGAGGGCTAAGCCCTCGAAACTATAGTCTGGTTATAAATAAAATTTATAATTCCAGCAGAAGACACACTCTTTTATTGTCTCCTTCAATAAATAAAAATTCTGCTACTCTCGGCAAAAAACTTTCAATTTAAAAATAATAATAACAATAATAATAATATTTCACTACTTTGACAACCCGGCCGGCATCTTCATACTTAAGTTATGCTATGTATCAAAATCCAAACAGGACGACAGACAAAGAAACATTCAAAAAACGATAAAAATATATGCTTAAAATTATATTTCTCTAAATTTGAGACAGTTCTAAATAAGTATAAGTAAAAAAAAAAACTTACGTACCTTATAAAAAAAAAAAAAAGAGTGTAAAAATATAAAATAAGAAACTTACCAATGTGTATTATTTCGCCAAAAAAGTTTCAACAGTAATGATTAATGGTAAGATGTGTCTTTGCGCGATGTTTATTTCAAGTCCATATTTGCATTTATTCCGATGTAAGTAATGCAATGTTGTATCTAGCTACTTGAACTCTATTCTGCTTGCCTGCTGCTTATCGAAATTGCGAGGAATCGGATGAGTGGGGCGGCCGAAGCGGAGGACGGTGGGGGACAGGCGAAGGGATAGGTCCTTCAGGGACACCTATGTTCGCCAAAGCGGAGGACGGGGGGACCAGACGAAGGGATGGGTCCTTCAGGGACACCTATGGGGACTCACACGCGAACAACTCAAGGCTAGCCAGTTTTCACCTGACTGCCAAAAATTCATTCATCATCTTGACATTAAGCTCAAACGAGAAGGAAAACTTGCACAGTTGGGATTTCTAGTTTTTTTTTCCTCATCATTTGATACATATCACGGCCGTGGAGAGAGAATCCGGGCTGGGGGAGTATAGCCGCACCAAGTTAAGCAAATTTATATAATCGAAGCCAAAATAATAATTTTATCCGTAAAAATATATCTTATTTTATGGGTATTAGAATTAACAGTTATCTATTATTTCGAAATTACAAAATTTTTCTCTTTTTTATTTTGATTAATAACTACTTTTTATTATCATCGCCTTAGAGTGTAAACCTACTAAATCCATTTTTTATCATATAATATATCATCGAGATGCCGCATCGTCCAAGTAAAACTGCTACTTAAAATTATGATCGTGAGTTGTAGAATAAAAATGTGAAAAATAGTTTCGCACCATAAGAACAATATTAAATTTTGTTTGTTTTTCTCTGCCCTTTAAAATTTTCTTGTTGTGAGTTAGCAGGTTTACACCCTAAGACGACGATATACTATTGTGTAACAAGGAAATTTTACAGGAGAGCTAAAAAACAAACAAAATTTAATATTGTTGTTATGGAAAAAACTATTTTTCACATTTTTTTTCTACAACTTACGATCGTAATTTTATTTAGCAGTTTTACTTGGACGATGCTGCATTTCTTTTTCCTTCGAATAGTATTAATATGTCATATGTGATAAAAAATGGAGTTAACAGCTTTACACTCTAAGCCGACGATATACAAATCTTTTATAAAAACAATCTTCAGGGGTTTATTTTAACTCTAAACGTTTCGGGAGAATTTCTCACTTTGTCAATGGAATTTAGTTTAAATTTAAAAAAGAAAAAAAAGTTTCTTTATCTAAGGCAGTGTTTCTCAACCTTTTGTAGAGCGAGGAACCCTAGAGCACTTATATTTATTTCTGAGGAACCCCTAGCACTAAAATATGAGATATTAAATTTTTCATCAAAATATCAACATCATGCTACTTTTATAGCTTCCAAATATAGCATACCGTCGTCGATGACGGTGTTGCAAGATTTTAAAAATTTGCTAGATTGTAGGGAAATTGGGTACGAAAAACGTGCATTTTAAATTACAATACCTAACATTTTTATTTTCATGAATAATATTATTAATAAATTTTTTTGGTAATGTCATTGGGATACCCATATCGTCGGCTTAGAGTGTAAACCTGCTAATTCCATTTTACTTTACCATACAAGGTATGGTCAAGTATTGTTATCGTGCATGAAAAAAGTGGTTTTTTTTCTTTCTTTTTTTCAAAATATCTCAAAAACGGCTTAAACTATTTCGATTAAAAAAATTGAGCGAAACCATGGCATTTCGCTCTACAAAAAAGCTCTAATAAGTAAACATCGAAAAAATTATATTTTTCGAGATAATAATTGTTTTGTCAAAATGTCTGTTAGTTAGTTAGCCTGCGCGTTACCAAATTTTGTGGACGAGCTAGCTCAAAAACTAGGTTGAATATCGAAACCAAATTTCACACGTAGTTTTGGTCCATTGAGATTAAGAGCTGATTAGATTTTGGTGCATATCGATCCAAATTTAAGGGGGTGGAGGGGGGTTAAAAATTAAAAATCTAGGTCGTTTGAGCAAACTCAACCAAATTATGTATACATAATCAGTGGACCCGCAGAAGTCTAAAAATGCAAAAACTAACCACCTGAAATGGGGGGGGGGGGTCAAAAAATGAAAATCTTGGCCATTTTCTAAACTCAACCAAATTTTGTATACATAATCAGTGGGACCCCAGAAGTCTAAAAATGCAAAAACTAACCCCCTCCCCTACATGATTATAAATAATTTTATTAAATATTAATGTAAGTGAGGGGCCAGGTTGAATGGTAAAGTCAAGTGGATGGCCACATCAGAACACGTCAGCTTATTTTTTATAATAAATGACATATTAATATCGTTCGAAAGAAAAAGAGATGCAGCATCGTCCAAGTAAAACTGTTACTTAAAATTACGATCATATGTTGTAGAAAAAAATGTGAAAAATAGTTTCTTTCCTTAACAACAATATTAATTTTTGTTTGTTTTTCTTTGCACTGTAAAATTTCCTTGTTGTGAGTTAGGAGGCTTACACACTAAGGCGACGATATGCCCCTTTCGGATCGGACAGGTTTTTTTTTACATATTCATTGTATACTCATAAATAATATTCTCATCTATTTGAAAAGCAACATTATTTCAAACGTCATTAATAACAAAATAATAATAAATCAATTTAAATTATGTTTTCATTTTGTTACTAACGTAATTGTATTATAAGAAAGTTAAGGAACTTTAGAGCAACAAAAATGGTATCACTGAGACAATAATAGTGATCTTCATCGCATTCTTAAGTATCAATGGTTTTATTTGACTATAAGGTAATACTTCGCTCTAAATTTAGTATTTTTTTCTTTACATGACACATTTTTTTGAGGGCTGATACTACTTACTATTATTTTTGTTTTTCAATTTTTTCTTTTGTTAGCCTCTAGGCGTGGGGAACCCCAAACCTCCCTTTGTGGAACCCAGGTTGAGAATCACTGCCTTAGAGTGTAAGCCTGGTAAATCCATTTTTATCATATATGACATATTAATACCGTTCGAAAGAAAAAGAGATGCATCATCGTCCAAGTAAAACTATTACTTAAAATTACGATCGTAAGTTGTAGAAAAAAAATGTGAAAGAAAAAAAGAGTTGCTTTATCTAAGGAATATAAAGCAACACTTTATATACATGAATACATAATATATTATGAATTCCGCACATTATTTTTCAAATTGAAGAGGGCCCTTTAAAAAACCCGCAGCCCGGAATGAATCCCTCCCTCTCGTCAGGGATGATCACAAAACCTAATTGATGAAACATTTGTTAATACAGGTATAACACGGCATTCATATAAGGGTTGGGTAGTTTCATTATTTTTGGATAACTATAGTTACTAAGAAAATCACAAGAGAGTGTCATCTATGAGATCCGGGATGGAATCGATTATTTTTAATTATATGTCAAAAGGGTTATTTTTTGACACTGCGCTCTTCGAATTTTGAAGAAATTCAAAATTTGAAACACTCAACCACCTTTATTTAAACTATATGACTCTTTTTAAATTTAGAATTTCTAGACCGTGAAATTTTACTAATGAAAATTTAAATCTTTGAGTGAATTATTTAGTGCCGTGTTTACATTTATGTCAGAGGGGTTCGCAGCTCACAAGGTAGCCAATTTGTCTGGATTGCGGGTTAGATTCCGGAGGGGGTAAAAAACAACCTGTGACATAATTAAAAATTATCTCTATATAAGGATAGCATATTTAATGAGCTAATATTTTCAAGCTGTGTTCAGAAGAGTTGAACCGGTCATTTCAAAAACCACTTAAGTCACACAATAAGAACTTTTCAGGAATCAATAAAAGCTGTGTAATTCACAAGTAAACGAGTAAATCAAGGAATATAGTGTTTGGACTTAAAAGTTTGTGAATAGCGAATAATCTTTACAAATAAATAATAAGAAACAAAAATCTAGAAAAACTATTCTTGCCATGTGTTGTTTTAGCAAGAAACCGGGTTAGTGTTATTAAATTTGAACAAAACAATCATATTATGTCTTGTTTCATTTAATGATAGAAGAATTTGGGGTACTGTTTGAAGAGGAAGGAATGTACTGACGTGGGTGATTTTTACTCAGATTATGGGTGTTCGCGACAAAAAAAAGCATGTTTGGAAAAATCTTGACTTATGTGGTTTTTGAAATGACCGATTCAGTTGTTTTTACGAGGCAAGGGAGTTCACTCACTCCCACTCTCAACCCCTTTTAGTCGCCTCTTACGACAAGCAGGGGATACTGTGGACCAATTCTAACCCCAATCCACAGGGGGAGTAATAAAAATATTTTACTTAAAAAATTAATAAAATTTTAAAAAGAATGAAATAAAATTCATATCAAGATAGTAGTTATATATTTCATTTCAACTCAGAAGGGCTCACACTTGCTATCCAGGAAGTTGACTTAACTTTTCTAAATATTATTTCTTATTTAAATCGAGAAGATGGAAGAATTTAAACTATACTTTTTTGTCTCATTATTTTATTTTTTATTTTTATTGATTATTTAAAATTTTGGAACACTTTTAAGGGTCCATGTCCTGAATGTGGATGGTCGCTTGGTGTCTTGATTTGCGCGAAATGTAGGATTTTCAAACATTCATCATGCCTTTGCGATTAAATTAGATACTAAACGAACAAAAGTATTCGGCAAGTCGTTTATCTTTATGACTTCTAGAAAATGGAACTCTCTTCCAGCGTCCGTCTTTCCGGCGACATACTGAGTTAGATATTGAGAACGTATTGACTTAAAAAAACATCGTTTTTTTTCATCGATAGTTTTCAGTTAATTTATGAATTTCCCCCAATTTTCTGAAACTATGAATTTTTTTAATATACATCGATGTTTTCCATCAAAATACATGGACGTTTTCAGGTCGATATTATCGTCGCATCGATGCTTGCTGCCGAATTTAAGATCGATATTTTAACTATCGATGCTCATCCCTAGTGCAGATAGAAGCATTCCTTTCTCGCTATTTATTAAAAGCTAGAAAACTGCCAAAGACAAGCCCAGACAGGTTTTAGTCCATTAGAAATTATTTTTTATTTCTTTTATTCCATAAATAGCTAAGTGCACTTGAACCCAAACGATTCTTGTTATTTACAGAGATTAATGAAGGAATTGTACTTCACTCAAATCTAGAAAAATAATACATTAAGGAAATATTTTTAACATAATTCTCTTTTAATAATTAATCATATTAACTGATTATTAATTCAAAAGTATTTTTTTTTAGTCGAATAGTATGTTAAATTATGTATTACATTAAGTGGGTATGAAGGCCCGAAGGACGGTAGAATTGTTAATTTTATTGTGAAATTTTCAATATGTTGTCTTTACCAAAATGGTTGTTAAGTACTGCTTTATATAGCCGTATCAACGAGCTTAAAGTGAAGTCGTTCTAACTTAAATTTTGTATTTCGGCTCGCATATTTATTTACATTCAAAATAATTCTTATGGGAGATTTTTATTCTATTATGTTTACCAAACAGCGTATGAGTGTGTAATTATTATTTAAGTGGAAGTAAGTGATTTTTTAAATGCAATGTTTGTATAATCTAAAATTTCTGTTATCTATCTTTTTAAAAGCATGAGTAGAAATTACGGGATTCCCCAGACAGTATTTCCGAAGTTGCGAATTTTCAAAGCTAGTATAGGTACTAGACAGATTTTTGACGTCATGTAATGAAATCTCATTAGAATTCCGCCCTGAGCTATTTCCCCCCCCTATGATCACCCACAGAATAGGACTAAAAAAGTCAATTAAATTTTTGAAATAAATTTATATACGATTTATAGATTTTATTTTTTTATATACGACTTCGGGAATAATGACCATTTCCTATGTGATTGTTATTTTTAATTTATGTATGTATTTAAGTGTGTTTGTATAATACAGGGTGATTCACGGTCGATGGCACGTTAGACGTTTATGGAAAACGGAAGACAGAATTTTTCTGAAAATTTAGCACCTTACATTTTCTTACCTGTTCTATCGATCTAAAATATTTTCAGCATTGCGACGTTTCGGCTTCCATCGAAAAGTCGTAGCAACTTTATTTTTTTAATAGAACACCCCATATATTAACACGTTTTTAGAACCGCCCTTTTATTAAAATACTTTTTTGTTAATATTGTCCTATACCTATCTCTATCGGTTTTCGAGATAAAAAATAATTTGTGTTAAATATGATATGGTCCAAAACATGGCCCTAATTAAACTTAAATAAATTAGTGCTCTCAACTCATGAAAATTTGATATTTTGGAGGTAGTTTAGACACACCCGAAATATTCAATTTACGCCAAAAAATCGACTCCATATTATACAGGGCGTGATAAAATTACTATTATTTCCATTATTCATAAAATGGGTCAAAAGTTCGTTTTATCAAATGAGACCCACCATATATATTACTCAATAAATTGAAAGACGAAGAAAAATGCTTTAAGACGATATTTCATGTCCCTATACCTAAAACATCAAGTTTTTTTAATAAAGCCGCTTTTTCGTGAAAAATTACATTTTAATGAATTTAATTTCAATTAACCATGAAAATATGAAGCTTATGACAGTTTATTGAAGATGTTCAAAAAAATCTCCCAAAAATCTCCCAAATTGATTATTCAAACGAAGTTCTTATAGTACAAAATAAATAATTTCATAACATCGTTTGAATAATTAATATTTGCGGTCATTTTGGGAGATTTTTTTGAACACCGTCAATAAACTTTTTATGAGTTTTTTATAAATAGTCAACAAACTGTTTGATATTTTCATGGTTAGTTAAAATTAAATTCATTAAAATGTAATTTTTCACGAAAAAACGGCTTTATTAAGAAAACCCGATGTTTTAGGTATAGGGACATGATATATCATCTTAAAGCATTTTTCTTCCTCTTTCAATTTATTGACTAATATACAGTGGGTCTCATTTGAAAAAACGAACTTTTGACCCCTTTTACGAAAAACGGAAATAATAATAATCTTTGCAAGCCCCGTATAATATGGAGTCGATTTTTCGTCGTAAATTGAATACTTCGGGTGTGTCTAAACTACCACCAAAATATCAAATTTTCATGAATTGAGAGCACTAATTTATTTAAGTTTAATTAGGGCCATGTTTTGGACCATATTTAACACAAATTATTTTTTATCTCGAAAACCGATAGAGATAGGTATAGGACAATATTAACAAAAAAGTATTTTAATAAAAGAGCGGTTCTAAAAACGTGTTAATATATGGGGTGTTCCATTTAACAAAATAAAGTTGCCAAGATTTTTCGATAGAAGCCGAAACGTCGCAATGCTGAAAATATTTTAGATCGATAGAACAGGTAAGAAAATGTAAGGTGCTAAATTTTCAAAAAAATCCTTCTTTCCGTTTTCCTTAAACGTCTAACGTCCCATCGACCGTGAATCACCCTGTATAGTAGTACGTATAGTCTGTCAAATTTTTCCAGTGATTCGGGCTTAGTCGGCAGTAACTATCCCCTCAGATAACTAACATGATCACGAGATTTAGAGATAAAAAGAAATATTTGAAATGAATCATTTTCAAAATGATCAATTTTGAGATTTATTAATTCTAATTTAAGGCCTCCGTGAAATATCATTGATCTATATCCTTTGCAAGAACAGGTAGAATATCTTAGATATTTATTTTTTATCTTGCTTAATAATATAATATAAATGTGGAAATTCTATTCTTATTTTATTTTATACTTTTGTATTATATTTTACTTACTAATTCCAACAAAAAATATATTTAAGTCTTCTTTCCGTTATAATTCTCATAATTTTTATTTATTTTCAAAGCCAGGAACATTGAAAAGAAGTGTAGACGCTCGTAGTAGTGGGGTCCAAAAGAAGCACTAGGATAAATAAAAAGGAGAGCACAAAAGAAGTGAAGAAGAGTTGAAAGAAGATTGTTCTTCCAACCCTGATTTCCTTTTACATTAAATACATGATGGATTTAACAAATGTTTTCATTTATATATTATAATTATTTATCAATATATGGAAATGCAAGTGTTATTATGTGATTGATCAAATGTCTTGAAAATGAGGTTCTCAAAATTTTGATAATTTTAATGCGCCAAGAGCCATTGTTGTCTGATGATCTAGGTTCGTTGGTATAAATTTTCTAGCATTACCTTTCATTGAACATCTTGAACTTAAAGCTGCGTATATTGATGGTTCCCCGCTTAGAATTATCTCTTACTCATTTCTTTTGTAGCCAAATGTGCCTCGAGAAAACTTGACTTTTTTCAGGTCTAGTCATTATGGAAACAATTCAGAAACTAGTGATTAAACTAGTAGATGATCCGTATGGCCTGTCAGACGACCAGGTTTGACGGAAAGAGTCCCGGTTTTGGGGTCAAATCCCGATATAGGTTATTAATTTTGCCCTGGTCTGACTCTGAAGAGGTTAAAAATCGATAAAATTTTTCTTAGAGAATACATTAAAATGCAAAATACTAATTAATTAAAAGTGTGTGAAAAATAAATATTTTCAAGCTTTTGTATTTTTATTACTTAATTAATTTCAATAAATTGTTGTAAGATGTTTAAATGTTTAATAATCCCCTGTGGTCGGTCACTTTCTCTTTAACAAATTTGCTTTAGCTTAATGGCCTAAGTTTTCTTTGTTTTATATTTCAAAATATTAATTTCAAAATTGTTTACCTAGAATATTCATTTTTAATAATTTTTGAGCGAGGAGGGGGGGGGGGGTCTTATTGGCCCGGTTTGCCAATCTGAAAATCTGGCAGGGCTAGTGATTCGGTCATTACAAATTATTTCAATTTCCATCGAAAAAACGTTTCCGCTCTTTCTCTTTTTTATTGATATTAGCATGGCCTATGTTCTGATGAAATAATAAGGTCAATAATTGTCTCAAAAGCGTCATTTGAGTATAAACGCGATTTAAAAATTCACAACAGCCATCCGATCTCAATTTAGAGAAATGTCGAACCAATGAACCAATTCATTTGACAATTCAGGAAATACGCAACACACGTTTGAGATCAAATTTGATCTGCTTATGCTGGATTTTATTTATTTAAATTTCAATAAATCAATATTCTCTTTAGTGCTTTTTTTAGACCTCGGCAACAAAGCCCAATTGGTCTAAACCTAAGTGAATATTTATATTTTTATATGTATATGATTATGTGTGAGTGTGTGCAAAGTGATGTAGGGGCCGGCCAATATTTTGCACTGAGCCAGGCTTCTTGGTCCTTAGGCAAGGTAATGATTTATTTAACTGTTTAGATTTACTTTATAAACCATGACTTTATATTCTTTATTGTATAGAAATATAAAATTTAGAAAATTAGGTCCAGTGGAGAAATCTTCTCCGAGAAGAACGGAGTCGAACACAAACGTGTCACCGTTGTCCGAAGATGGACATGATGTGTGGACAGTGCGAGGCAATAGGTCAGAAAGAAGAAGTGGAGGTGGACCGACGCTCTGGTTTAAAAAGGTCATCAACTAGAGGAAGAAGAAGAAGAAATTAAATTACATGAATATAAGCAAATTTCTATAAAAGTAAATTTCCAGTTAAAAAATTTTAGCATTACAACTGCAATATCGCTAATTAATAACTCCATGTCTCATTTGTAATAAATTCTAATAGGTGACTTTTTAAGTTGGCAAATAATGACACTATCAAACAGACATTTTCTTAAGAATTGATTTTAGTAGTATTTTGTGCTGGCTATTATGGCGTTTTTTATTTTTTTATAGCACGTCAGGGTTTTTAGATATTTTTGGCCAAAGCTCCAGAAAAAGGCCATATTGACGTAATTTTTGAGAAGCCATAGATATAAAACAGGGATAATTGAAATCAAAATAATTTGAATGTTTAATAGATAAAAATCTTTATCGTTAATTTCCAATTCAATAAGAATTCAATTTATAGCAAAAAACTAACTACATTTTTTGTCATGTTTATTATCATTGGAAAAATGAAGTTTTAATTTTTTTTTTTTTAGAAATTGAGTTCTAATTGAGCTAGAAACAAGAGGTAAATTGGAAATAAAAGATAGGATTTTTTTTATTTAAACAAACAAAATATTTTGATTTCAAATATCCCTGTTTTATATTATTTAATGGGTTTTCGAAAATTGAGTGATAATGGCAGTTTTCGGAGCGTTTACCAAAATTATTCTAAAATCCTAATCTGTAGTGAAAAATGCCAGGATAATCAGGGTGAAAACTCAATTGGGATCAATTCTTAGATTCTCTTGAGAAAATTTTGGTTTGATTTTGTGGAGTAGTTTTTTAGAAAAAACCAATGATGATGATTCGCATTAGAGAAGATATTTATGGTATATTATCATTTTATTATTTTAAGTAATGGAAAATTGAAGTGTTTTTAATAGAAATTTATTTTATTTTTTTTCTATTAAGACAAACAGGGTAGTAACGAAACGAATCATATTCATATGAATCCTATGTGTATGGTATACATATAAACAAACCGCATCAGTCGAGATTAAAGCTCGATAATTGTAAATTTTAATATAATAGTTCATTTTGTGGTGTCACTGAACAAACTAATACTCTGAATGACATTCCTTTGATCAGTAACCGGCTTAGTATTACGACAAAACGAATTTATCTAAATCCAATGGGGTATTTGAATCCATGAGAAATAACAGATAATATATTTCTAAACAACAAGACTGATGATGAAGGTCAAACCTTCGAAACTTTAGACTCAAGCAAATATATATTATATATATGTATATGTTTATTTGCATCAAGTAGATAGTAGAGGACAACGTCAATTGATTTCTCTTTATGAATCAACAATTCTGCTACTCTCGGCAAACTAAGAATTGACCATACTAGTTTTTTAAGTGGATTTTCATGCCGTATTTTAATTTTTTAACAAAACATCAAGGTTTAGAGATATCTTTAGAGAAAGCTATGAAAAAGGCCATTGTGAACTATTTTTGAAACACTAAAGTTATATGGAACAGTAATATTCGAAATCTAAATATTTTTATTCGAAAAAAGTAGTTTTAGTTTATCTTGTAGAAATCGATTTGGTGTAAATTTTTAAATAATTCATTTGAAAAATTTGATATATGTTTAAGTAGAGTTAAAATATAGTAATCACAAAACGCGATTTCAAAATGATTAATAAATAAGTTAATCATTATCATAATCAATAACTCGAATAAATTGGAGGTGGGGAAAATAAAAATAAAAATTATGCTGCAAAACTAATTCTCTATATTATACACCAGTTATATAGAATAATATTATAATATTACGCTAAAGATAAAGACATCATGATAATTATCATCATCATAAACAATAATAAAAATTTTTTCCAAAAATGATTAGCATATATACATATATATAAAGATATTTTTGAATATTATAATTTATATATACATATATATGGCATATATAAAGTTAACAATATAATATATATTTATATATATAGAAGGGAAAAGTAATAATAATAATAATATATACAAATTATTTGTAAAAATATAAAATATAAAAGACAAAAAAATCGAGACTTCTCAAAAATTATTTTGTGAAAAAGATCAAAATAAGTATATAGAAGAATAAAAATAAGAAAAAATAAGTTAATTTTTTGACTATCAATCAATGTTACTTAAAAAATATGCTACAATTTATATAAATTAGAAAAAAAAGATAGATTAATAGAGCAAGATAAAAAATAAAATTTTAAAAAGACCTTCTACCAAATTTTTAAGAAAAAAATAAACAATTATTATAAATAATTATATATTAACATTAATTAGATTTATTTTTTTTATATTTTTTAAATTGTTACAGTGAATAATTCACTTGTTTGTAAAACCACTATTTTTTTATTTTTTTTTATTTTATTAAAATACAAAAAATATGTATTTTTCTAAAAAGAAAAAAAAATCGAGTTGCTATATTTACAAACAAGCGGACCACCCTGTATAGATTCATGTTCAGCTAAACGATGATATTACAATACCAAGACACACAATGTCTTACATAAAAACAGTGAATAAGTTGATTTCATTAAAGACTTACATCACAGAAGCATCGTTCCATGATTTCGGAGATGAAATCAACTTTTTTTTTTATAAAGTAATTTAAACTTACAATGACCTTTGATTGGCTGACAACAAGATAGATTTTCTGTCACTAATAAATGACGATTAAAAAATTAATTTAAGGATGCTATCCGAAATGCGCTAACAGCTCTCTCACAAGGACCGATTCGCATTCTAAGCGTTCTTGTTAGACATATGACATCCCAATGACGTCACTACTTGAGTTTACACCGCTTAAGGCTCCAACTTTGGGAGGGGTGAACACAACAATACATTAAAATAAAATTAAATAAATAGAAAAACAAAGCATTAGTTTAAACTCATTATGAAATCGAAAAAAATGACTTAACACAAATAAATGATGATGAAAAAAATAATCTCGAAATTTATCTAACTCCAGAACAATAAAATAGATTGTTGTTCTTGATCCGATTCGAGGTTATAAGCAAATGGAAAAATAAACGAACAATGAAAATCAGTAGCGTGTTTTCAGGAGGTTCGATTTGATAGGGGTGTTAAGCACGATTCCTAATTCGGACCAGACGTTATTGACGTGAACAGTAAAAGCTCTGTGAGCATAATTCGGACCGCATCCTAAGTGACATTAATTTACACTCTATAGATGAATGCTTTTACAACACAGAGTCACTTTAAATAGAAAGTCCCTTTAAAAAAAAAAGGTCTTGGAAAAAGTGAAGTATTGAAATATTTAAGAATTGTGAGACTTATATTTTTTGTTTTTGCTTTAACAGAAAAATAAAAGTGAAAAAAATTCATTTCTATTTTCTCGTGTTTTTTTACCTTTATATTTTTTTGAAATATCAATACTGTTATATTTATTATGTACAAATAAAAAAAAAAAAAAAAAAGAGGGCAAGGATGGTGTATTTTGAAATTTTTGTGCTTAAATTTTTCCATTTTCATTATTTTATAGATATATCAAGTTTTTCCCTCTTTATCTCACTTTTATACTTTTCATTTAAAATGCAAATTATTTCGTTTATTAACAGATTATATAAATATTTGTAAAAAAAGTATTTAATACTTAAAACAAATAAACATTTTTTTTTATTTAAATCAAATTTTTTAAATTGGTCCAACAAAAAATATTTTCTTTTCATATATTTTATTTAAATATATATAGGTATTTATATATATTTAAATATTTTTTTTTTTATACAACAAAATCCTTTAAATAATTCATTTGTAAATGTAGATATTTTTCTAAATATATATATTAATATATTGGTATATATATTTATTTTTATATTTATATATAATAATGAGATTTATATACTTAAACGAAATTAAAAAAATTATATATTTTGTAACTAGGAATAATATAGAATAATTTTTTATCACAATTAAAGACTCACACTCAATGATCTTTTTCTTAGGCGTTTGAATATACATATATATCTTTTCTCGATTCTCAAAATATTTCTTGTGCAAAATTCCAAAAAGTCAACCTGAATTCGTGAAAACGTGATTTGACGATTAATGCAAAACAATCAAAATTTTGAAAGGTAAACCAAAATCCAAAAGATTGTTTTGCATATTAATTTGGTGTGTATTTATGTGTGTATTACGTAAAATGTAGTATTAAGAAGAAGAAAGACCAATTGATAATATAAAGGGGAAAAATTTTGTGGATTTTCCTTAATAATATTCTTCTAATTATTTTGTTTTTAAGGGTCGTCGTCATCGTCGCCGAGTTCATTACAATTTAGACTTTGAGAGCAGTTTTGGCGTTAGTTTGCCAGTGATGATACCGGCCTGCCCACTTGCTGGCTTGAGGCGAGGTTCGAAGAAGTGGGTGATGCGGATGGTACGGCGGTGGTGATGCTGGAAGCCAATGAGGTGGCACCATGTTGTACCTTGAAAATATAAACAGTTCATTAAAAAGTATCCATAAATAATAATGTGGAAGGTGAACAAAAAATTTAATCATTAATCAAATAAAGCAATAAGGATTGGGGGTAGGTTTGCCACCCGTACTTTATAATAAAGTATTTTACGTTATTTCGTGTAATTATACTCTATACTATACGAGAACAATAAAGTACGCGAAAATACTTTATTTCGCATGACTTGATTTGTCTGGGAATGAAACAAGTAAAAAAATTAAACTGTTGTCTTCACCGGAACTGACTTGGAAAATTCACACCAATTTTTTATTACAAAGTCTTAGAGTACCTAAATAAATGGTTTGTTTGATTTTAATGACACAAACTGGATAAACTTGACAATATAAATTTAAAGAGCCATGTTGAATTTGATATTATTGTTAATATAATCGGAAATCTAAATCTGCAAAAACTTTATATAGATATTGATGATTTTTATGGAGAAATTGCTTTATTGAACAAACTTTATGATCATATATATAATTCTAAAGGTTTTTCGGAATTATCTACTGCACAAAAATGGCAGCAAGTATTTAATGTCTATTCCTGCGACATCAGCATTCACAGAGGGAGTTTTTTCTGTGATGAATAGCATATGGCGAGACGAAAGAAACAAAGCGTCTTTGAACCTTATAAAAAATGAATTACTTATTTACTTTAACTTAAATATAGACTGTAAAGATGCTGTGCAATTGTTTAACAATGATAATAATTTGATAAAACTTGCGAAAAGCAATAAAAAATATGTTTTTAAATATAATGCTAAAGAAAAATAAATGATTCTTTATTTTGATACTATGTACTTTTTTTCTTACCATTAATCACCAATGTACTTTAATTGGAAAAAAGGTGGCAACCCTAATTGGGGGACTCCTAAGTGAATTAAATTTTTTTTAAATTCAACCTAATTCTACTTAATGAGATCTTTACAGGGATATCCCAGAGATAAGGATTTTTTTTTTCATTTTCGATCTCTCAAAAAATTAGACCGTCCTCAAAATAATTATATAATATTTGATTTTGGGGAAAATAAAAACATATAAGTTGCATCTGATTTAGTTTACGAAATACAATACTCTGATATAGTGATGTAAAACTAATTTTTTTTTCTGATTTCGGGATAAATTTATCAATAATAGCTTGTACTTTTCATGATTAAAAGTGAGTTTTTCATTTTTTAAATTTCTTTTGTTTTTAATCGAATGTCACTAGTAGCTATATATTTTATTCGCCAAATTATTAGCAAGAATTTAAAGGCCGAGATTATAATGAGAAATAAAATATATCTATCAAGATCTTTGATCTTTAAATTCTTCTCTATCAAATTGTATCTTATTTAGAATACACTACTCTGACAAACAGACAAACGGACTGAAAAACAGTCATATCGACACTAATAAAGTTGGTTTTACTTTTGTACGGAACTCTATAAATGAGAAAACAAAGTCAACCCAGAGATCAGATTAAGTAAAACCATTTATTTCTTATGAATGATAGTAGAGACTTAATTTTTTTTTCTCGGCATTAACCATTAGTATTTTACGATACTATATATATTAATTTTTCCTCAATTATATAGCGATCAGATTAAAGTCGGATTGCAGCGAATTGGGGACTTAATTACTTTGTCAATTGGATAGTTTTAACAACAAAATAATTTTTGAAATAAATAAGTCATTTTCAGAGAAAATGCGATTGAAACTGATTGACAATGAAACCCTGGATTTTAAATATTATCACTTATTTTGAGTAATTAGTAATAAAAAAAATTATATATAATCTCAAATAATATTAGTGGTGACCTGAATGGTAGCCCCTATAGTGAATATTTGCAAATCAATTAAAATTTTATAGTTTTATCACAAAATTTCTGCACGTATTTCTTAAGTCGTTTCCAAGACAGTTTCGATGAATAAAAATAAAATAATTTATTAAAAGAAAGTCAGTTTTTCAATTTTTTTAAAAAAATTGTTTTTTGTTTTGTTTTTAAATCCTCAAATTACGCGACCCATTTTTTACAATTTTTTAGCCCCCTCGGTGACCACCCGTAGTATATGCCAAGACCCCCCCTCCCTTTCTAGTTTTCACTTAGTAATTTATAAATATGGTTTTAAATCATTTTTTGCAAGCAGAAAGTTGAAAAAAAAATTAATTTGGCTCATATTTGTCTTTATTAATACAGCGCTTGCCGCGTGACGCCAAGAGTAATTTGAATATAGCTCGAAAAAGCGCGAGATTTCCCTAGAGAATATTGACTATGTGACGAAGACCTAAGCCCCCCCCCCCCCTCTGTGACCAAGCGTGGTATTTTGAAGACCCCCTCCCCGCCTGAAGGGGTCACGTAATTTGAGTACGTTACCTTAGTAACTATAGGGTTATTTTATTCAAAGTATTATTAAGAATTTAAAGGTCGAGCATCAAAGATGTTATTAGAATATTAGATATATATGGTAAATATAAGTAATATTAATATAATTTATGTTATCGAAACGCATCCCTGAGAGCTTTCATGCTTTTTACTGGACAAATAGTAATTAAATTTTGCTTGTCTTATTTTTAAAATATTCAATCACTGGTGAAAAAATCAAATTTAAATACCAATAGGGTTGATGGAAACCCAGTCCATGGTTCGTCGAATTCCAATGTTTCCGTGGTCCTGAGCCTTTGCGTCCGTTACTATTACTGTTATTATTGTTCCCTCCGCCGCTTCCGTTTCCATAACCGGAAACGTTGCCAGGACTTGGTCCGCTCGATGTGGCGATCACAGGATGGGCAGGTGGGGCGGATGGAGATGAATTTGTCAAAGATGGTATAGAGGCTGAGGATGATGAAGACTTCGTAGACGAAGTAGAGGAGGGCGATAGAGAAGGTACACTGACGTGGCGCCCATTGTTCGATGACAAAGGAATCATCTAAAAAGCACAAGAAATCAAAATCAATTAATTAATTTCATATTATATATCTATTTAATATAATTTAATATTGTATAAAATTTTTTAAGGATTCTAAAAATAATGTTCAAATATATTTTTCAAAATGTTTCAATATCAAATAAAAGGATAGATGAAATAATGAAATGTTGACTATAATTTTTTATTTTGATCTTATTCGAAGAATCTATGTACAAAATTATAGTAATTTTTAATTTTATAAGTCAATGAAACATTATAATATTGTGACAAATATTTAATTATTAGATATCGTCGCCTTATAGAGTAAACCTGCTAACTCACAACAAGGAAATTTTACAGGTAAGCAAAAAAAACAAACAAAATTTAATATTGTTGTTATGGAAAAAAACATTTTTTACATTTTTTTTGATCGTAATTTTAAGTAGCAGTTTTACTTGGACGTTGCTGGATCTCTTTTTCTTTCCAAAGGCATTAATATGTCATATATTATGATAAAAAATGGAGTTAGCAGCTTTACACTCTAAGGGCCAGTTGTATGTCGGTTGGTAAAAGTTGACAAAGGGCAAAACCTTAGAATTCACATTGTGCCCGGCGGGATGGCCAATCAGATGAAAGTGCGTGTCATTTGATTGGTCATCCGGCCGGGTACAAGGTGAATTCTAAGGTTTAGCCTTTGTCAACTTTTACAAAGACTATACCAACCGACATACAACTGGCCCTAGGCCGACGATATGTAGCTGTTAAAGCTTATATTTTTGGGATTGAATTTATTAAAGGTTAAATTTTTATTTATTTAAATCACAGATACACTATAGCTAGGTTTCGATTTGATAACGATCGCAGAATAAGGCGATCGAAACGCTGTAAAATTGTAAGTTAAGATATCATGAGAGGCGGCCAGGAAAATAAAAATTAAATTTTCTCTTGACGACGTTTCGATTAATATTATTTATTTATCTTATCTTTATCGGACATATACCATAAACCAGAACAATTTAACATCAATAAAAATGGTTATTTGAATATATCAATATTAATTAAAAAGAATGATTTATTTTAATATTATCAACAACAGTAGTATATTACAATCATGGCTATAATATAAAAACCAAATTAACCGTTTATAGGTTTATATTGATGTTAAATTGTTGTTCTCGTTTATTGTATAGGTCCTGAAATAGATTAAATATTTAATCGAAACGTCAACAAAAGAAAATTTAATTTTTATTTTCCTGTCTGCCTGTTCTCACTTAAAATAATTAGTCACGTCTACATTTTGTTATGTTGTATTATTTGTTGTTGTGTTAAATAAATAGTAATAATTAATTATGTGATTTAAATAAAAATTTAACCTTCAATAATTAATTTACGTAATCTTTTCACACAAAAAAATAATAAATAAATAAATTCGTGAATTATAAAAGGATTTTTAGATACAATTCAATTAATTTAAGGATATTCAAACAATCTATTTATGATGAAAAGCATTCCTTGAGTCATAATATTTAATAAATGAACCACTTCGGGATTAGAAAAAGTCCTTAAAATTACATCTTTCTATAAAATACCTTTCTTTCTTTCGTCAAAGTGCTAGAATGACGCATATGACGGTCAACTCAACTGATTAAAGACAAACAAAAGTTGAGCCTTCGAAAAAAGTAATTACGTAAAGTTAACAGCAAATACGGAATAAAAGAATGAACCATTTTCTTAAACTTCACAAATCTCACAATTAAAATTTCGAAAAATTTAATTTGGTGGTTGTGAAACAACGCCGAATGTGTTTTATTATTTATTCCGATATATGTTAACTTAAGCTTGTACAGTAGTCTACCCTTATGGTGAGATTAGAAAAAAGAAGAGGGTTGGAAGTTCTTTCGTTGGAGTGCCTTCCACGTCTAGATTTATGATTCCATCGAAAGTTAATCTTGATTTTCTATATTTTCGTTTTATTAAGTGAGAAGATTTATGACCGATTGAGCACCTGTTCAAGCTTCCCATATATATTTTCGATTTTATCCATGTTTTTCTACCACCAGGAGTTCTGAAGTTATAAAGCCCAAAACTTAGATAATTTTTTGTTTTCGAAATACAAACATTTTGGCATGAGAATTAAGTTAACTTTCTACTACTTTCCATCCTTGAGTTATCGTGAATATTGGAATTTGGATAAGACACGCAGACACAGGAAAAAATCATGCTAGGAAATTATTTCTCTTCACTTTTCAGACATTTCTACTCTGGTAGTCGTATAAAAAAAAATTCTAAAGTGAAAACAATACTCTTCGCCCGGCTTGCTGACCTTATACCTAGTAATAAAAATAAGAATGACAGATTTTCTTAACTAGCAAAAATCAGCAACCACTAGATAAGCTCTTTAATGTGGATCAAGAACATGTTTCCGCATAAGAATGTTTTTTTTGTTTCTTTAATCCCCGTTAATAAGCACCGAAAGTGGTTACCAATACATAGATATTAGAGGGTAAATTTAGAATTAATTATTTATTCTAAATATCTTGAATAGATTCCACTCGTATCTTGATTTTCGCCAATATTAAAATAATTTGTGAAATTTTTGTTTTATTTACCTTTGACTTAGATTCCTTGACTGGGGTTTTAATTGGACTGACATTCTCTTTATCATTAAATGAAGCTAAAGTACAATAGCTGCCTCGATGTTCTCCAAACCTTTAAATGAGTAAAATTATTTAATTAATATATATTATATAGAAGTTTCTAAATAATAATCAAAATTCGTATATAATTAACATTTTCAATATATTGTTTTGTTTTAACTACTTACATTTTACTATAGGTATATTGGTATATATTAAAAGTACAGTTTCTACAGTTAGATTTTTCTTAATTTATTTAGGTATTTTCTGCAAGGTAAGAGCAATTCACAACTAGTCAAATGAACTCAGAAACAATGTCAGGTTAACAAAGGTAATTGTTTGTATTTTTTTTTATGTTAGAAAGCGGAACATAAAGCTTCCAAAATCTTTTTATTATTCAAATTTAGAGATGTGCGTAGATAGATAGAGTTGGCAGTTTGATTTTATCTTTGTATTCAATTTTTTTTAACTGAACCACAAAATTATTCTTTTATCTTGGATTTAAAGAATTACACTTTGCAGCATATTTCTTTTGAATTTAATATGATTTATATTTAGGAATTTTTAGGAGAAATGTGAGGCGCTGCTAGTCTATTGAATAGTCATCAACTTCATATTGTGTTTAAACAGGATCGAATTCTGATTTGAACGGAAAAATGTTCACCTCTTACATAAATTTAAAGCGGCACACTCGAGAGGTGAACCGCGACTTAATATCGTGTACACCTACTTCCACTTCCACTTTCATTTCCAAGTAGAAAACAATTGATGATGGGGGATTAGATTATATAATGAATTCCAAAATAATTCAACATAATTCCAAAGACGTGTACACCTAATTCCAATCGCGGTTCACCCCTCGGCCACACCAAATCCAGACGAAGGCAATGGGAAAAAATTGGTGTGAGGAATTTCCCCAAGAATATTACTATGGAGAAGATAATCTATGGCTCAGTAAGAAGATGAAATAACCACGGATATATTCGGATAAACAAACAATATTCCAGTTTCAGAACTTAGAAATTTCTCATCAGGTCACTTTCAAATTTCATTATTTAATTAATATAAGATAATGAAAGAAAACCGAAATAATTGTTTAAATAGTAATAGTGAATTATCAAAATTATCCTTTTTTTAGAAATTGTTTTTGAGTTATAAATATGCTGAAAAAATGAGGAAACACCCCCACTTCTTGTTTTTTCGTAAGAAACCCTTTTAAAGAAAATGTTTAAGTGTCTCTGAACTGGAGGACAGACAAAAATAGTATAAAGAGAAAATTAAAATAAATAAAAACCAGAAAAAGTAAAACTTAAAAAAAAGAAACAAAAAAAGTATGATAGACATGCTAAAATTTGTTAATAACATTATTGATAATAAATAATATTAAAAGAGGTAAAAATTATTTACTAGATCAGATGCGGTTATTTTTTTATCGTATATAATAAATGAATGTATATTTATTTGCAAAATTTAAAGGTCTTCCTCTTTAATTTAAAAGATGGATATGATATCCATCATCTTAAAGATAAATTTAGAAACGTTTTTTTACACACGGTGATAATTCGGAAAAATGTTTTCTTAAAAAAGCATATGAGCGGCTCAAATTTATTTCAACATCAAACAGAAGAAAACTACATTTATATGCATTTTTTTATAAATATAATTTAATGTAGATAATATTCCTATATTGTTTTGAGTAATTTCAAAATATAAAATTAAATTAAAAGCATGGAATTATTTTTAAATTTCTGGGTAAATCAATCAATACTGCAGTATAAAGCTTTCGTTAGATCAAAAATTAAAATGAATTTAAACGCAAGTCAATATCTATTTTAGCTTTTTTTTATATAGATCTCTATATATATGAGGTCGGCTTATACTTGAGTATATACGATAACTAAATGAATACAATTAATTAATCAAGTGAATAAAAAAACAAAATCTATGAATAGATTAAAAATTATAATTAATTTAGTATTTAAATAAAGTAAATATAAATAATCTTAAAATTAAATAGAATAATATTTGTTAGAAGAGGTGTGTAAGATGCATCTCAATAGATATTAAGACTTATCTTATCATTTCTAAGTAAATATTTTATTCTAAACTTTAGCTAAGACAAATTTGTTATAAGATCAGAGATAATATATAAACATAATAATTATTAACCACGTTTCACTATAGTATTTTCGAAATTACTCAAAAAAGGCTCAAACAATTTTGATAAGAAAATTGAAGCGAATACAGAAACAAAAAGCGAATAAAAAAGCTTAATATGTTGTTGCCGTAAAAATGATTTTTCCGAGACATTCATCATTTAATTAACTATTTATCGTAAGATGATTTTTTATAGGCCTTGTAGTTTTAACAAAAGTTTTTCTTTTATCAAATTCGTTAAAATAGTAATTGGGAATGTTTGAAAAACCAAAAGTACTATTGAATAGAAATGATTTTAAAAATCACTTTTATCATTTTCAATCATTTTAGTCAAAACCTTTAAATTGGAGATAAATTATTGATTCAACGCCAACGATTTAGCCAGAATATTGTCATTTTCTTGTATAATATTTTATTCCAAAACTTTTTAGTATTTTGGAAATTTTTCAAATACTCAAAAGGATTTTGATAAAAAAAACTTGAGTGAATACTTATAAAGGCTGTAAATATTATTTGTTTTGAGATATTCTTTAATTACTTATTTATCTTATCGAGGCAAATCATTTTTACGACATTTATCATAAAAAGCTTCTTTTTATAAGCCAGGATTAATAAACTCTGCATCGTGAAAAAAAGAAGAGGAAGAAATTTCGGAGTTTGGGTGTGAATCGAAGGAACCTGTCAATGCGGGTCTTGAACAATTGAAGGTTGTAGGTTGCGGGAAAAATTGTGACAAGAAGCAAATTCCAGTCTCTAAAAGTAATAGGGATAAAGGAATTGGAAATTATGTTAGTTCGATTCTTAGCCAGTTTGGAAACGAAAGGCTGGTGAAAGATCACGTGTGTTTCTTGCAAATGGTCTTTTATGAGGGATTGATGAGTGACTAAAAATCATCAGAACAATCACCCCACTGGTATAATATGAAGTACAGGAAAAGAGTGTAGTCGAATCGAGTGAGCTAGATTCGTAGATAGTGGACCACAGTGTTCACTCAAATCATTATATCATCAATAGTTAAAGCTATTTTTAAGAAATTTTGAAAAAAAATAAGTTCTAGAATAAAGAACAGTAAAAAAAATCAATGTGGAGAGGAGCCGACACCCGTTTCGGGTATGGCACTCGAAGAAGAAGAAAAAAAACAAATTAATTTTAAAATATTGCCCTCGTCACTTTCTCCATTAGTCATAACTTCTAAACGGAAGATTTCATAATTATTGGTTTGGATTCTAACCAGAAAATAAGTTTGTACGCACCAATACAAACGTAGACAGAGATATTTAATTTTATTTATTTTCTTAGAAAGACGGACTAGTAAGAGAAATAAGTATGTTATAATGAAAAGCAGTCCAAATTATTTAAATTTTTTATTCAAATACGCACGTTTCGGAGAACTTTTTCTCCTTCTTCAGGGTAATGAATAGTTATTGATGGGCGAGTATAACTCGTCTCTCTTTTAGTGATAACAACAATATTACAATACTTTTCACCATCATATCATAAGTTGACTAAGTACACTTATGATATAATGGTGAAAAGTATTGTAATATTGTTGTTATCACTAAAAAGAGAGACAAATGGGAGCCGAGTTATACTCATCAATCAATAACTAGTCATTACCCCGAAGAAGGAGAGAATTGCTCTCCGGAACGTCGGTATTTGAATAAAAAATTTAAATAATTTGGACTGACTTTCATTATAACCTACTTATGTAGACAGAGATATTTTCTAAAAAGTAACTTTTTAGGACTGAATGGAGTTAGAAATGCAGAGATCTATAAAAATCAAAAACCCGAATTTTTTCATGAAAACAAAATTACTTCGTAGAGAATAGAAACTTTCGTTTCTATTTGTTGGGTAACGGAAATAAAAAAGAAAGTGTAATTTTTTTTAATTAAAAAGGTAAAGGGAGAGTGGATGGTTAGATATAGTTACCTGCAGCAGACTTCGTTTGGGTCGACCCAGAGCGTGAGCTCGACAGGTAATTGCAGATCCTCGTAGTTAAGGCCGCAAGCACGTGCAGCTCGTTCGATAGTCTCGTCGCGGCGGTCACGCTCGTTGACGCGGATGCAGCGGTAGCCCTGACCCTTGAAAGGCTGTTCCGGAAACCAATGGTCCTGGAACCGCTCTGCAAGAAGATCTGACAGGCATCGCTTGAACTCTTCCAGCTGCGAACGGTTAAAGTTTTCGCTTCTCTCGATCAGGCGGACTAAAACAAACCAAGACACAAAAATAAAGTAAATAACTAGAATTTTGGTTCAAGTTCATTCTTAAAATGGTTGAGATGGATATCAGCGTGTGTGCCTAATTTCAGCTGATTAGCTACAATCGTTCAAATGCTCGTATATAACGATTTACCTAATTTTCTTAATTTTGGAACCGAAAATGCTGAAGCTAGACAATCTCATTAGTTTTTTGTTTTGAAAATAAAAACATTTTGCCACCAGAGCGAACTTTCTAAGACTTTTTGAGTAATTGTATGTAGCGGAATCCAGATAATTAGACAGAAATATCATGCTTAAAAATTATTTGTTTTCACATTTCAAATATCGTCGCCTTAGAGAGTAAACCTGCTAACTCACAAGAAGGAAATTTTACAGGAGAGAGAAAAAACAAACAAAATTTAATATTGTTGTTATGGAAAGAAATTATTTTTCACATTTTTTGTCTACAACTTACGATCGTAATTTTAAGTAGCAGTTTTACTTGGACGATGCTGCATCTCTTTTTCTTTCGAACGATATTAATATGTCATATATGATAAAAAATGGAGTTAGCAGCTTTACACTCTAAGCCGACGATATGTATATATTTCTAATCACATATAAAAATAATAGAAAATGGTTAATGAATTCAAGACTCCAACGGGTCGGCAGTAATTCAAATAAATAGATAAGGAAATCTGCGTTTGTTTACTTGGGGCTTAGCAGTGATGTACACAGATACATCTTCAAATAAACGTCCCAAGATTAGTTCCAGAAATTTTTTTTTTTATTTTTATTTATTTAATGTCACCGGGAACAAAGCCCATTTAGACAGCACATAAGTAGAGTAGAAAAAGTTAAATTAATGCAAACTTCTGTTCAATACAACAAACTATTTTCTTTTACGTTCAAAAGAGAAGCTAGTACTCATTATCCAATTACAAATTTTCAGCTTCAAATTGGCATTAATTAATTTTAAAATTGGAAAATTACATTGACTATCAATAATGGTTTTCCTAATTTGAAATTCATTAATGAATTAGAAAAGGTATAGAATGGTGCCTATGATGAAAAATGTAACCAGATTAAGGAAAAAGTTGGACGATCATAAGAAAAGTACTTTCAAATGGAGATACATGACTTAAGGTGCAACTGCGGAATGAATCAATCAAGTGATTTTTTTGAATTTGCCAAAATTATAAATCAGGATTTCCAAAAATTCAATTTGGTGGTTTCGCAAAAATCTGTAGCACAGACCCCGAATGTATTTTAATGCTTCCCCTGAAATAAGCAACTGTGGTTGTCTACGCTTAAGGCGGGAATAGAAAAAAATACACTTAGCGACTCAATTAGCCGCCCATCAAGATTTTACTAATTATTTCAAAAAATAGAATAATTTATTGAATAATATTAAATGAATGATATATACATTTTTATTTCAAATTAATTAAGTTACTTAATTAATTTATAAAAATTCAATTTGCCAAGAGAATTGGATTAGAATCACTTTTTTGTTGTTGTATGATATTGATTGATACAAGAAGTTGTAATAAAAAAGGTACAACCCCTGTAGTCCAGAGTGGACCCTTGTATAGTGAAAATAAATTTCAAGGGTTGGGTAGGAGATGAAGGTATCTGTGTATGCGGGTATTGAAAGACTTAAAATTATATGTTGCGATGGACGGGGAAGAGAGTTCCAGTCTTTAGAAGTCATAGAGATAAACGAATTGGCGAATGCGTTTGTTCGATTAGTATAATTATTATATTTTACTGAATCCGAGAGATTATGAATAATTTATAATACATGTCAAAAGAGTTCAATCCCGAATGGGTGAATATAAGCCTTCTGACATAATAATATAAATTCTTTCAACACCCATTGGCTCCACCCCTTTCCCTACACCCTCTACCAAAATAATAGCCACAACTAGTGTATAAAATCAATACAATGTAAAAATTTTCTTCAGTCTTTTGTAAACACAAACTCCTGGCGATGGGCTAAAAACCCGAAATTTAGAAAACTTTTACTTGTGAAACACCTCTATAACCCTTTAAAAACTCCTGTGTTTAATATGTTTCACTATAAACCAACACCACTTTCCCTAAATGTTATTAATAATATAAATTATTCATAACCAGGATTCAGTAGAATATAATATCGTGATTTTTACCAAGTTCAATGTATTTCTATCTACAAACTCAACTTTTTTTTATGAATTAATGATGGGACCAGGTTGGCCGAGAGTTTAGTAGTGTCCCTGCTTAAGGAGCAAGATGCTCGAGTTTAACCCCAACAAACTACTTGTACGATTATAATCAGTTTTTTTTTTATTTTTAATAAAGTATTAAAAGAGGGTTTTTTTTAAATTTTTTATAATTCTAAATATTTAAAACATCAAATAAATTTAGAAATCTATCTATACTATATATATATACCATAAAGCAAAGCGCTTATGGTTGTGTGGGTACTCAGTCGAGGAGGCTCGAAAACAAACATTTATAGGTTTCCCTCCATGCTGAAGGGCACGCAGGTAATTAATTAATTAATTAATTGTGCAGTTGAGTATAAATGGTTGGAAGATGTCGTAAAAAACTAAAATTTTAAATAAAATCAGTCGGTGATTATTAAAAATAAAGTTAATTTTTCAAAGTGTTTACTAGAGAAGAGCTTCTACAAAATGCTAATCAAGTTATAATTATTGGTAGTTCAAGAAAAATTACCACTTGTGATTTTAACCTGAGACATCTATTTAAATTAAAAAAAAATTAACATAATAGGAGACAATAGATATGAATTCATAAGCAGCAAAGTTTCGCTTCTATCAGCTAATCTTTAAGTAGATGAATAAATATTTTGTTTTATTATGTATCAACATGATCGTAAAATCTTGAAAGCAGTAAATTTCCGTTGCACTAAATATAAATTTATGACAATTGAAAACAAAGCAGTCTCTCCCTCATTCGAACACAATTTCTGGCTATGTGCCTGATTATTTGTTAATATGAATGTCAAATATTATATATTTATAATTTTATATATAGCTAATGACCTTGGCATGTTGGAAGCACCAGTTCCCATAATATAATCATCGAAGTGAAACAATATGTGAGGAATTTAGTTCCTACAGGTAGTAAATAGCCTGGGAACATCGTGATATTGGTTAATTACAGTCAACGCAGAGATATCCGTAGGTTTGCATGCGAGTAAAATTAATTAGTGATAATTAATGAGGAATACTTGGAATTGTAACCTATCTTCATTTGAAACGTTATACCCCTTAAGAGTGGATAACCATATTTTGAAAAAGATTAATTTAATGCAAATAAATAGAATATCATTACTGAATTTTTTTTTTAATGCAATCGAATGCAAGAAGGGGTGCACCAGTAAAGATGTAGCCCCTATGGATCTCGAAAGACCCTTGCATTACCGAAGAGAAGGAAAGTTGATTAAGAGAGAGGATGTAGACGCAGGTGTCTATGCACCCTGGTTTTGAAGGTTTGAAGATCATAGGTGCTGGGAAAGATAGAGGCTGGGAGAGAGTTCCAGTTCCTTGAAGTCATGGGGATATATGTATTCGCGAATGAAGTGGTCCGGCACTTTTCCAATTTGACAGCGAAAGAGTGTTGGGAGTCGGCAAAACGTGTGCTGCGTGCAAAGCATGCTTTGGGGGGAATTATTGATTTTATCTCGTCAGAGCACCTGCCGTGATAGTATCTATAGAAAAGGGAAAGGGCAGAGACATCTCTTCGATGAGCTAGCGAGTCGAGGGAGTCGGTGAGGGTAGAATCGTCAATTAGCCTGACGGCTCGTTTCTGAATTGCATCAAGGGTAGCAAGAGAATATTTTGAGGCTCCTCTCCATAGATGAGAGCCGTATTCGAGACAGGGGCGGATTTGGGCCTTGTAGATGGTGAGAAGTTGTGGGGGTTTGTAAAATCGCTTGGACCTGAATAAGAAGCCAATCTTCCTTGCTGCAGATTTCGCCACAGAGGAGATGTGTTCATTCCAAGACAGGTCAGATGCGACAGAGACGCCCAACATGGATAGGCTGTCACACATTTTCAGGGTATTCGAATCGAATTTGTTTTGATATTGATGCTATAGTAGACCAAGAAAGTACAACACAAAGCAGGCCCGATTCTATAAATGGGCAAGGGTTTTGGGAGTTAAGAGGCGCAAGAGAATAGAGATGATTGAGCTCAAACAAGTTAATTAGTAGTAGTTAGTTGTAGAATGTGCTATAACCATAACACCTGTAACAGCAGTAGTTTATAACTACAAGGCCTACAGTTTTTACGGTTGTCGGTTGCCAGTCCGGAACAAGCCGGGTCCATAGGTGGTGGATAATGGAAAGACTCACCAAACTAAGGCGAAGTTAAGGGAGAAATCCCTCCCGAACCAAAACTGGCAAAGATTAATGGGTGTGATGGGGGGGGGGGGGCACCTGTTTAATTTGCCCATAGCGCCACGAGGGTTGACACAAAGAAGTCAGTGAAAAGAAAATCAAGACATTTCAAAGAATGGTATGAAGTCGAAACTACATGAATGTTTAAAGGTTGTATCTTGCAAAGAAATAGAAGTTCTGATTTCTAGAATAGCTGTGGTAGGCCTAGGAGTTTTCTAGTAGTACATACTCACAAATGAATGTTTGTATTGTAATTTATTTAAAACTATAGTTTCGAAGGGAGAAGAAACGTTTTTTCTTTGAACATAGTAAATGGAGGGTTCCGTACGAGAGTAAATAGTTCCTCTATTAGTGTCTATACCGAATCTGTTTCCCCGTCTTTCAATGTAGCTCGTAAACTAAAGAAAAACTTGAAATTAAACAAGTTAATTTATATTTATTGTCAACGAAAACAAAAAATTTTAATCGGGTGATTATTTTGGAAAGGGGTTGAATTTTTGTAGGGTCGAAAATATATTTTTTTTTTTTAATTTTGTTATTATAGGATATGAGGTTTTAAAAATCCTATTAAGGTAATTCTACTATGAATTAAGTTTTTTTTTTTTTTTAATATTTTAATTCGCTTTAAAATGATAGTAAAATATCCATCTTTACATGATTTTTGTACCACTGAACATAAAATTATGAAAAATTCTACAAATACGTCCGAATACTCTTCTTATCAACGACAAATAAGAACGAATTTGATATTTCAAGTATTTTGGACTAAATGCAAGGCACGATCAGCGGTATGTGTGTCCGAATCTAACTTGCGTGTTTTTTTCTTCTTTTTTCGAATATACCTACTTTTAATTAGTTTTTTCAGATCATGTTATTTTTGCCATTTTTTTATGTAAAATTTAATTATTTTTCTTCCTTTGCTGAAGATTTGATTTGATTTATATAGACCTGTCTCGATTTTACTAAATTGAACCTTTTCCTTGGAATGTCATTTTATTTATTATTATTTTATCATGGTGGTATGTAGAATAATTTTTATCGTGAATAAGATTTTTGTTTTGTTTTTTTGAAATATCTCGAAAATGGATTAAAACTATTTTGATAAAAAAAAAAAAAATGAGTGAATTCACCTCGATTTGGTCTACAATAAAACTTGGTGTACGCATTTAGAGAAAGGTTGAGAATCACTGCTCTAGAAGTTATAGGTATTAGAAAGTTTGAAAATCGTGTGTTTCGCAGAATAGCAACTTTACAAGGGATTATTGGTTTTATCTCATTAGAAAAAACGCAATGGTAAAATTTATGGAAAAAGCTGAGACGGTTCTAAGATGTACCAGGGAATTGAGTGAGCGAGACAAGGCTGAATCACCCATTAGCTTAATTGCTCGCTCCTGAAATGATATATAATGCCTATACTAATATGAGAGAAAAAAAATTGATTTGTTTTCATTCAAATGGAGTAAAAAGAGACCATGAGATAGATATAAAGAAAAAGAGATAGAGAAAATTATGAGTAATGAGTAGGAGAAAAGAGACAGGTCAGAGAGAAAGGAGAAACAACAAGACTCAGTGAGTGGCCAGACAACCATGAGACGAGAAATGAAGTCCACGCCCACATCTGCAAACTTCTTTGTTATTAGAAATTTAGAAAAAAAATGTTCAAGTTAGATACTTAGAAAAATAAACGAATAAGAATTCAATATTATGATTATTACATTTATTCTTCAAGCCAAGAAGTACAATAACGCAAAGTTTTGAATTTGGAAAATTGGGAAACAAAACAATTTATCATTTTTTTTTCTTTTTTGCTAATTTGAAAATGCTTCCTGTACATTTTGAAAAAAAAGGGGGGGGGTTCGTTTGCTTCTGGTTTCGGCTATACCTTTTTAGGGTTCCTTTTAAAAAGTAAATCAGAACCTTATTACTGTCGCTACAACATACATATATATATGTCTGTCTATTCATCTGTCAGACTAATGAAGCTAGTAAACTAAATAAATACCTATTTTGTATATTAATGATATAGACAGCTGTATTGATGATAATGTTTTTGTAAATTTATTTGCGGATGATACTTTAATATCTATAGAGGATAGTGATATCGTCATGGCTGTAATAAGAATAGTTTTTAAGGAATTTGGTGTTAGTACTTGGTGAAACATTTTTTAAAATTATTTGATAAAAAATACTTGGTAGTTTTCACATTAAGATATAAAAATAAAACTCTCCAAAAATAAATTCGTTTTATTTTTATATCTTAATGTGAAACCTACCAAATATTTTTTATCAAATAATTGTAATAAGAATAAATAGGATACTCAAAGAAATTGAGAGATGGTTAAATGTCAACAAACTTATAATAAATTGTGCAAAGTCAAAAGTAATGATAATGGGTGCTAGTGGAGAAAAAATATCTCCGGTTTGGCTGAGTGGAGTGAAACTGGAATATGTCGACTCTAAGGTATCTTGGTGTTATTGTTGATGACAGGTTGAATTTTAAAATGCATTTTAATGAACTAATTAGAAGTATAAATGGAAAGGTTAATTATTTTAATAGAATCAGCAATAACTTAAATATGAATAATAGAATTACAGTTTATAAGAGCATAATTAATCCCAATTTTTACTAGTGTCCTACAATCTTATACTTTGGTACAAAAAATAATATAAATGAGCTACAGTTACTACAAAATAAGTGTATGAGAATTATTTTGAAATGTGATAGATATACACCAATTAGAACCATGCTGGAATGCCTAGGTTTTTTGAATGTAAGTGATTTCCTGAACTTACAAACAATGAGCTTTGTCTACAAATTGTATAACAGGGAATTACCACAGTATTTAGAATTCACAATAGTAAATGAAATGCATTAACATTATACCAGATTTAATGATAGGTTATATACATATATATCATATATATATGATAGGATACATATTATGTACATAAGGTAAATATAGAATTGACGAAAAATTCACTGTATTTTAGGGGACTTGAGGAATTCAATTCTCTGCCCTCTGATGTAAAAAATTCAACTAGTTTAACTTTATTTAAAATAAAATTAACGAAACATATTAGTGATAATTGAAAAATGTTACATAGACATTAGTTCTTAATTGTAATTATGTAGTATAATGTAACATATATGTATGTAAATAGATTTAAATTTAAATAAATAAGAAATATACTTGAAATATAGAAATTATATTGTATTCATTTTCACCGAAATTAAAAATCGTATTAAAATTTTAATAGAATGATGATTTTGGGGAGGGTCGAATTTTGTGTGAAGTCAAAAATAAAAAAAAAATAAAAATTTCATCCGGAGGTCTGAGGATCCTGTAAAGAAATCTTTAAGAAGAATTATTAGGTAATTTATTATTATTATTATTTTAATTCAATTTTTATTTTAAAATGAAGGAAGATTTGAGATGAAGGGGATTTTTGTGAACTCTCTCCCACTATCATTTTAAATTGAAATATATTTAAAAAAAATTTAGCCTAATTTTACTTTAAAAAATCTTTACAATATTTACATTTCATGATAATTTTTTTTACTTTATTTAATGCGAAGTAGATAAAGTATTAGAATCATTAGGGTCATCAGGTAAAGTCTTTAGAGCCCAATGACCTCAACCAAAGTCACAAATTGTATTCGATCAGGTTGAATTTTAGGACCTGACGGTTTTGCCAATAATTACATGGGGTCTCTTCTAGAGGCCAAAAAGTACGATTACCCTTTTACGATTTTTCCACACTGTTCAACCGATTGAAATGAAATTGAAAACATTATTATTTTAGTGCTGATTAGTTTTTGATACACATCGGCCGACAAACATTAGTACATTCTTCTAGTACTTTATTAGTTTTTTCTAAATATTTTGAAAATGGAGTAACCAATTTTCATGAAATTTAATATTCTCTTTACCCTGAGGACCTAAAAAAGGCTATAAGTATAAAGTTTTTAGGAAAATTACATTTTAAAGTACTTTAGTCTACAGTAAGTTAGTACTTTTTAAATTCTTTAAAATTTGTTTATTTGGTCGGTTATCTTATTAATAATAAAGGAATAAAAATATTAATATTTCAATTGACTATGGATAAAGTCTAGCAACGTTGCAGTTTATTTTGATTTCAGAAGCACGAAAAACTCGACCCTCCGCAAAATCATTCAATTAAAATATTAAATGATTTTCCATTACGGAAAAAATGAATGCAATAACTTGTAAATTTCAAGTTTGTATATTTTATTTATTTTTCGAGCTACAAATCTGACACGCGGGCAGAAAAACACGTGGAAATCGTATCAACACTGATAGGGTCCGTTTTACTTTTGAATGGAACCCTAAAAATAGTGTACTAAACCATTAAATTTATTTCAGTATTAGACATAGCCTTTGAAGAAAAAAGAAAATAGGAAATAAAAAATTTTCATCAAAGTTTTAAATTGTACATAAGATTTGAACAAGGAGTGAACGGTTTGTTTTCGGAGTGATTCCTGGAGAAGGCATACCTAAAAATAAGACGGCAGCAGTAATCTCGTCCAGCATGGCAGGAGGTCGTCGGGTGATGATCGGTTTGAACTACGACGACGGCAGGTGGCTCGGGCTTTGCTGGCACCAGACGGCTCATAGGTCTTTGGCTGAGACCTAACCAACAAACAAATCAACCATTGATATTACACCATAAGATGAAAATGCATACCCCAATTAGGGTGATTCATTCATTTTATAAACATTTCTATAAAGGCTTAAAGAATAAATAAACTGATGTGGATCCACTTAACTTTAACATAATAAACCCAGCCCTCTCTTATACTTAATATTTAATATAATAATTTATAATTAGCACATTAGCAATTAATCATATCTCCTTTTAAATATGGGAATCTTTTAGAGGCTTTTTGGTATTTTTGTTAAAATATTCTATCAATTTAATTATTTTCGACATTCCCTCCCTGCCTTACTCACTTTCATATAGTGAGTCATGTTCGTAAGGTCGTATTAGGAGCATATTAAAATTTTGTAAAAATCGATCAAAGCGTCCAGGATTTATATTAATAAGATAGTTCTATTTTGTGAACCTCCCTCTTCAAATTTGGTCCCATTAAGAAACTTAAGAGAATCTTGTCTTTTATTAAAGGAGCCTTTCAAAGAAAATTATATTTTAGCTTCCTTGTTTGTTAGTTGTTTTTTTATTTAAAATTTTAAAATTTAATTTTTTAAGAAAGCCTCCCCCCCCCCCCATGTTGGGTCCATTAGCAATTAATAATATCTCTTTTTAAATATGAGACTTTTCTATTGTAAAAATGAGCTTTCTTCGATTTTTGTTTGAAAATGTTCCTATTTTAAATTACTTTTGAACCCCATCCCCTTTTTAGGGTTAGGTACTATCAATTTCATACAGTGGGTTATTTTTAGGGTGAATATATGAAATTTCGTACAAATAGATCAAATGGTCAGGACTTATATTGATAATTCTATTTTTTGAACCCCCCATTTTAGTTTCCGAAATAAATAATGACTCTTTTTTTATTATAGAGCCTTTTATAGAAAATTTCATTTTTCTTGTTTTTTTTTTTAGTTTGAAAATTTTTATTAAAATTTTTAAGAACTCATTGAGTTCAAAATTTGTATTTAGTTTCTAGTATTTATTTTGGTTGGTAAAAAAATAATTAGTTTGAGTGAGTGAAATGGAAAATAGATGTTCTCGAACTCCATCCATCGACAGTATCTTTGAATAGGTCTTTCAAAATGCTATTAAACGTGTTTAATGCAATTTTTATTTTAATGCCTTACTCAAGCGCTATGAGCACATAAAATTATATTGCAGTGAGCCTGCCTACGGAACCTTGGGCTCCCACTTGGCTGCTTTTTTTTTATTAAATGTTCAGAGGAAAACAATTGATTGAGGAAATTTTTCAATAGATGTGGTGATAAGTTGGATGTGAAATCAAATTAAGTAAATAAATTAAAATTTATTAAGCTTTATTCACTTAACGACGACCAGTTTAGACAAATATATAAAATATTATCTTCTAAATAAAATCAATATAAATTACATATAATAGAATTCGAAAAAATTCCTTAATTACAATATAACATAATATGGATAAGACTTAAATTTGCTTCATTTTCTTATTGTAATATATATATCTAAATAACAGTAATCGATTATTCACCAAATTTTAAGCTTATGCCTTTACGGGCAATGTCATTATACTGCCGTTGCATTTCTAGTGAAGAGGGAGGACCCCAATCTCTCTTTAGGCCTTCGGAATCACTATACACGCAACACAACTGGGATTGAGAAGGCTGAAAAATGCCAACACAGAGTTCTGTAGGCGGTAATCTGCCTGAGAATAAACCGTAGCCATAGCCCCCACAAGGGGGGGGGTCTAGGTGCACCCGTGGGTCTCGGGCCCGGTCATGGCATTTTTTTTGTTTTTCCACTTCATTAATTAATAAATTAATTAATTATTAATTCAATTATTCAATTATTAATTCATAAATTAATTCCTGTGAATCCATTGTAATAGACTGATGAAGAGGGCAAAGCCCTCGAAACTATAGTCTCGTTATAAATAAATAAAATTTATAATTCCAGCAGAAGACACACTCCTTTATTGTCTCCTTCAATATATAAAATACTCTCGGCAAAAACTTTCAATTTAAGGTTTAATTTATTGGATCCCTTCATTTACCTTCAAACCGACGTTTCGGAGGATTCTTCCATCCTTCTTCAGGGTTTCAAATGGTCAATGAAGGAAACCCTAAAGAAGGGGGGGGAAGAATCCTCCGAAACGCCGGTGTGAAGGGAAATGAGGAGGGAATCCAATAAATTATACCTTATTTGGATATGTGTTAATTTTTTCTTTCCTCACTACCCCTGGGCTGCCTTGAATTACTTTCAATTAAAAATTTCTACCAGTCCGTCTCTCTCCAGAGCAAATAAATAATAAAATAATATATTTTATTTTATAACATCAAGTTAGCGAATTTCCAGGTATCATTTCATTTCCCTTCTCATTATTCCTTCGATTACTTCACGCGTTTCGTAATGGACTTCTTTTGTGTGTTGTTTTATAGAAAATTTTAACTCTCTTGTTATCTCAATTTTATATAAAAAAAAAAATTTTTTTAAGGATTAAGTGAATTAAAGACATAGAAATAATATAAGTACTATAGATAATAAATTTAATGTTAATCAGTTATTTATTTATTTTTGTTAAGAATATATACTATATATCATTCATTCATTCATTCATTCATTAGGTCATTGAAAAAAATAAATTGAGAATGTTTACGTTGGAGCTACGATAAACGATAAGAGTGATTTAGAAATCAGCGACAAAAGCAGTGCGATATTTCTCTTTTATTTAGTGTTTAAATTAAACCTATGAAAATCGATATAAAATTACTGAGTACGCCGGGGAGACAGACGAGAGCTGCCCCTCGGACGAGCATTGTACAAAATTCACGCAAAAATTTTCAATTTCTTTAGCCATTATGAGTAAAAATTTCTGAAACGTGGAGAAAAATAATTTTCAACCATTATTACTTTACCATACAGGGTATGGACAAGTATTGTAATAGTGCATGAAAAGTGTTTTTTTTTCCTTCTTTTTTTCAAAATATCTCAAAAACGGCTGAAACTATTTTGTTTAAAAAAATTGAGCGAAACCATGACATTTCGCTCTACAAAAAAGCTCTAATAAGTGAACATCGAAAAAATTATATTTTTCGAGATAATAATTGTTTTGTCAAAATGTCTGTTAGTCTGGTTGTCTGGTTGTCCGTTAGTCTGTGGGTTACCAAATTTTTGTGGACGAGCTAGCTCAAAAACTAGTGTGAATATCGAAACCAAATTTCACACGTAGTTTTGGTCCATTGAGATTAAGAGCTGATTAGATTTTGGTGTATATCGACCCAAAATTAAGGGGGGTGGGGGGGTTAAAAATTAAAAATCTTGGCCATTTACCAAACAAACTCAACCAAATTTTTTATACATAATTAGTGGGACACAAGAAGTATAAAAATGCAAAAACTAACCCCCCCCTTACATGATTATAAATAATTTTAGGGGCCAGGTTGTATGGTAAAGTCAAGTGGATGGCCACATCAGAACACGTCAGCTTATTTTTTTTTCTGTGTTTGGATTCAGATAGCCATGATAGCTTAAGAACTAAAAGTCATAGAAAGTTCTTTCTTGTGCTAAAATGTTTGTATTTCCAATTTAATCAGTTGATTAGATTTAGACTTTCTAGCTTTAGAACCTCTGGTTCAAAAATGCTAAAAACATAATTTTTTGAATGATTTTATTCAGATTTTAAGACGATGTATTTATAATATAGAAATAAACGCACAATTTATATATAAGCTTATTATTAATTAATTATAAGTGCGTCTCAAGCGTAAATTAGTTTTCACTTTTTTTTTTTGTTATTTAATAAATGTGTGCGGATGAGCGATTCTTTCATTACTATCTAATTTAAGAAAATGACTAAAAAAGGCGCGGGTTCTCTCTATTCCTTTTGTGCTAAGGCATTGCAAGGATGTCAAATACACGTCCATACCTGTATCAGACTAGTAGATATTAATTTCTTAATTCATATTATATGAGAAACGGCCTTTTTTTACTCCAGGTAAGAAAATATTAAATCGAAATGAATACCATATTTAGATATTTATCATTAAAAATTATTAATTTACCGAAACTGAAAACAGCGTAGTGTTGAAAAAATTTCACTTTTTCCTCCAATTTAAATATATTGCAAAAAGTGGGGAAATTTTCAGCACATTCATGTTTGGAGAGTTTTTGCATCTTTATGAAGAATTAAACCTAACATAATTTGTTATGTAATAAATGGAGATGAAGGTTTCTAAATTTGGTTAGAACAATTGGTGATTTTGGTATTTTTGGTCCCATAAAGGAGATATGAAATAAATTTCACAATTTCGACTTCCATACTCGACAAGAGCTTAGAAAAATAATACATTGATTATCATTACTCTTGTTGTTAATGTGCTAAACGCGTGGGTTTGCTCGTTGATTAATATAAAAAAATTTCCATATAAAAGTATCCTTTCATTTTCAGCGTTTCTCTAGTATCTATCGTTGCTCGTAGCAACGCAAACACAGCCAAGTTTTCACACAGCCTCAACCTCAAGGCTCTTATCATATTTTAAGCTGAGCAAAAATCGACTATTTTAAAGAATAACTTTATTTGAATTAGTAAGGGTAGTGATAGTGAGTATATGCAAGTTTAGTTTAATAATAAAACTTGAGCAAGATGCGAGTAGGTTGCACAAAAAAAGAAATAAAACAAAATTGAGTTTTGAATTCGATATATTTCGGTGGTGAGAATTATTTGTAAAATTATTTTTCCAATTTATAATCAGTTTTCTTTGACTCCTGATGATGGGCTCACCCCCGAAATATATCGAATTCAAAACTCAATTTTGTTTTATTTCTTTTTTTGTGAAACCTACCTCGCATCTTGCTCAAGTTTTATTATTATATTAAAATGTTTCACCTAGAACCAACACCTAACTCCTTAAAAGTTATGCAAGTACAGTTGACTACTCCTAAGGGGCTAATCTCTGAGGAAACAGTAAATAATTAAATACAAATATTTAGTTTAAAAAATAATATTTTTTTTTAGTACAATCTAATGCACCGAAAAGGTGCAGCACCTAAAGGTCTTGACAGAACTGTATATTGTCTGCGCAATCTTGAAGGATTGAAATACTCTGAAAAGAGGGTGGCGGGGAGAAAATTCTAGTTTCTTAGAAATTATGAAAATAAAAGTATTGACGAATGATCTAGTTGGGCATGAAGGGGAGTTAAAGTTTTGTGAGGTGTACACTGTACAGTGCCTAAAAAATACCCTAAAATCCATTGATAAGGCTGTTTGTCTCTATGCGTGTCTCTGGTCGCAATAACTCGAAAATGGTAAATCAGAGGAATGTGAAATTTAAAACAACCTAATTAGATTTAAGATTGTTCACGACTGCATATAACATTCAGTCTTTCAAGATCCGCATCCACAGATACCTTCAATTTCGATCCAAACAATGAAAATTCTTCTTTTCAAGATACAAAGATTCACGGCAGACTACACAGGTTGCATCTTTTTGGAACAACTTCTTATTTTTATCAATATCATTACAAACAAATACAAAAAAAAAATGCACCAAGGCTTCATGGTTCGAAATGGCCAACTGGAAATGCTGAATTTGGAAAGTTTAAGACCATAAGATCGCTGAATTTGAGTCCTTTTTTTTTTTTTTTAATCCAAACGATTAAAATCGGAAGTCAAGAATTGAAATTTATTTTTATTTAAAAGATTAAAATATATAAATAATTGATAATAAATTCATTTAGGTTATGGAATAGAAGGAAAATAACTAGCAAGCTATTTTGAAGTGAAACTTATTTTTTTATTAACCAATGAACTTACCGGTCGCATTAGTAAATTTTATCGTAAGAATAAGTCAACATCGTCACTAATTTAAAGCATTTGTGTTAATTTTATTTTTGCAATTCTGAAACTAAATAAAATCAATTTTTCCCTATATAATTGTTGTTTTGTTTCAATCAAGTGAAATGTTTTTTTTTTTTTTTTTTTTTTACTTTTCTTCGTCACTGCAATTATTTTATATGGGCTGATTACGAAACATATATATGTAATCTTTAAATCGATTAGGTTATAAATGATTCATTAGCTAGAAACTATAAATGAAAAGATTATAAGACCTTTATCACGTATTTAAAGATGTACAATTTATTCTTATTATCTTCTATTTATATTAAATTACAAGTTCATATTATTAACCGAACTGACATGTGCATAGCAAGCCAGAGCTACTACCAACATAATATTTAATAAATCCCTAGAGGTTATAATAAGAGCGCTAAATTAGGAATAAGATATTATTATCTAATTTACACCTCCTCTGCTAGGGGACTCTTTTTCTCATAAGGGGAAAAAGAGTAAGGTCTCAGCTTCCTACTGTTCACCACACTTTCCTTGTTTTTCTTATTACACTTTAGTTTATACATAGAGTTTGAAACTTTCTTGCTGATGATGAATGGTCCGCTTCTTATTTCTTCTAACTTGCCCCTGTTTAATTTATTTCCATTCATAACATATACCCATTCTCCTTCTTTGAATTGATGTTCTTTTTTATTCACATCAAATTTCTTTTTATTTTTGAGAAAATTTTTTTCTGAGTTTCTGAATGCTTCTTCTCTATCTTTCTCTATATCTTCTTTTTTGTGTAACTCTTCGGGGATAATATCAGAACTTTGTTCGTACAACAGGTAAGAGGGTGAGTATTTTGTTACGCTATGATTTGTAATATTATATTCTCTTACGCATTCTTCTGCTAATTTCGGCCATGCTCGTTTATCTTTTTCATTTATTTTACATCTTAATCTATTTACTAAAGTCTGGTTTAATCTCTCATTTAAACCATTAGATTGTGGGAATCTATAGATGTAAATATTAGTTGAATTTTCTTTTCTTTTAGATACTTTTTAAATTTAATTGAATTTAAAGCACTATATTGGTCAACTAAAATCATTTTTATTTCGTTTTTATTTATAATCAGGTTTAGTAATTTAATGAAATCATCTGCAGACTGGGTAGTTGATGTCGAAATCCAAGCATATCTAGAGAAATGATCCACCAGCAAATGCATATATTTCTTTGTTGATCTATTACCACCAAAACCACCTATTGTGTCTATTGACATTATTTCAAATGGACATTTTGCTGGTCCTAGTTTTGATAATAGACCTATTTCTCTTGGACCCCTTGATTTATTCTTTATGCATGTTTCACATGTGTTACAATAATCTTTTATTAATTCGTCCATATTCTTGAAGTAATAAAATGGTCTTATTTTTTCTGCCATTAGATTATTACCAATATGACCGTAGAATTTATGTATTTTATCTATCAATTTTTTTCCAAATTCTTTAGATACATATATTCTTTTATTATTTTTTAATATTTTGAAATTTATATCACCGTTTTTAAAAGTCTTTTTTGAATTTTCAATTTCATCTTTAATAGATTCCTGATCATTAATTATTTCTTCTATCTTGATCATATTCACTATTTCTAAGCAATCTTCTTTATTTTCGAAATCTTCCAAAACTGGATTTCTCGATAAGGTGTCAGCTTCTATATTTTCTTTTCCTTCTTTGTAGACCACTTTAAAATTATATTGTGTTAAGTATAACATCATATCTCCTAGTGCTTCATCAGTTCTCGCTTTTGATTTTAAATTTACAAGTGGTTTATGGTCTGATGTGACTATGAATTCTTTACCTATTAGATAATGTTGCCAGTATACAATCGCTTCCTTAATTGCTAAACATTCCAAAAACATTACTTCTTTCTTCATTTGTCCCGGTGTCAATTTCTTTGAGAAGTATGCTACTGGATGTAGAAATCCATCTTCCTGTTTTTGCTTTAGAACAGCACCCAGCCCCAATCGGCTTGCGTCCACTTCTACAACTGTGTCCTTATTTCTATCGTAGATTGCTAAAATTGGTGTTGTGCATAAATATTTTTTTATGTCTATAAAACAATTTTCGCATTCTTCAGACCATTTAAATTTTTGGTTCTTCTTTAATAAGTTGTGTAGTGGTGCCAACTTATGTGTACAGTGGTCGATGAATTTTCTGTAGAAATTTATTTTTCCCAATATTTGACGAACCATTTTTTTTGATTTTGGACGTTTAAATTCCTTAATCGAAATTAAATTATCCTTAGTTGGGTATACTTTCCCATCTTCAATTTCGTGGCCTAAATATTTGACAGAGTGTCTAGCAAACATACATTTTTCTAATTTTAATTTAAAACCTTCTTTTTTTATTGCCTCAAAAAATAACCGAATGTGTTCTAAATGTTCATTAAATGATTTTGAAAAAATCAGAATATCGTCTATATAATTTACACAAAATTCGTTTAAATTGTGTCGTCTGATTATACTTGCCAGAACTCTTTGGAAGATAGCGGGCGAATTTCTTGTAACCGAATGGTAGTACCTTCCATTGCCAGTGCCCTCTTCTTGTTATAAAGGCTGTTTTTTCCTGTCTTTTCTCTAATTGGGATAGCCCAAAAGCTGAATTTATATCTAATGCCGTATACCAATACAGCCGTTAACGTCCACTACTAAATCTTCTATTCTAGGGAATGGCTGTGGTTCTGCACCACCAATTTATTCAATTCTCTCAGATCTATACACAATCGAGTTCTTTTTCCCTCTACTTTTTAAAAGCTAACGTCACCGGTGATGCAAAAGGTGAACTCGATTCTTCTATCAGGTCATTTTCCATTAATTTTGAAATTTGAGAATCTATTTCTTCCTGGTCTGGGAATGAGCATCGATATGGTTTCTTTGAGATATATCTGTCTTCTTTTAACTTTATTTTTACTTCTCCAGTTTAACTGAACCGACATCATATTTATCTTTTGCGAAACATGATTGGTATTCTTGAATTAATTTAACGGTTTTCATTCTCTTTTCTTCATCTAAGTGGATCACATTTTCCTCAAAATTTTTAATATTTCTGTATTCATAAGCTGTAGGATGGTTACCTTTTATGGCTCTTTTTCTTCATGTGTATGTTATTTGTAGCTTCTTCTGTTGTTTCTTCTTTTATTTCGTTCTTGTTCCTAAATATATCATCATCATTGATATTATCTATGTCTATTATTTTATCATTTATTCTTTGTTTAATTTTTAAGTTTTCATCTTGTATTAAATTGAACCTTTTTATTGTATCCAATCCAATCAATAAATCGTAGTTAAAATTATCATTTTTTACAACTATTAAATTTAATTTGTCTTCTATTTCTCCAATTTTCATATGTAGGTTAGCCCGGTTTTCAGTAAATTTCACACCATTTATGGTTTTCAATATACTTTTATTCTTTATTAATTTTGTTTTTAATAATTTTATAAATTTTTCATTAATTAGTGAACATGTAGAGCCATTATCGTATACTGCTTGAATTGTTTTCTCTTTATTTACAATTACCCTAATCTTTATTAATGAAAGTGGTGTGGGATTCCCTTGGCCAATTAGTTTTTTTAACATCATTATCTTGTAGTCATGTTTCATCTTCATCGTCTTCGTCTTCTTCAGTTATATTTATTTCATTTTTATTGATTCTTTTATTCCAACATGCCTGTATTGGGTGATAACGGTTTTTAAGACCCAACGATTCACATCTTGTGCATGGGGTCTTCTTAGTTTTTGAAATTTTCAATAATTTATCTTTAACATAATCAAATTTTTTCTTCACTTTTCTTCGTTTCCCAATTCGTCGTTATATGGTGATAATCATTAATTTTCTTTAGTTCGTTTATTAAATCATCCATAGTCTTAATTTTCTCCCTTTCCAATTTATTTTGTATTTCAGCCGGTAAATTAAACACAATTTGATAAATCCTAAATAATTCTGGTATATTTTTATCCGCTTCCAGTAATAATCGTTCTTTCTTAATTACGTATTCGATTAATGATCCAGAAATATATTTAAATCCAAATGCTGCGCAGATGGGAGCCCAATTTCTTTTTTCATAAGTCAGCAAAAAATTTTTTCCAACCATCCCAATCAGAAGCTGATAATTTCATTAAATTGGCACTATACCACTCTTTTATATTGCCCTCAACGAAGATTTTTAATATTTCTATTTTTGTGTTATTATTACTAATTTCACACCTAAGGCACTCCTTTTCGAATGACTCCATCCAAACTGTTGCCTCTTGCCTTCCATTAAATTTTACAATTAAAAATTTTTTTTCTATCTCGTTTAAATTTACTTGAGTATGCGATTTTAATTTAGTTTTTAGGTCATTGATTTGCTCTAATAGAAAATGTTCATTGGATGTTAACTCACCCTTTTTTCCTGTTGTACAATCAGTTTCCTGATATTCCTCCAAAACATAATCCTTCACGCAAAAATTTTCTTCTTCATCCAGATAAATTTTTTTAATTCTGGTTTAAATGTTACACCTATTTTCCTGTATCCTCCGTTCTTTGTAATAGATTGCAGAGTATTACTAACCGTCCTCAAAGATAGCAGTTCGGGATGGTTTTCAACCTTCTTCAATTCTTCTGGAATTCGATACCATACCCTCTTGTCCAAAGATATTCCGATCAAGATGTTCTCCCTTTCATTCATCTTCATCAGATGTAAATGCAGTTTTGGTTGAGTCATTATTGTATCTTCTTATAATCTTTTTGTAATCTTTAAATCGATTAGGTTATAAATGATTCATTAGCTAGAAACTATAAATGAAAAGATTATAAGACCTTTATCACGTATTTAAAGATGTACAATTTATTCTTATTATCTTCTATTTATATTAAATTACAAGTTCATATTATTAACCGAACTGACATGTGCATAGCAAGCCAGAGCTACTACCAACATAATATTTAATAAATCCCTAGAGGTTATAATAAGAGCGCTAAATTAGGAATAAGATATTATTATCTAATTTACATATATATTATATTTAAAAATGACTAGAAGCCAAAACGTTGTGAATAAACAACAAAATTGTGACACAACAATTAACATAATATATCTACAACCTTTTAATCAGCCTATTCAGCGATCAAAACGTTGTAATTATGTTATTACTCGGTGAGAAGTTGCACACCATAAGCAATTGTTCAGTTGTTCAATCTAACTAAAATAAGATTCAATATGCGGGAGGTTGATTTGTTTTGAAATCCGAACTTACCAGATGATTAATTGAAATTTGACCACATGAGGAAATTAATTGACTGGTTAGCTAAGACCCTTATTTTGGCAGATAAAGAAAAGCAAGTTTCCTTTTTTATTTTTTTTTACTTAGAGAACAATGTCCATTTGGTCAAATCCTAAGAGAATTTTTTTTACATCTATGTATGTGTGTGGGGTGTGTATGTAAATTAGTGAAAGACTAAGAATTATGGCCAGTTTAATTTTTGCAGGGATCCGGGTTGAACGGGGGCGAGGTGATTCGTAGGCAAGGATCAACTGGTCCAACGGGAGCTCGTTCATTTTTCTTAACTAAGGGTTAAAATTTATTTTTTAACAAACGTGGTTATGAACATAAAATGGAATAAATCAATCAATCAATCAATCTTGGCAAACATTTTTTTTTCAAATTAATGAAGATAAAAGATCTCAGGAGTTAGCAAGATGAAGTGGGGTAAGTTTTTGAAAAAATGATCTGTCGACCTATTCCCTCCGACTCAGTCTTGGCGAGGAGGGCCTTCCTAGCCTCCTATAATCCCCTTCCATCCCACCAAGTCTATCCCCCTGGACCCACCTCCTATCATCATCCACCCCACCAACCCTATTCATGCCTTCTGGATTGTCACCGCTTCCCCTAAATTTGATCACCCACCGAACCCCACAAACCCGAATGGAGGATTAAAATTGTGTACACTATCAATAGAAAGCACATACCTATATCAACAAAAAAAATCATTAATCCTCTATTCGGTTTGATGAGGTTCTGAGTTTGATCAGAGTTGGGGGGAGGGGGGGAAGAGAGTCCAGAGTTCATTTATAGGGTTGGTGGAGTGGATCAAAGGCAGGGGGAAGAGGTCCAGGGGACAAAGCCCCCATCAAGCAAGAGGTCCGCCTAAGGCGGGCGTCGCAGCTAGTTGAATATAAAGCTCCCTTTCTTTGCAAGATAATAATAAAAAAAAAATCTCTATTTTAGCAGAGAGAAAATTGTTAAGTATGAATTGAAAAGAGTTGTAAGATTGTTTTTCTTCTCAGGTAATTCAATATTACTGAAGTACAAAACCCTAAGGACAAAGGAAAAAAAAATATGGAATGCTTTTCATTTAGCCCTTCAACATAAAATATATAATTCATTAAAAGGGCAAATTAAAAACGAAATGGAGACAAAAATAGAATGTTTTTCGTCATAATTTTAAAATTATTATTTTTAATTAAAGACGTGAGAATGCGAAACGATATCAAATTTTCTGGTAAATGTTTTTCTGGTTTATTTCAATCTCCAACTCTTCCATTGGTTTAACCTACTTTTTTGTTATTGGTAACTTTTTCAACCTACTTTATAATATGATAATCCAATTCATTTTAGAGAGCGCTTCGTAAATAATTGCTATAAAATTTAAGAGACAAATTAATTATGAGATATTTGAAATGCATTTTTTTTTAATATCTTTGTATTATAATTTAGAAAGTTTTTTTTAGAGTACCTACGGCCTGAATATTGATTTAAATGATCTATTAAGTCAAAGTATAATTCAAAATGATGGAAATATCAGGGCTGAGGCCAAATTAAGTAGACTGAATGTATCACGAGGCCGTATAGCTCTAAAGGCGTTTTCTTTTTACTTTATCATTCATATGGGAAAGAAAAAATTGTACGGTGTTTTGCTTCTTTTTCAAAATATCGCAAAAAGGCTTAAAATATTATAATTAAAAAGATTATGGGAAATTACAGCGCCAAGGCCTATAAAAAAGGCCTTGAATAGTAAATATCTAAAAAATATTTTAAGATATTGGTATTAATTACGTCTGTCCACGAGTTTGTAAGTAAGTAATAAAATTTTGTGGGCCTCTGCGAAAATAATAATTAATAATAATAATATTGAAAAGAAATTTCATTTTAAGTTGTTTTATTTTGGGAATAAGTATTTTTATTTTAGGAGCTGATTAATTTGTAGTTTAAATAGGTACACGTGACATTTACTCTTGATTCTTTTTATTATAAATAATATCTATTAAAATAATATTTTTACGATAATTACTATATAAGGCTTTAACACATGATTTAGTATTGATTTATTTTTCCGCTATATTTTGAAAAAGGAGAGGCAAAAAATAATTTATACCTGCACGATTAAATTACATTATAGCTGTTGTGTATACCTAAAGGAAGCAGGAGTATATTAAAGTAACGTCAATTTTTTTCTTCTAATATATAATAGATATATAATATAGACCCCTGATGTTAATTTAAAAAAAGAAAAAAAAATTGTTTTTTTTTACAAAGTACCTATATAAATATTACAATTATTTTGATTTGGCCATTGGCATGGATGTGATCCCTTGTTTAATTAATTTAGAGATCTAATGTTTTTAAAGAATAAATAGTTATTTTTATTTGCTTTGTTTACCGAAGAGTTGCCACTAGAAAAGCATTTTTATGTGTATTCTTAACTCAAGTTTACTTTCTACTACTTTTTTAATTACATTTGGTAAGGTTTAACAATATTTCCGCAAACATGAACTAACATTATCAAACTATATTTTAAACTATAAATAAAGGTTGAAGGAGACAATAAAAGAGTGTGTCTTCTGCTGGAATTATAAATTTTTAATTTATTTATAACGAAACCATAGTCTCGTTATAAATAAATTAAAAATTAAGACACACTCTTTTATTGTCTCCTTCAATTTATAAACATTTTGCTACTCTCGGTAAAAAGAAACTTTCAATTTAATATAAATAAAGGATTTATTAAAATTAAAAAGGTTTTTGTCGTGAGTCGATTTTTTTAATTAATAGAAATATTTTTCCCGAGGAGAGATTTTGGGGATTCCCATTAAAGCTTTAAGGCCCTATTGTATGTTTCTTCACACACCCACCTGCCTGCCGAAGCTGATCGTCACCAATATTTTTGCTATATACTGATATGTAAATATTTTATTATTATATTCAGTCTACTACAAATATTTCATACTAATATTTTTTAGCGGTTTTTGAGTTAAAAGTTCAATTAAAATACTTGTGAAATTATTTTTACGATACTGAAATTGATGGCAAAGATTTCGTAATTATAGTCTTAAGTTATGCAAATATTTATATAGAGAGTGATTCGCAAGGAAAAAAAAACTTTGGAAAATTGTTGGGGAGGTCATTTTAAAAAATAAATTTTATAACACACATTTATTTCAAACCGTTGAAGAGCTTCAGCTGATCAACATTTTATTTAGATATATGTACATATGCATGCATACATTTAATATTTCATTTAACAATTTAAAAACAGAACACAAACAATTAGCTGAAAGAAATAATAATAATTTAGAATTAGTGAAGAAGTGAAAGGAAAAAATGGTATAGTTACATGCAGCAGCTGATGTGCATATTTATGGATTTTGCAATGGTAATACTCTTAATATTTCAAGAGAGTATCGACGGAGATGATCCGATCTAATATCTCTCGATTCTCACTTTTTGAGTCCCTTAAGGATGGGGTTGAAATAACCACTTGTAGAAAATTTTAATAATTGCTGCCACTCAAATTCGCAACAACGAGATGATTTATGAGTGAGAGGTTTGCAGGTGCATTGTATACGACCTCAAGGAATATATTTTGAGAATTTTTGTGATCATTAATTGTGGCATAAAAAATAACAATTAATTATTAGTTGAGTGTTGTTTTTATTATAAATAGCCATATGTACATATTTCTAAATAAATATTTAGGAAATAGGACATATACTCATATAAAAAAAATTGCTTAAAATGACCTAAACAATTTCCCCAGTTTTTACATTATCCAATGCGAAGCATGGGTAAAGTATTATAATTTACACTCGTTGAACATCCGTCATAGGCAAATAGTAATATATGTATATTATAATAAATAAAAGATTCAGGTTTTGGACAATCTTTTTTTATTAATGTTCATAATGGACATGAATCAACTAAATGTATATTATAAATTTCTTTATACGGAAACTTATGTATATCAAGCCAAAGAAGCATACTGATTACTTCCTTATAAAGCAATATGAGCGTTGATTATTTAATTAGGTAATAATTAAATTAACTCTAACTAATTTAGGAAGAGAAATATTTAGATAAGTAAGATATTATTTGTAATAAATAAATGAGTATGAAATTACTATATACAATTTCTTTAGTGAATTTCATACAGTCAAGATCAATGTGGATATTTTTGTTTATATATAAATATAAATTAGTTAAAAAGTGAAAATTAAGAATATATTTATTTATAAATAAACTTATAAGAAGGGGAAATTCTATATTTAAGATGATGAAATATGGAGCCAAAAGTTACGATGGTATTCTAATAATAGTTCAAAATGTAAAAAGTGAACTTTTTAAATAATAATATTTTTAATCTATTTATGAATACATAATACTAAGGAAATAAAAATTTTGTTCAAGCGTATCACATTTTATAATTGTTAAAATTTTCGAAAGTTTGATTGGGAAATGTTTTTAAGATCACACAGAAATGCTGTTAGATCTGTGGTCAAAATCCATCAATTTCAGTAATGAAACACATTGGATGAGCCATGGTCAGAGGTGTCCGACCACTAACTGAAAATGGATGGTTTAAGTAATTCTTGCTATTACTAGAGAGCAACATTGCTATTACCATCAACAGTACCACAGGGGCCGAAACATTGTGATATCAATAGAAAATATTAATTATTGTGTGTACTCTGATCCAAAAAAAACTTTTGAATCATCGATTTGACTAGCAAAGCTTAACTGCAAAATTTGCAGTTTCTATATAGGGAATTTACTTCGGAATATAGAAATAGAAAGCGGCTAAGCGCGAGTGGGACTCGCATACCGAGGGTTCCGTACCCTGTATATTATCTAAATATATGTATGTCAACGACCTTGGCATATTTAAAGCAAGAGTTTCCAACGGATCCCCATAGTTAAGCAACATGGGACGTGGCCGCAAAACCGTTTTGTACTGAAGTGGGTGACCCTCTTCTGACACCATGTACTACTGTTAGCATATTTACAGCCTTCCCAATCGTTTTGTGTGCATATGCAATCCAGTAGGAAGGTATAAAGTCTAAAGGGAGATGAGTTAGTGGTAGTTGCAAACTTCTATCTTCGCAAGAAACAACAGTTAAATTCCTTAAAGGTATATTAGCAGAAACTGTACAATTATTACCAATAATTTTCCTTTTTGAAAATATTTTACCTTTTTAACAATTAGTTTAATTATTTATTTGAAAACCACTATTACCTATTCATACATTTCATAAAATATTTTTTGAATTTTATAATTATTATTGCGAAAAAATTATACTACTACAATAAAAAGTAATTTATCTAGGCAATTTGAAAACATTCTTACATTATATTTTTATTTATTTATACTCCGGAAAATTAGACCTGCAACCCGCAACCCATATTGCATCAGCCGGTAATCATCAACTTGACTAAGGGTAGTTAGAATTAATTTATGTATATATATAAGATCATCACATCACAAAATATGTGAGATATTATAATCGTTCTTATTTGTATTTTATAATCAGACTATAAACGAAATTCTAGAATTTTCCTAGAATTTTAAATTAAATTGTTTCTGAAGTACTACAGGTGTAAAAATCCCCTAGAATAGACAGCTTTGTCCCGGTTTATAGTTTCAAATTTGGAAAATTCAGCCTTATTAATGGGGGGGGTATTTAAGGGTATTTAGGTTAATTAAGGTATTTTATAATGATATCTCAAACACTTAGATAAAAAATATTTTAATTTTCGACTTCACAAAATATCCAACCCCCCTTATAATAATAATTCGTTTAAAATTAATTTTCTTTGAGATACCGTCTTTAAAATAAAATGTGTTATTTAGTTCAATTTCTCTAATAATGAAATTAGATAGTAAAATAAAACATTAAATTACAGTAAGTAAATATGAATAAAATTACTATTCCAATCAGAATAATGTTTGAATTTTTAATATGATATCTACGCTTTATAATTTTGTATTCTTTATAATATTAATATTGATAATTTTATCTTAAATAAGATATTTTATTCTTATTTTATTTGAATAAATGAAATTTTAATTCAAAACTGTAAAAATTGAAAAAGTTAGGATCCTCTTATGATGATGATTCATATTAGAAAATTAATTCTTCCTGCATTTTAATTACAAAATCAAATTTAAAAATCACGTGATTTACAATTATTATATAAGTAAATTAAAAGTGTGATTTTATTTGATTGAATGTAGTTAGGTGAAATCATGTTAACAAAATTCAGCTTGTATAAATTAATAAATAGCACGTGGTTTATGTTTAGGTTATATAAAACATGTGCTTGAAGATATTACTATGATAATAAAGAAGTAGTCTAACCGTCTAAGCAGTTCTATAGAAAATTAATAATATAAGAATAATGTGTCTTCTATAAATTATATCGTATATAGATATAAATCATTTATTCGCTAATGAGCTAAGCAATGAGGCCTAAGCCCCCCCCCCTCCACCCCACCCCGCCAAAAAATTATTAATTTTATTAGTTATGAAAGGTTTAACTTTATCTCCAATTAAATACAAAAGTGGAGAAAGTGAAATATTTTTCAAGACTTTGCACGCTTTCCGTAAATTCTATAGTTGGGGGAGGGGGTTAAAAGCTGCCACAAATCCCAAAGGTCAGGGAAAGCTACTCAAAATTTAATTTTTGAAACACTCGTTTTTTAATGCTTTATCGCATAATAACAATTTATTTTCAGTTAATTTGAAATCTTATTAAAAATATAAACAATATTAATCATTGTGCATTAGCACGTGGCTTATGTATAGGTTAAATAAAACATGTGCTTAGCGCAATTACAAGATTAATAAAGAATTAGTCTGAAGAATTGAATTGTTCTGTTAAAATAATAATATCTAAAGAAATAACTAAAATAGTGCGTGTATTAGAAAATATGTATGTATATCATGTGAAAATCTCGAAATAAAGATTTACTTTCAACCATTGGTTTTTGACCTAAAGTTCAAAATCTAAATACTTATTTGTTTTGTAAATATAAACATTTTAGCACCTGAACGACCTTTCTACAGCCTTTCTTTGCCCCTTTATCGAATTCAGAAACACTGAGAAAAAAATAATGTTTGAAAATGTTATTTCAATTCATGCTTCAAAATCTCATAATAAGAACAAACAAAGAAATAAAAAAATTGAAAATATGTATATGAGTAGACCAAATACTACGATAACCAGATGGGTTTTGTTCTTCGGATGAACCGAGGAAGCAAGATCTCAAATTACTAAAAAATGTACATGCAGATATATGGTTTGTTGATCAAGGAGAAGATGCATTCTTTGATTTATTCTTGTCAAATTAAACTCGCTCTCAAAAAAAAAAAAAAAACATTTCGAAGATTAAAAACCTTGCTAAATTTAGAATCCCTAAGGAAAATATGCTGCTTTCTTTCAAATTAAACAAATCTACACAAAAAACTTTTCCAAAATTAAAAATCTTGCTAAATATAGAATCAGTGTTTCTCTTTTTTTAATGAAAATCAAAAAAAAGGAAAAATATATATACATATATATTATTATATAAAATAAATATAACGGCCTGGCTTTATTAAGGCAATGGGTAATGCGCTTCAAAGTAAAGATAAAGAATTTAGAGCTAAGAATTTTAATAGACAAAGTGACAAAAAGAAACAATTTATTACAACATTAATAAATATCAAATTTAGATTATTCTAGATATCAATTATCAGATAATATCTCGAATATTAGGAAATATAAAAGATGTCTAAATCACCTCTATACATGAATAATATATATACTTATAATGAATAATCTAATGATTCTGTCTTTTGTTTAACATACAATTTTTCAAAACAGATTAGAAAATAAATTTTTTTGAGCTTTTTTGATTTAATGATTGTCTTTGGACTCCTCTGCATTGTGATTATAACCCTGAGTCTTAAGAAAAAAATTATTTATCAGCTAAGGGTCCTGTGTTTAACGACACACTTTTATACATTTAATAAATTTATTTCAGACCAGAAATTTGAAGACCTCGCCTTTATCTTAGGCCTAATACTAATATTAAAGGGAAATCAATAAAGCCTTATCAAAGAAATATGTGTATGTTTGATTCCATGTTGAGAGGAGCGATCATCCCCATATATTGAACCCAAGTGTCAGAACCTCTAGGTCTGTCAACGAATCTGGTACTCGGATTAGATTTTGCAAAAAGACTATGGGTCATTCAAAGGCCTAATACTAATATTAAAGGGAAATCGATAAAGGCTTATCAAAGAAATAAGTGTATGTTTGATTCCATGTTGAGAGGAGCGATCATCCCCTTATATTGAACCCAAGTGTCAGAGCCTCTCGGTCTGTCAACGAATCTGGTACTCGGATTAGATTTTCAAAAAAGACTATGGGTCATTCAATATGCAATCAAACAAATCTATTTAATTCTTTAATACGGGCTTTTTTATTTCAATTTAATTGAACTTAAAGCTTGCGGAGTCGATTTCACAATGGTTTTGAATTTCGAAAGTAAGGAATTAAAAAAAATAGCTTTTTTGAAATTTAAGACAGTGACTTTTTTCTTAAAAATATAAATTCTATATTTAATGAAAATTTAGTCAGAATTAAATTAAATTTGATTGAAGGTTAAGTTTTTATTTAAATCACATATTAATTATAATTATTTATTGAACACCACATTAAATAATACAATAGTATAACTACGACGTTTCGATCGGCTTATATGTGATGGTTCTCAAGTATGAATGAGTACCCAATACGCTTTTAGGTAGTATTCAATAAATAGTTATAATTAATTATGTGTGATTTAAATAAAAATTTAACATTCAATAAATTCAATCACAAAAATACTACATATCTAATAAGAATTGAATATACTTTTTTCAAAAGTGTGAGTACACGTGGATCTAGAAAATTCAAGAAATAGAAATAAGTTGAGTATTTTATTTGTGACTTTTCAAGACAATCTTTAAATTATTCTTTATAAATTAAAATTTCCATACCTTAGGCAAAAGCAATTTTAAATAAGTATTTATAATATTTATGCTTTCAAATATTTAAGTACTTAGGAATTTTAATTTATTTATATATTAAATAAGTAGGTTTGATCATTTTTTAGGCCATGGAATTTTTTTAACATTCAAACTTGATATTTTGGGGTAAAATCGGCATTGTCTATTCTAATCGACAATCTAATTCACGAACGGGGTTCCGTGAGCACACGTTAAAGGTTGAGCTGCGAAAATTACACTTTGTATTTATAACTTGAATATTATACGGCAAGTAGTAGGGAGTTCCCAAGATTTAGTTAACATTTATAGGATTCCCGGAAACGAAAAAGTTTGGGAAAGACTGGTCTCGAGGAGGAATGGTCTTCTGACAAGTCTCAGCAAGTTGTCTATGATAAATTATTTAAAATGGAGATGTTATAAAATAGATTAATTAATGCAAAAAATGTGTTTTTAATATTTTGAAAATTATAAATATTTTTAAAAATTTCAACATTATATAGAAGTCAATACATTGTTGATTTATAAATCTAGAATATGAAGAAGTTCAATTTTAATCTTGGATCTTGGTAGATATATTTGAATGACATGTCAGAAGGGTTCCCATTTTCAATCCCAAGTGAAGAAATTGTATTCCGGACAGTTGGCTTAACCCTAGCTAGACATAAAGAAGAGAATGGACCCTTCTGACATGCAAAATAATATATTTACTAAGATGCAAGAATAAAATCGAATTTAAATTTTTATTATTATAGATTTATAATGGTAGTAAAAACGAATTTCAGTCGAAAAATCACAAAGGTGTCTACAACTGGATCTGAGTTGTTTTGGATAATTTTTATTATATATCAAAAAAATAATTAGCACTTAGTTCACTTCGCAAGGGGATGAAAACAGCCTTTCTGTCATTTAATAAAAATTATCCAAATTTATTCATTCAACTCAGATTCAATAAAAAACATCAACGAGATTTTTCTAAAGTAAAAATTAAAGAATGAGGCATATTTTTTGATTCATGGAATTATATTAAAACGATTTAATTGCTAGCTATAATCGGCCAAGCCTTTGTGGGTAGATGATTCCTTGTAAGCCAAACAAAAATAGTCGGGTTCGAATTTCAACGTCATCTGTCATTTTTTTTCGTTTTTAAAAGATTTTTAATGACTTGAACAATTATCAATAGTATTATTTAATATAAGAAGCCCAAATATATAGTAAAAATTTGAATTAAATAAACAAATAAACCATTATTTTTATTCTGTATTAATTTCATTGTTATTGGAAAATATTTATTAATAACTTTACTTGTTATATATTATTTTTGCTTTTGTGAAGAGAAAACTAGTATTGTTTAAGAAATTATTTATAAAAATATTTTTAATTTATAAATAATATCTATATTAATAATATCAAGTGGGAAAAATAAACCAGAACTTGATATTATTAAATTAAAAACAAAGAGAAAGTATGTGTATTAAACAAATTAAAATGGGGGGTTTATCATTGATATAGAATCAAATTGATTCAATTCAAATGTGAGTTATCGAAAAATTTCAATTCTATTTCAATCATTTTCGAGTAATTTCATTAAAAGAAAAAGAATATAAAGTGATGAGTTACAAGTTTAGACTAGAGTGCACTGAACAAAGAGATTTGTATTGCTTTAATAATTACCTTCACAGGATTTCTGCCTGGCTTCGTATTCGAGCCAAGACAATATTCCAAAAAAAAAAACTTGGGTTCTTGAGACTTGTCTTCTTGTTTGTGGCCACTTTTTAAAGGGGGTTCGGGGAGTTTCTTTGTGATGATTTCTTCGTCGTCGTATTATTTTATCACTTTTCTGGAAAGAATTAATTAAAAACGTTTTAATGATTTATCTTGCATCAGAAAAACAACACTTGATGAGATAAACAAGTAGAAATAGGTGGTAAAAAGCAACACATATTGTTTTTTTTGAGTTGCCAGCTCAGCTGCTCTCACTCACACTCACTGGACTTTCCAATATTTTACCTTAAAATTTTGATATTTTACTTAAATAACGATAAATTAAATTGAAAATAAAACAAGGAGAATTTGTAAACACCAGATGTTATATTTTGTTATAAAAAAAAGAGAAGAAATTCAAGTAAACTTACAAAAAGTAATGATGTGAAATGGGGTAAGAAGTAAATGCAAGGAAATGTGAAAGGCGACTGCTAAATTGCGTTTCTAGTTCTCAGCCAGGTCAACTAACCAATCAGAGGCAGCCTGTGCGTGCGCAATGACCTGGACTCGGCTGCTTCGCAACCCCACCAATAGATCGCGACAAAACTCGCGGTTTGAATTCGAATCAACCAAAAAGAGAGCTTTAAATAAATTTATATATTAATGAGAATTGTTTCGACCGCGCTTATTTGAAAAAGATATTTTATCACGAGACCACTGCGGATTATGCTATTGAAGTCTTGTGGAGTCTTAATTCTGGACCAAGAGAGAAAAAAGATGTGATCCACTTAGCTACAATCCAACGTCATTTTGCGTCTAGCGGGCTATACAAGACTTCAATAGCATAATCCGCAGTGGTCTCGTGATAAAATATCTTTTTCAAATAAGCGCGGTCGAAACAATTCTCATTGATATATAAATTTATTTAAAATCATTATTTCAAGTTAGAAATATATAAGTTCAAATATTATTTTCACTCAATATTTGACAAAAATTCCTACAGTTGATTTGTGATTGAATCAAATGTAGAAAACATTTGATTAAAAAGAGAGCTGTTTGCAATATTTTCATTTGTAGTTTAGTAGTAGTCATCCTGGTCCCTAACGCCCACTAGTTGGTGATTCACAGGGCTGTCTTAAGCATATCCTCCGCCGGGGTGCGAAAATCAGCTCTGCGTCTCCCTGTAAAAAATTTTCAGAACTACCCTGTAAAATAATAATAAAACTTGAGTAAGATACGAGTAGGTTTCACAAAAAGAAATAAAACAAAATTGAGTTTTGAATTAGATATATTTCGGGGGTTAGCCCACCATACTTTCCCCTCACCACATACATTTAAAAAAAATTTTAAAAATTGTTACTTGTAAAACTATTTTTCCAATATATAATCAGTTATCTTAGACTCCTGATGATGGGCTAACCCCCGAAATATATCGAATTCAAAACTCAATTTTGTTTTATTTCTTTTTTGTGAAACCTACCTCGTATCTTACTCAAGTTTTATTATTATATTTAAATGTTTCACCTAGAACCAACACCGAACTCCTTAAAAGTTACACTGTAAAAGGTAACAAACAAATTTTTTCAAAAAAAAAGACAAATAAAATATATTTTAAATACAATTTAATCGATTAAACCTTTAATAAGATTTATTTTAAACATTTCTAAATAATATTAACATTTATTTAAATCATTTTAATAAAAGAACTTATTTAAAATTAAAAAAATCAAATAATGTGATATTTATCATATTGCTTTGAATTCTGATATCTCGATTTTAATCATTTAAAACCTTTTTTCAATAAGTTTATTATTTAGTCTTTATGTGAGTCTCGTTTCGACCAGACACATAAAATCATGCCGCTTAGCGCTACAAATTATGCGAAAGCAGTTGCTCTAATCGAGGATGGTCGCACTTACAGATACGTAGCTGATGTTCTTGGTACAACACCAAAAACTGTTTTTGAAGTTGTAAAGCGGTTTAGAGAACACAATACTTATCAGAGGCGACCTGGGTCAGGACGTCCAAGATGTACATCGAGAACAGATGACCGCTTTATGTCTCTTCAAGTCCTTCGGGACAGATTCACAACAGCAGTACAGGCGAGAAATCGCCTTCAAGAAGCTCGGCAAGTCAATGTAAGCGTCAGCACAGTTAAAAGAAGACTTGAAGAGGCAAAACTTTTTTAACACCACAATCTCTACTAATTATTTTTACAGTATCTAGAGCAGTGCCGATTATAGTAGGGGCGGTGCGCTCGACCGGGGCCCGGAAAAACAACGGAGATAAAAAATATGAGTAAAGAAAAAAAACATATTTCACCTCGTTTTGATTAAAATACGTTTTCCTAAACTTATTACTTATTATATTACTTATTTTGGTATAAAGTGCATTAGTCTGTAAATGTACAAAATAAAAAAATAAAAAATTAGTAAACATGTGTTTAAAAAAATAGAAAATATATATACCGCCCGAGGCTCGAAGAACCTTACATCCGGCACTGATCTAGAGCTAGACCTCCACATTAGAACCTAACGTTACGGGTGGTCAACCTAGAAGTCTTTACAATTCGCATAGGTAAATAATATGTATTAGGTTTTTTACGATGCGACAAGCAGGCCAGACGAGAGAGGGGGGCAGGGGGTAGTTACCCCTGGGCCCGGCCCTTCTACTGTTAAATATATTTTTGTACTACTAAAATTTATTATACTTTTATTTTATTTATTGTCCCCGGGAACATAGCCCATTTAGTTTTCAAGGAATTTCGTGTTGGTACTTGGTGAAACATTTTTTAAAATTATTGGATAAAAAATACTTGGTAGGTTTCACATTAAGGGCCGGTTGTATGTCGTTTTGTAAATTCTTTTTACAAGTGACAAAGGGTAGATGGTAAATGGAGGGATTGGGATAGCCAATCAGATGAAAGTGCCTGTCATCTGATTGGTCATCCCACCTGGCACAAGGTGAATTTTAAGGTTTTACCCTTTGCCAACGTTTAAAAAGAGTTTACCAACCGACATACAACTGACCCTAAGATTAAGTTACTTTCTGTTGCTGCTGAAGATGAGTTAGCCACCCGAAATATATATATCGAGATTAAAGACTCTCCAAAAATAAATTCGTTTTATTTTTATATCTTAATGTGAAACCTACCAAGTATTTTTTATCCAATAATTTTAATAGCCCATTTAGACAGCTATTATAGTTATTATAAATAAAAATATAAAATATCAAAATTAGGTAACGAAGGATATTAAGTTACGGATTTATTTATTTGTTAAATAATAAAATTTTTACAAATTGAAAAATGTAGTACTTTTATTTGTCCCACTAGTTTGAATTTGCCCCAGGGCCCGTAAAAACTCTCCACGGGGCTGGCGACAAGCGCCAACTACTCTAATCTCTAATGGACGGGAGCTTAATAAGAACCTCTTGAATACCCCAATTACGCTTAAGCCGGGAAATGTATGCTCTTTGGAAATAAATCATCAATGAAAGTTCCCAAATATTGCAAAAAAAAAAAAAAAAAAAAAACTTAAAATATTTACTAGGGGCTTCTAGTGCGGAGTCCTTTGACATAGCTCTTTGAAGTGATACAAAAGTAAGGGGCGGTAGGTGTAAAAAGGTTGTCTACCCTGTTGTAGACACAGTGGCGCAGAGGGAGTGAGAGGGGATTAGAACCCCCTTCCGAAATGTTGAGGTACAAATTGAAGTTTTTATAGTATATAAATAAACCTTCAATAAAAATTTAATTAATAATAAAAAATAACAATCTGGGTATCTGAGAGGTCATGTCTCCTACTCCTAGGGGATAATCCATACTCCCCTAACCCCTCAGTGAGTAGTGGTTACCCCACCCTCCGAAAAAAAAATTTGGCTAAGACCTTGCAGTAGCGTAACTACCGTGGAGTAGTTACTCCAAGCTCACAAAACATAAGGACGCAAAATTAAAGGGCGAAAAAAGATTTTTAAAAACATTTGAATAATTTTTTTCTCAATTTGTCATTTTTTCTATAAAATAAGAAAAAATAATAAAAAAATATATTTTTTAGATAAATAAAATTATAAGCACCTAAATATTTTTTAGTATGCGCTTGACTTGTCATAATTCTGATTTCAAAATTAAATGATCAAAACAAATTTCCCCAGACACATTCCAAGAAGCTTTATTATGTTATCTCTAATATTATATTTTGTAAAAGGGCTGTAACTGTTCGTTAATTAAGTAAATAAATTAATAGAATCAAAAGGGAGAACCAATTTTCACTTGGTCCAGGGCGCTGAATATGTAGCTACTCCAGGGGCTTTTATACACTTAAAGGTGTAAAAATGTAGATATAATTTCTAAATTAAATGATCAAACGGGCTGAATGATAATTGATTCTCAACCTATATTTTCCCTTGCTGAACACAGTCCAAATCCCATTTTTTTTAATGGGATGGATGAGTTTCTTTTTGATCTAAAAGTATGTCCATATACGCACCTCCACATTAGAAATAACAAAAGCAAATTGTTTTCAAGCGAGAGGAGACAATTACTATAATATTAGTTTTCACTGTTCCATAGACGAAAAACTCTTGACAAATATGCAAGATATGGGGAAAGTGATTAATAATTTCCTAATTCACTAAGATAGGAAAGGTAAAACTTACCTTAATCTTGAAAAACCTCGCAAGATTCAATAATTATTCTTCCGTACAGTTTTTCATATAATAGGTCCTGTTAGACAGGACGAGTTCACGTCTGAACAAGTAAAATTTGTGCCCACGCAATATACGCAACAAGTAGAAACTCGCACATTCCAAGAAGTATAAACATGTCGATCCAAACACATCGCTATCAAGCCATGTAGAGAGAGAGTTCGAATTAGTTGTTTACATAAGTTATTATTATTGTTGAAAAAAATTAGGAGAGGGGCTATGTATTAATTTGGAGTGGCGGGGCTAAAAAGTTTGAGAAACGTTGAGTAAAGTACTTAATTATTCTATATATAAAGAATATATATAAGAAGTATCCACATTAATTTGAATTAATTTTCACAGATTTTTCAAACAAAAAGGGATGCAGAGTTATTAGAGGGGCGACACTGCGGAGTGTAAGTTTATATTTAGAAACGGCTGTAGGGTAGATTCAAAATAACATGTTTAATCAGATTTTGAGACACCAGGGCTAGGTGTTATTAATGTAGGATATTTTAATGAGTTCTGATTAATTAGTGCAATCTAGATGGTTTAAGCCGAAAATTCTCTTTTGATAAAGAATGTTGAAGTAAGAAATAGTGAACGAGGCTAGAAAGATGAGAGCGTAAAGGGTTTGGGGATAAATGAATTTGCAAATGCGATTGTTGGATTTATAAATATGTGAGCACTTTACATGATTGAAAATTGCGTCTTTCATGGAGGTAAGCATAATAATCCTGAACTCTAAGAAGAACTATTTTGAGTAACGGGGGGTTCAGGAGGAATGTGCCCCCCCTGGCTAAAAAGAGTCACGCGGTAGGCGAACTTAGCTGCTAGTATATATAATAAATATAGTGAAAAGCAAAAATGTACATAGGAATAATACTTAGATGAAAATGAATAATTACTAATTTAGCTGCAGTTCTTTATTAATTTAGGAACTAGCAAATAGAAATAAAGTCTCAATTTACCATCTTACACATACATTACAACAAACAACCGTTTATGAAAATGTATTAATTCATATGAGTTTCTATGTACAATGTACAATGTACATACATACATATATATCTATAATTGCTCTATATATAGATTTTTATAGATATATATATACGGATAGATTTTTTTAAAGAGATATTTCTTTGAATAAATCCAATAGCAAAAAATTTAAATTTTATTTAAATATCAAAGCTAAAAAAAATGTATAAAGATTTATTATTTTTCAAGAAATATTATCAAATTATTCTTAAAGTAATAATAAAAAGAAGTAAAATCGATTCCTGATATTTCAATAGTTTTATCTTTTTAAAAAAATATTCACTATATATTTGTATTTTTCTAATTATTTTTGATTTTTATTTTCGTTTTTTTTTTTTTTTCCTTTCTTATAAATAACAAATCTTATAAATTTTTGCTAAAGGATATTTTATTATCATCCGTAAACTAAGATTTATTATAGAAGAACATTTTTTCAGTATATTATTTTAAAAAAAAATTTCTTTCACCGGCCATTAATAATATAATTTAATGTGTGAGTGTTGAGTCCAGGGTTTTTGTCTCACATAAATTGAACATGCATTCTCACTGGTTTCGCAGCCTTACAAACAATTATCAAATTTTATTCACTATTAATAACCCTTTTGAAAATAAATCATTAAAATAAAAAAAAAATAAAAATATTAAAGCTCAACATCACTCTTGATGATTCAAACACACAAATGATGCACAATTCATATATATATATAAGATAATATAATAAATAATATTTATAATCTTTCTTAATGTTGTGAAACTTTCAGTGAATATTCCTTTTTAAGTGTTCTTTAGAAAAGAGCACAATATTTTAATGGTTAAAAAAATATTGTCTAATTTTACATTAGTATATATTTTATTATTCGATTATTAAAAAAAAATAATATATATATATTTTTTGTTTAAAATACTTGGGTACTTGGGTCTTATCACTTCACTTTTGTGGGCAGATGTTTTGAAGGTAATTAAAAAAAAAGAGGTTTATTTTTCCGGACTAATCCACTAATGGCGTATGGAAAATATTAATTAAAATTTTGATAAGTACTAGTTTTGGTCACAGGACAATTTATGTGTTGTTTGATTTTAGCTGCATCTATTAATAAGTATTTGAAAATAGGTCCGAAAATAAAAGCAGGTAAATCATGTGGTGTACTAAATAAAATAATCAAATTTTTATAAACACCATTTGAGGATTAATTCGAAAAAAAAAAAAACTAAAATTAATCAATTGATCACCAAAGTCTAAACATAACAAAAGAAATAGCTCTTTGGATTGAACAGTTCTTTTATTTTATAAGTAAAATAGTTTAATGGCTTAAAATATTTAATTGACTTTTATATTAAAGATTTTGATAATATATATGTATAAATAACTATATTCCTGGTGATGGTTTTCAAATGCGCACTATTGCTAACATTATTAATACTAGAGCTAGGTAGGTACTAAGTCGATTAAATAGGAATACTAGTAGGATTTTTCAAGGAGAATGTAGTGATGTAATCAAAAAATAATTGAGATTATATCTCCAAAAACATTTTTTAAATGGAGCACCCTCTATTTTTACTTTACCATACAGGGTCAAGTATTGTAATCGTGCATGAAAAAAGTGTTTTTTGCTTCTTTTTTTCGAAATATCTCAAAAACGGCTTAAATTATTTTAATTAAAAAAATTGGACGAAACCATGGCATTTCAGTCTACTAAAAAGCCCTAATAAGTAAACATCGAAAAAATTATATTTTCTGAGATATTAATTATATTAGTACGTTAACAAATTTTTGTGGACGCACTAGCTCAAAAACTAGTGGGAATATCAAAAAGAAATTTCACTTAGGGGTTCAAAAAAATAAAACTAGCAATATAAGTTGTAGTTCTTTTAATCAATTTGTATGAAATTTCGCATATCCACCCTATATATCCTTATGAAAATGACTCACTATGTGAAATTAATAGTGACAAAAAAAGGAGGGGGGGGGGGGGGTTAAAAAAACATTTTCAAACAAAAATCAAAAAAGCTTATATTTCTAATAAAATAGTCTCGTAATTAATAAGGAGATATTATTAATTGATAATGGACCCAAAATTAAGGGGGGGGGTCCTTTCGTAAATAATTATAATTTTTTTTTAATCAATATTAAATATAAGGAAGGGCCCATGTGTATGGTAAAGTCATGTGGATGGCCACATCAGTTTATTTAATATACTTTGAAAAAAAATTGAACAAACAAATTTAACAAAAAGTTCTAATAAATCATAGCTAAACAAATTAAGAAATAAATAAGATATTGAAATTCTAAATAAAATATGTATTCACCTCCGTGATTATTCGTTTTAAAGGGAGACCCTTGAGCTATAAATAGAATGATAGTGGAATTATAATCTTGGAGCTCATCTTTTGATTTAAATATCTCTTCAACTTGATTAACTCGTAGAGCATTGGGACGTACAGAAAATGAGTACTTTTAAATTTTTCAGGAGAAATTTCAAGTATGCATGCTAATGCGGTGCGGGTATAGTCGAAGAGGCCATTAATATCTCAATAACTTCTTTATTTCTGAATTTTCTCCTATAATGTAAAAGTTTTTTTACTTTACCATACAGGGTATGGTCAAGTATTGTAATAGTGCATGAAAAAAGTGGTTTTTTCGAAATATCTCAAAACGGCTGAAACTATTTTGATTAAAAAAATTTGAGCGAAACCATGGCACTTCGCTCTACAAAAAAGCTCTAATAAGTGAACATCGAAAAAATTATATTTTTCGAGATAATAATTGTTTTGCCAAAATGTCTGTTAGTCTGTGCATTACCAAATTTTTGTGGACGAGCTAGCTCAAAAACTAGGGTGATTATCGAAACCAAATTTCACACGTAGTTTTGGTGCATTGAGATTAAAGCTGATTAGATTTTGGTGCATATCGACCCAAAATTAAGGGGGGTGGAAGGGGGGTTAAAAATTAAAAATCTAGGCCGTTTGAGCAAACTCAACCAAATTCTGTATACATAATCAGTGGACCCCCAGAAGTCTAAAAATGCAAAAACTACCTCCCAAAATGGGGGGAGGGTGTAGGGTCAAAAAATGAAAATCGTGGCCATTTACCAAACTCAACCAAATTTTGTATACATAAACAGTGGGACACCAGAAGTATAAAAATGTAAAAACTACCCCCCCCCCTACATGATTATAAATAATTTTAGGGGCCAGGTTATATGGTAAAGTCAAGTGGATGGCCACATCAGAACACGTCAGCTTATTCTTTTTTCTAAATCTGATTGCCAATCCATTTATAATAAGCATACAGGGTGTTCCTAATAATAAAGTTTGCAATAGTGCGCACTTTAAAATAAACAGTCTATTTATTCAACTTTTTAAATGATATATATAACAAAGAAATATGATTGCATATTAATTCATTATATGTTAGCTTTTTAAAAATTAAAAGGAACTATTCTTTGACAAGAATTAACATAATACATCCGCTTTTAGATGACTAAACATATAAGTTTAATATATATAATTAATGAATTATTTTTGAACAAAAAATACTTAAAAAATATATTTTTTTCTCAAAATTAAGAAAAACTGAAGAATGAATAACAAATCTAATTTACAAATGACATACTCACAAACGGTTGAGATAATAAATAATGTGAATAATAATTTTCAAGGAGATAATTTGTTTTTTTAAGATCATGCATAATTTTTTATAAATTATTCTTTGTGAAAAAATAGAATTTATTATAATACCAAACCGAAAATGCTGAAAAACTTCAGTCTTATAAAACAGATTAATGGTATGTGTGTTTGGGTGGGAGGGGAGGGGAGGGAGGTGGGGGAAAAAAAGAAACGAAATAATGTAATTGAAATCATGAAATGAATTTTTTTTTAATTAAGGTTAAATATTTTTAAAATAATATCCGCAGAGCATTTATCCAAGTGTCGCAATGATAAAAAATATGATATTAAATATTCAATTATAAAATTTGTGCATCAAATATTTATTTGTTCGTTTATCCATCTATTTGATAGGAGGGAAATTAATTTAAAGCGTCCATTTGAAATATGGAAGAGCTGTAGTTATAATAAATAATAAATTTTACATAAATAAATAAAAAAATAAGAAAAACATTTTTTTCTGTAGATTATTCAAATTAAACACATTTTTGAACGCTTTATAATTTTTTTATTAAAAAAAAAAATAAAATAAATAAAAACCTAAAAAATAGATATAAGAAAATATTAACAATAGGAAACGATTATGGTAAATTTTCATACTTTAGTATGGATTTTAAAATAAACAAGTTTCAAGTTTACAGGACAAAAACAATAAATTAAAATTTTTTTACTAGATGAATGAAATTCAAATGACACATTTTAAAATAGAATAATATTTATTATAAATAAATCACTTAAAAACAAGTTTTTTTTTTAATTCAGGGAATAATCTTTTTTGTGAGATGTCATACCAATGTAATAAGTTTTAATAAATTATATATATTTAAATATATATATTCACAATATAGTTCTCATATCTTACCAAGTTATTTCAGGAATGCTTTGGCGCGCCTAAGACCTCATTTTTCAGAATAATCACAACAAGCGCAGTCTCTAAGATTGTATTTTAAATTAAATATCAAGTCCGCATTTTTGTCTTGATGAGAATTTCCCTTTAAATATATAAATCTGTATCTATTTATTTCAATAGATAAAGATGTATACAATTTAAAGTAAAAGTTGCGAACGTTGGGGTGAGTGTTGTTATATCGTTAAGATACCACTAAGAGGTCATCATGTCGCTGACATTGGTTGTCATATTTGGTCCTTTCAATGAGTCATTTATATCGCGCCGAAACATAGAAAGATTTTGTGTAAATCTGTAAAATAAAAAAAATAAAAAAATATTAATACATATATATATTTTATATATATGTGTGTATGTTTATGTTTATGTATGTTTAAGCAGAGGACAACCTCTTTGTTTCTCTTTATGAATTAACAATTCTCGGCAAAATATAAAACTTTTTAATTAAATTTTAATATAAAATTGCGTAATTTATTATTTTGCTTTTGTTTGTTTTTCAAAACTGAAACGTACCCAATAATTCGGTTTTTGAATGTTTTTTTTTTTTTTATTTTTTTAATGCAATCGAATGCAAGAAGGGGTGCACCAGTAAAGATGCAGCCCCTATGGATCTCGAAAGACCCTTGCATTACCGAAGAGAAGGGAAAGTTGATTAAGTGAGAGGGTGTAGACGTAGGTGTTTATGCACTCGGATTTTGAAGGTTTGAAGATTATAAGTGCTGGGAAAGATGAGGTTGGAAGAGAGTTTCAGTTCCTTGAAGTCATGGGGATATACGTATTGGCGAATGAAGTGGTCAGGCACTTTTATAATTTGACAGCGAAAGAGTGTTGGGAGTCGACAAAACGCGTGCTACGCTCAAAGCATGCTTTGGGGGGAATTACTGATTTTATCTCATTAGAGCACCTGCCGTGTTCTTTTTATTTTATTCTATCTTATCTTATTATATTAAAGGAGCAATTCTTGTATATAAGTATATATGGTAGAATTGGTTTCTCGAAAACGGCTGGTACGATTTCGATGAACATCACAATTTGATTGATTTTCTCTTATTAAGACTATTTATTCATTTCAGTGTCTGTGCGAAAAATTTATAATTACTTTTTTTTAATTTCCTTTTATCAATTAATAGTTTTTTAATTTTAAAATAAACAAATAGTTCATTAAAAATATTAGGAAATTTAATTAATTACCATAGATGGTGGATTGGATTATTGAATCGATAGGAGAGAAAGAATAAAGGATCATTATTGAAGAATGAAAATGAATTGGAGATCCTGATAGTAAATAGGTTTTTTTTTTATTTTATTAATTTTTTCCTCTTATTAAAATCAAGGACTAAGAAGATTATAGTAAGCTCAAGAAGATCAGGGACAGTCGATAGTGGGGAAGTAATCTCTGAAGTTATTATTATAATTATTATGAAGTCATCAATATCAAATTCAATGTTAACTTTTATTTCATTTAATACAATTGTTTTAATAAATTTATTATTATTACTAGCTACAAGGCCCGCCTTCGGCGGCCCTCTTGCTAGCCAGAGGGGACGCCTCCTGGGCCCCCACCCCCGTATCACCCCACTACGCCTCTGGATCCTCACCACCACCCCCGCACCCACCCACCCAGGACCTCACCCCCTCCTAGCGCCCTGGACTATACCATACTCCGTCCGACTCCCTCACCCCACCCCCTCATACCACCAGCCGCACCCTATACCCCACCCCACCCCCACAACCCATCACTGAACCTTCGCACCTAGTTTTTGCATTTCTAACCTTCTAATGACCCACAGATTATTTATACAAAATTTGGTTGAGTTTGGTCCAAGAGCAAGAATTTTCATTTTTTGACCCATTTTGGGTGGTTAGTTTTTACATTTCTAGCTCTCTAGAGGCCCACAGATTATGTATACAAAATTTGGTTGAGTTTGCTCCAAGGGCAAGAATTTACATTTTTCCCCTTTTTGGAGAAATTGTTTTAAACAAAAGTTGTCAGAAATCACATCCCCTACAACTTTGTTTATAATAAAATTTGCCGTAGGGTTAATGGTTTAGGAGTTATTTGATAATTTTCATTCGTGCGTCCCCCAAACCCCTTTTTGGGGTCAAAATATCAAAACATTATTATAGCTATAAACGTAAGTTAGAAGACATCTGATGCAAATATGAAATTTCATAATAATCTCTTAAGCCGTTTTTACGTGAATCGTGAGCAACTTTTCGCGGAACCCACGGAAACAGACAGAGATACAGACAGACAAGAATTTTGTTGAGGGTGTTTTCGTTCATAACTTTGATTGAAACGTGTTGCAACCAAAATTTGGCGTGTTTTGGCCCAATGTACAGATAAAACCTTAATTTTATATATATAGATTAATTAATTAGATAACTGTTTCAATAAATTGTTAATTAAAAAAAATTAGAGGGATTGAAGATGGAGTGGTAGAACTTAATGCTGAATTAATGCCCAAAGATAATGAAAACCACAAATTCCAAATGAAATAATCTATTAGAACGTCATTTTAATCCTCTTAAAAAAATCTAATGATTCGAAGGATCATCCCTCCTTCTTCAGGTCTTAAAAGCGTTAACGAATATTATATTTAATTGCAATTAAGTTCGAAATTTGTGTAGTGTGATGTCTTGATGATGAACAGAGCGGGTCAAAACGTAAAAAAATAAATAAAGCAATTACCGATCAACGCTCGGCCAACCAGACATTGTTTATGTATTTTTTGAAAAACAAATCATAAAACTTGTTTATAAATTTTAAAGAGGTATTAACAAGAAATTAACATTTTAATTTTTCCCCCACTTTTAATTTTTCGTAGCACCTGACCGTTCAACACGAGACACCCCCTTTTCATTTAAAATATTTAGCTTAATCATTGCTAAGTTTTTATTTAAAGGAGTAAGAGAAATTATTTGAGCATTCGGAGTCCAAAAATGTGATAAGCCAACGCCACATAGATCCCAGTTAAAAAAATAAGCTAACGTGTTCTGATGTGGCCATCCACTTGACTTTACCATACAACCTGGCCCCCTCACTTATATTTAATAAAAAAATTACTATAATCATTTTGGGATTAGGGGGTTACTTTTTGCATTTTTAGACTCCTGGGCGCAAACTGATTATGTATACAAAATTTGGTTGAGTTTGGTAAATGGCCAAGATTTTTATTTTTTGACCCTACACCCCCTTCCCCCCATTATGGGGGGTCAGTTTTTGCATTTTTTGACTTCTGGGGTCCCACTGATTATGTATACAAAATTTGGTTGAATTTGGTAAATGGCCAAGATTTTTATTTTTTGACCCCCCACCCACATTTTGGGCGGTTAGTTTTTGCATTTGAGGACCCACTGATTATGTATACAAAATTTGGTTGAGATTTTAAATTTTTAACCCTCCCCCTTCCATCCCTCTTAATTTTGGGTCGATATGCACCAAAATCTAATCAATTCTTAATCTCAATGGACCAAAACTACGTGTGAAATTTGGTTTCGATATTTACACTAGTTTTTGAGCTAGCTCGTCCATAAAAATTTGGTAACGCACAGACTAACAGACAGACAACCAGACAGACTAACAGATATTTTGACAAAGCAATTATTATCTCAAAAAATATAATTTTTTCGATGTTCACTTATTAGAGCTTTTTTGTAGACCGAAATGCCATGGTTTCGCTCAACTTTTTTTTAATCAAAATACTTTCAGCCCTTTTTGAGATATTTCGAAAAAAGGAAGGAAAAAACAACTTTTTTCATGCCCGATTACCATACTTGACCATACCCTGTATGGTAAAGTTAAAAAATCAGTCAAAACGACGATATTATCAAGCATAATATATTTGAAATTTGACTTTCATTATTGGGGAGACGAATCTAATCAATTACCTTTAATGGGAACAGAATCTTAGTAGGAGCCCCATGATAAAGTTAGCAGTTCTCAATTTTGAAGAGAAAAAAGAAGGGAAAGTTTGAAATGATATGTGCAACAACTACGACGCGCTAATATTTTATACTCAATTGCATTCATTGCTTGAGCCGAGTGGAAGTGCTAACGTGGATTTTTGAAATACGTACTGAAATTACGTCCTTTTTAATTAAAAGTGCTAAGCAAAAAAAAAAAAAAAAAAAAAAATTAAAGACAAACTGCTATGTGACATTAAAAATTTAAGAGTTGTGGGAAAAATGTACAAACAGAAGCTTGTAAAAAATACTACCTTATTCACAAAAATCAAAGTGGTTTAAGAGACATGTCAGAAAAAAAATTAGTTCATACTTTTTAGTGCATTTAAAATTTAAAAGTTTAAAATGTAGAATTATTTAACACTTTTTAGTTTTCAAATTTTGTAATCAATTTCTCGAAGCCATTTTATTAAAATGAAAGATTTTATTTTGATTTGAGATATGACTTTATTATTCAATATATGTATACAACTTTGAATTTTTTTGCAAAAAAATTTCAAGTCGATACCCTCCATGTCTTAAGAATGGTCGAATCTTCAAAAACGCAATGTATAATAGTTCAATGGTATTCCGCAGTAATAGGTGAGAAACGAGTTATTTTTTATTTTAACTCGTCTTCAGCATGGGTACTAATAAATAATTATTTTTGATTATTGCATTGTCACCGGACATGCATGCAAAATTTCAGAGCTCTAGCTAGTTGAGAAATGGTCGAAATTTCGATTATAAATAAGATATGATCCATGAAACAAAAGAACAGTGAGTTAATAAAAGGTTTGTAAAAATTACCACCTTATCCACTGCCAATAAAAAAATTTCTTCATTCAACTGAAAGCTCTTGCTAAAATCTTAAGGAGTAGGTACTCGAGAAAGTTATAATGGTAGGAGATAGGTCAGGAAAAAAGCTTGAGATCAAGTGCCATATAGGAAGATGTCCATGATAATTAATTAGACGTAACATCGTAGGTAATTAGGTTAACAAACACTCCACCATCACCATAATTTAAATTTATAATTAGCCAAATTATATGTAAATTTAGATCGGGAATTATTTGTTATTTTAAAGTTATTCTGGAAAATAATAATTAAAAAAAAAATATTTTAGAATAATATTCACTATACAAAATAAATCAAACTTAAAAAAGTAGAGTAAAATAGCAAAAATAATTGGTAGTGGCATAACTACAGATTTGTATCAGTTTAAAAAATGAATTTTAAAAGTTATTTTTATTTAATAATAATAAAAAAAAAAAATATTCTAAATAGATTTATTTTTAATATATAGATATTTATACAGGGTGGGTCATGGGAAACGGGTCTTTTTTATACAGATACTAGGCAGGTGAATAGGATACAAATCTAGGATAGGGTGTATCGAATTGTCAGGCCATTTCAGTTGTCACTAGTAACCTGGAGAGGACTATAGAGAGCCTGTTATTGTGGTAAGTCACCTTTGTAACAAGCGGTGCCAAAGAAATTTTTTGAGAGGGGGCAAAATTATTTTTTAGTGCCCTCCCATCTCTTTTTTTCTCCCGCAAAAAAATTAATTTTAAATTTAGAAAAATCTTTTATATCTGATTTATTTGGATACATTCATTAAAATAAGCTTACATTTAATATAATACCAAAACATACATTTTGTAATAAGCCGAATTTTAATAAATTAGAATTTTGAGTTCAGATAATTTTTTCTTGGATCTATTAGGCTGTGGCCTCAGTGGCCGCTCATGTTGAGCGTGCAGCGGGGCGGGGCGGGCGGCGTGTAATTACAAACACACGCGCTTGTATTAAACTGTCCTCAGTGGACGCTGGGCATTCTACTGAGGCCAGTATACAAACGCTCACCGCCACCGCCACCGCCTCGCCGAACGTTCTCCAATGAGTCCGGCCCCTTAGACTAATATGGATTCTGTGGATTCTTGAATAAACCACTATTATCAAGGGCGACTCGGAGGTGTGGGCCGATCTTAGAGCTACGCATGCGCATTGCAAAAAATAAAAAAAATAAAATTTATTATTTTATAATATATAAGTTTGAGGATAAGGCGTACAGTGGAAATGAAATTTTATTTAGCTATCAAAATCGAGGGTTTTTTTTTCCTGTGTAAATTTTCTCAACCAAAAAGATATTTTAACGAAATTATTTTTTATCAGTTAATAAAATACTCATTTAAATAAGTTTAATATTTCAAAATATAAGGGATAGGAAGAGGGGGACGAACAGAAGCTTTTGGAGGGCGCAGGTGATCTTAGTTACGCAAGTGGAATAAACACAGAATTTCTTTCGCAATAAACTAAAACACACAATAAAAAAAATAAAACTAATTATTTCCTAAAATCAAATATATATTTTTACATTATATATTACTTGTGGTGACTAAGAAATAAATAATAATTGATCTCTAGAAAATATGAGGAATGTTCAAATGAAAAGGTACGAAAAGACACTGTGTGTATAATTGAAGTCTTTATTCAAAACTAATCACCAGAGGCCTGAGCACAACTATCTCACTATTTAACGAGCTGAAGGATTCCCTGTTCCCAGAATTTTCTGGCTGTGAGAAGAGCCAGTGCTGCACTGTGTCCTTCAGTTCGTTGTCCGAGTCTGACGAACTGAAGGAAACAGTGGAGGACTGGCTCTTCTCACTGGGAACAGGGAATTATTCGGCTCGTTAAGTGAGATGGATAGCTGTGCTCAGGCCTCTGGTGATTACTTTTGAATAAAGACTTCAATTATACAGACAGTGTCGTTTCTTACCTTTTCATTTGAACACTCCTCGTATAATGAGAACAAAGGAATATAACCGTTTGAGAGCTATGGGCTTGTCTCAAAATCGAGTCGAAATATATATTAGCATAGAAAATATTGAAAAAAGCACACTTTTGTCAACACCTCCCCCCCCCCCACCCCATAGTGGCGCTCGGAACGCTTGCGAGATATGTTACAGAAAGAGAACTAACTGACTACTGGAGTTTCAAATTTGAAAATGTAAACATGATGAGAGTGAGTTATGGTGGTGAGGGTGGTTACCAACTTCAAGTTTGCTTTACGTGTTAAGCAGAATGTCTATCTTTTGTCATTTATCGTACTTGAAATGGTATAAAATTATAGCTTGCTTTGTGCGTAAATAAATGCATGTTAAAACAAACACTAAAGGGCTACTAATTAAAAAACATCAATTTCCTGTGACTCAACCTGTGATATAAAGTAATAATTTATTTTTTTCTTTATTTTACCTGTCTCTATTTTTAATTAGTAGATTTCGTTCAATGCCTTCCATAAGGTTTTCAAACCATTGTGCCATTGCTTGCTGTTTATCGGGTGATTGACCACGAATAATAGATTCCCGAAGTTGATTAAAATACTGAAATTATAAATATAATAAATTAAGCAAACGAAGAAAACCTCATATAAATAAAAGATGAATAAATAAAAACCTCTTCATTAAGAAGAATGAGACCAAGAAGTGGCCTCGACATGGACCATTGATTTCGGCAATCTTCAAACATAATAACATTTAAAACTGTTGATAAAATCTGTTGTAAAATTTCTGGATGTCGTTCAAGAACTTGTAAAAACATCTCCCCATGATGAATAATTCCACGACGTGATTTTTTCCCTTAAAAATAATATTTCGATTAATAAGTCAACAGATGATGCAAATTAAATGTCTTTGACTGGATATAAAAAAACATTATATAAAATAATAAATTAGAGAAATATTTGTAAAACTTGGATTCATTGAAAATTTATTTAAGGTCAAGGATGCAATTAAAATATAAACAAATAATTTTATTTTAGCATTATAAATATGTATAAAACTATCTTTTCAAAATTAAATAATTTTACGTATTGATTTAATTTTAAATATATATTACCTTTTTGAGTTAGCTGTTTGAAAAGATAGGTAACGATGTGATCTAGTGTCGCGCAACATCCAGTACAAACCATTGTGTCTGAAACAGAGAAACCCGCCATATTGCATGCTTTTTCAAACACTAACTAAATATTTTTGAGAAGTTTGTAGTTTCAATAAGGGCCATCGAGGGGTGAAGGGCGATTGGAATAAGGTGTACACCGTCTTTGGAATTATGTGGAATTACTTTGGAATTCATTAGATAATCTATTGTCATCTATTGTCTTCTACTTGGAAATGAAAGTGGAAGTGGAAGTAGGTGTACACGATTTTAGGTCGCGGTTCACCCCTCGAGGCTAAAAATTTAATATTTTTTAAGTGGATCAAAAATTCTTCTTCTTTAAATTCAGGATTGTTACAAAAACTTTGGTTCAAAACTCTGTCAAGTTAATTTAATTAAAAATCGTGTATCTAGAAAATTAATTGTGAAAATATATAGATATATTCTATTTTAAAAACATGTCATGAATAAGTGATTATTTTCTATTTTAAAATAATAAATTTTAATTATTTAATAAAATTATATTTTTTCTTATAATTTTATTTTGATAGGATTCTTTAAAAAAATTTTCTTAAGATGATTAAAAATGATTTCGAGTTTTAACATATAAAACATATCATGATTAGGAATGTTAAAAACATTAACGTGGAGATGACGTATTATTAAAAAATCAATGGTTTTTAATATTTTATTAGATTTTTTTAAATAAACAACATTATACACGATTTCATATATTTCTAATACCAAATATACACCAACATAAATACACGATGTTTTGATGACTACATCTGTGATTGAAACGTCATGTATTTGTTTGTGTTTTACTAAATATTTTTAACCGTGTATAATTTGGTTTATTTTAAAAAGTTCTAATAAGCTGTTTAAACATCAAAACTTTAATTAATTTATAATTTAATATTTTATTATGAATAGCAATGAAAAATCGTTAGTTAGATGGTCTTTTTAAAATCAATTTACATATATATTAAATTAAATATAAGTTCGTTGCAAAAAAATTAAATATAAGGTTTATATTATGACTAGATTAATGTTTGTTAGTTAGAAAGAAAGCATTAGAAAATGAAGAGCGAAAATGTCAAGTTACCGAAGATGAATGATATTAATGAGAAAATATATATAAGAGAAAATAAACATAGATATCTATTTAAAGAAATATATATATATATATATGTAAAGTATAATAAAGTAAAGGTACAAACACGGACATAAGGAGACCCCGTCTAATGGTAGTTTAAAATACTCAATGAAATGATAATTAAAAGGAAATTCGAAGTACGACTAAATGAAAATAGAATGAAATTAAATATAAAAAAGTTAAATGTATAGCAAGATCATAATTATAAGAAAATATATTATTTAAAATTAATTATAATAATTCTATTTATATAAATATATTTTTATAAAAAAAAATATTTTCTAATTTATTCCCGATATTCTGAATGAGGGACAAGTAATAAGGTAGAAAACGATAAATTATTTTGTACACTAGGTAATTAAAGAAATCATTTACAGAAATACTTTCTTCAATAGATTATCATCTAATAAATCTTAAAATATTATATGATATAGTATTTATTTAACACAAATTTTATATTTTATTACTCATTATGATGTCCGTTGTTTTTAGTTTTATTTTCTCTGGGAAATGGTTATTGTTATTTATTTGTTAAATAAATATAACAAATATATTCATATTTATATAGATCAAATTAGATTTATTTCCCCAAAGAGACGTTTAGGCAACGATGTGATCATTTTTTACAGATAAAATGCATTGAATTCAGTGAAAATGTTGGTGATTTATTATAAATGTATGTGTATGTATGTATATGTGAATAATGATTAATCAAAGCATTTATCAAAGTGTTTGAGATTGTCCAAAGACTGAATTGTAGATCATTCCCGAAACATCTCTTTTAATGGACAAATAAATGAAATTATAGAAATATAATTGTTATATTAACAAATGAAATAACAACAAAAAAATTTCTAGTAGAAAATAGAACTAAAATTACTAACATCAAGTTATAATAAATTTTAATATTAAAATAAATAAAATAAGTGTTTAAAAGAGAAAAAAATTATTTAAATATATTTATATATATATATATTCTTAAAAATGCCATAATAGTCTGAGCTTTGTTGCGTAAATTACGTGGAAGTAAAATTTATAACAAGCGCCGAATTTTCTATTTTTTTCGCTCCTTTAAAAAATTCGGGAAAAGGGCAGGGTCTCGTTGCGTGTCCGTGTCCGTACCTGTATAATGTCCAAGTGTCCCACCTAAGGCTGTCAGACCCTCGCTGATCGAACTTAGAATATAGAGAAACACAGGTGGTTCAAGAGTCGACAAAAAAGACATATGATCTTGAGCAAGACATTCCAACAGCACGTAATATGTTTGAGAAAGCTTTGGATAATCCTAAAAACGAAGAAGTATATTATTTCTATTTGAAATTTGACAAATATAAAAATAATTGAATTATTTCCTAACTTATTAAAGAGTTGAATAATCATTACATAAATTGACGAATTATTTATAATTGAAAAACTCTTTAAATATTATTATAAGATAGGTTTAGATAAAAAATTTCTTTCAATTTATTTGTTTTAATATGAAAGATATTAATTTACCGATGGTAAAAGATTCAAATTTACAAGAAATCATAAGTTGGTGTCATCTATTAAATTCGATGGAATGGAATATTTCTAATTATATGTCAGAGGGGTTGTTTTTCACCCCCTCGGGAATCGAACCCGAGTGCCAGTAACAGCAATCCGGGCCACCTGGCTAACCTGCAGGATGCGAACCTCTCTGACATATAATTAAAAATATTCCATTCCATCGAATTTAATAGATGACACCAACTTATGATTTCTTGTAAATTTGAATCTATTACCATCGGCAAATTAATATCTTTCATATTAAATTAGGAAAAGTCATTCCATTGCCCTTCGAATTTTGAATCTCTTCAAAATTCGAAACACTCAACGACCTTTATTTAAATTATATGGCATGACTATATAGAATCACTATATCGCGAAATTTTACAAATTAAGATAACAATCTTTGAGTAAAATATTTTACGCGTGTACATATGTCAGAGAGGTTCGCATCCTGCATGTGAGCCAGGTGGCCCGGATTGCTGTTACTGGCACTCGGGTTCGATTCCCGAGGGGGTGAAAAACAACCCCTCTGACATATAATTAAAAATATTCCATTCCATCGAATTTAATAGATGACACCAACTTATGATTTCCTTAATTTATTTGCACGAAATTTTCTCTGGAGAGAGTCGGACTGGTAGAACTTTTAATTGAAAGTAATGGAATGCAGACCAGGAGTAGTGAGGAAAGAAAAAAATAACACATATCCAAATAAGGTATAATTTATTGGATTCCTTTCCGTTCAAACCGACGTTCGCCATTTTGTCCTATCCCTTGCTATAGAGTTCCAATTTCCTTGAACACCCAACTCTTCAAGATCTCTGGTTATATTGTCCATCCATCTTTGCCGTGGTCTACCTGGTGGTCTTCTTCCTATCGGTTTTGCTTCGTAGATCCTGCTGATAGCTCGATCTTCATCAGCACGCACCACATGTCCCACCCAAGCTAGCCTTCGTGATCTTATACAGCTCGTGATGTAAGGCTGCCCTGTTAATTCTCTCACTTCCCTTGCACTTCTAAACCTCCATTCGCCGGTAACACTATCTCTAATCATTCCACTTATTCTCTTCAAGATCTTGTTTTCGAAGGACATTAGATTTTTCTGATCAGATAGGGTCATTGTCCATGTCTCACACCCATAGAGCACCACCGGTCGAATAATGGCGTTGTAGATTTTAATTTTAAGTTTTCTTGAGAGATTTTTATTTTTGAGCAGGCTATTTAAGGCTGCCGCACAACGGTTTCCTTTCATTATTCGAGTCTGAATTTCCTTGCCTACTTCATTCTTTGTTGTTATAAGAGTCCCTAAATAATCAAAATCATCAGCATACTCGTATCTGGCATCCTCACATCTCAAGCTATTGTTGTCGTGGTTGCTGTCTTGACACTTTCATTGCTTAAGAAAAAGAAAAAAAAATTGAAGCAGGGAAGAATCCTCCGAAACGTCGGTTTGAAAGGAAATGAAAAAGGAATCCAATAAATTACACCTTATTTGGATATGTGTTGATTTTTTCTTTCCTCCCTACTCCTAGGCTGCCTTCCATTACTTTCAATTGGAAATTAAGTTTTTAAATATATTAACAACATATTTGTTTGTGTTTTAACTTTTGATTTTATTATTGGGTTTGGGTACATTTACATATGTATATTGACATTGATTAAATAAATCCTAAAATAGGGTTGATTATTGAATTAATTTTTCAAATAATGAAGTTTAAAATTTTCATAATAAGACTACATGCAATTCATCAATTTTTTAACACAAAGTACAAAGTTCAGGGTATTTACATAGACGGTTTAAGATTTCATGCACAACTCATAGAATATTCAAATATGTTTTGAATTCACATGGATACCATGAAAAGAGAATATTATTATTTTTATTAGTTATAGTAAATTCTTGTAAAAGTTTAAAGTGATTAAAATATTTAATTTACTTACAAGAAGATCGGGTTGCGGAATGCTCAATAGTAATTTAACAAAAGTTCCGAGTGCGTTGTCTAAAGCTTCATCTCCATATAGTCGGAAAACTCCGAAATTAACATAATTGCCACAAAGAGCGGCTTTTAGCATAGAAAAACATACTGATATTCCTTTAAGTTTCAGGGGATAAGTTTGTTCTTTGGGAACTTCAACTCCAAGAACTCGACTTCCTAAAAAAAAATCAATAAAATACAAAAAATTATTCATATATAAATAATTTAATGTTAATTAAAACTTTATAAAAAACATACTTTTATTTCGGAATGAATTAAAAAAGCAGAAAATAAATTTTTCTTTGGTACTCTATACTATACTATGGCTTATTGACAATAACATCATTAAAAATAAAAGCGTGGGCGGTTATTTTAATTAAAATTAAAGTCTTAAAGGTTTTTATTTTTAGTCATGTGGGTAAACAAATTTTTTGCTTTTCAGTGCATTTTAAAATAAAAGTTTTTTTTTTAATATAGTAGATCGTCTGTGGGTTGGTTGATTGTTGATATTTCATGTTGAAGACAAAGTTGAGGTAAGATCAAATCATTTTGATTTTTGCATCTACATTTTTGGTTGGTTAATTATCAAACCAATATTGCCCAGGGACCTAAAGAGTTAAATTCTAAATTCTATTACAAGATTGTATTAAGCTGGACAGATAGATGAAGCAAGTAAATAAAATCATGTTTAGATTTTGGAAAGTATTTGGTAGCGTAATTAGTTATTAGATGACTGATCTAACTGGGATTGTTTGTGGAGTGGTAAAGTCGAAGATGTGAGTTAAACTTCTCTAAAAACGCGACGACTATAATGGGGAGTAGACATTGCCAGTACAAGCAGAAAGAATAATTTTTTCAAACAAAAAATACAAAGAGAATTTTTGTTGATTAAATCTAAATATGTATAATTCAAAATTAATACCAGAAATAACATACCATAATTACAAATGACTTTGCTCGCCTCTCTAAAGAGTAAAATTCCATTTGGTGAACTCACATCAAATTGTAAGCGTTGAGATCGATTTTGTACAAGCTCAGCAAATAATTTGAGTACAGGTGTCGTTACCTAGAAAAATGTAATTTAGTTATTCCATTATATTTAAATGTTTTCATTTTATTATTATTTATTTTATAAGCTTTATTAATTAGACAGAAGTAAGTTTTGTACGCTGTGCTGCATATTAGAAGAGGATTTTGTGTTGTAAATATACTTCGCGACAATACTAGCAAAAAGTTAATGCTAGAGTAAATAGAACAGACAATTAATTCATAAGCCCAAAACTTTTTGCTGTTTATGTACCGATTCTAGTCAATCTCGTGCTCGTTTGACAAATCTGGCACCATTGAAAGAGATAGAATATTTTTATATTAAAATGACAGATAAAATACATTAAAAATCGTTTTCTTATTTTTTAACAAATGTAATCAACGCCTACGTTACACCTTATGAAAATTATAATTTTGAAAAAATCTAGCGTATGCACGCTTTATACATCTTTCGCTGGTTAAATAAATGGGCTGTTGCCAAAATGTTTTTAGTGTAAATTTTTTTTTATACATTTTTCATTATTTATTCATTATATTCTCAGAAACTGTGTTGTAACTATGAATCAAAATTGTTTTAAAATATGTATTGGTTATTGTTTAATGTTGGTTTAGTTTTTTATAAAAATGGTAAGGGTTTCTTAATTATAATTAAATATGTATGTAAACTTTCCGATATCCTATATAGTGCAATGTATAAGAGTCTGAAAAACTCTATTTTTGAAATTTAATATCCCAGGAACTATATTGTTCATAAATTTCGTTTTGCCACCAATCGATGCAGAAGTATTTAAATAATAATATCTCTAAATTTCAAAAAAATCATAAGAAAACCCATTTGGCGGAACAACTACCTTAAAATAATTTTTAGGTAACTTTCCATTTCGGTTTGGAGTGAGACATTATTTCATTCTATATTCATACAAACACAAGGGCGCGGACTTCATATCCAATCAAATTTGATTGTGAGAATATTGGATTAGAAAATTTCAGATTCTTTAGTCTTTCAAGATTTCCAAATTTCTATGTTTTTAGAAAATCCCATTAATATAGATTTTTTACTGACCAAGTATTCCCTGCAGTCTTTTGATTTAGAGGCTAAATGAAATTTCGAATAGGTGAAATTCGCAGAAGGCAATTTTATCAGCTTTTATAGGGATATCCACTCCAGTCATTATGTTTAGCAGACTAAGTCTTTTTGAATTTAAAATATAGGTATAAATTTTGATTTTTTTTTAACCCTTACTATTCACAAATCATCCTTACAACTTTGAACACACAACTCTATGCAAAATTTCAACTAAAAATAAGAAAGTCTTAAAAAAAAGTCCTCTATTAGAAACTTAAAGAAAATAAAATGACTAAAATCAATTCAATAACCTAAATATATCTTAAAAGATCATCGTCTATTATCAAATTACCTTACTAAAATTGTTTTAACTTAGTTAGGGCAATTATTAATGAATTGGAATCAAACAAATCTGCGAAAGTTCTTGAAAATATCAATTTTTTTAGATACTCTGGCGAGTAAGTAGTCCTGGCTTTTATTTATAAAAAAGGTTTTACATGTTCATTGAAACTTTTAACCAAAATAGTTTTTTGGCAAATAGTATTCTAATTTAGAGTATAATTCTGTTTTTATATTATTTATTTCTAAAAGTATAATTTATATATATATTACCTGTGGATCATGATACCACAATTCAACTGCATGTAATAAAATTGGTGTGTAGCTAGGGTATCTAAATTGTCGTTAAGTAAACATTAAATTACTAAAATTGCATAGAATAGCAAATTTGATTAATTTTCAAAGAATGCGTCAAATAAATATATAGATATACTTATTAATCACACTCTGATTTATTCCTTATAAAATAAATTTATTTTTTAAAGGATACATCCAATCGAAGAGCATCATATATGAAGTCTTCGTGTTAAAAGCAAAAGCCAAACCTCTTAGGTCTCGGGCTAAACCTATGAGAATTTTTTTTGCTTCTTCGGCTGCAATCATCGAAGGTTGTTCTCCAGTAGCCAACATAGACCCAACAGATTCAAAGGCAGCTAGGAAAAAAATAAACAAGAATATAAATTTTTAAATATGAGATTATCTCCAATTATACCAATGCAAATAAAATATCTATGTAGCCAATTAATAATGGAAATGAAGAATTCTGAAGAAGATAGAAAGAATATAATTTTTTATGAGTGTTAAATGGAGCATCGCTATATGAAACATAGAGGGTAGGAGAGGTAGAAAGAAGGAAAGTGGAGGCCTTCGAAATGTAGTGCTACGGAAGAATGTTACAAATTAATTGAATGGATAGAATTACAAAAGAGGGAAAATACTTGTAAAATTAGAGAAATGAGAGCATTATGGAAGAATCTCAGGAAGTGAAGAGTTCAAATGAAAGAGCAAGCGTGTGATTGTTTAAGAATATTTTAGAGGGCCAAGTGAGCAGTGGCGGATCAAGCATTTTTGAAAGCCCCAAGCGCAATCACATTTTGAGGCCCCCCCTACATTACTGATTGTAAAATAATGACTTTTTAATGAAAGTACATATGTTCAAAAAAGAGCATTTTTTATTACAATAATAAATAAAAACATATTCAATAACCATGGAAAAAAATAGTTTGAATATCGCACAACAAAATTACATTTATTATTGATTTACATACTATATATTAAATTAAATTAAAGTGGAACTTTTCTCGTTTTAAGTTTAGCGAGTTTATCCATAATATAGTCATATTCTAAAGTCTGAACTACATCGTTTTCTATAAACATTATTGATAAATTAGTTAAATGTGTCTGTGTTAGTGAGTTTCGTAAATAATTTTTGACACGTTGCAACACCGAAAATGAACGTTCACCACTAGCGTTGCAAATATTGTCAGAAAATTTTTTAAAATTGTTTCTACATTCGGGAATATTGATTGCCAATTAATAACTTATACATGTCAACAGGATTAGTGACGTTTTCTTCCTTTATGAATGAAATGAAATGAAGAATTTCATCTTTGAAATAGCGAATGTCAATATCTTCCTTATATTTTGCAGATGTTCTTACTACACATTCATTAAACTCCATATCGGTCATTTTAAAATTAAAAGTATGCTTTATTTTTGAGGCCCCAAGCGCGCGCTTCTTGCGCCTGTGTGGTGATCCGCCACTGCAAGTGAGAAAGATAAGGGGAAGAAAACTTGCATTGGAGTATTTTTACCCGATAGTGAAAGATATCGGGAAACTTTTAGAGAAGTGAAAGAAATAGAATGAGGTAGGAGTTGAGTGGAAGGCTAGTGGTTGCGTCAAACCAGTCTTTGGCCTATATACTCGATGATGATGATAAGAGTTAATGGTTAATACAAGTGAAAAATAAATATGCAAAAGTATTAAACTTTTGGTAATATTAGAATATTATTTCAATCTTAAGAAAAGTTTAAGAAATTTAAATAGGCACCAGGACCAGTCAAGAAATCAAAGTCCATAATATACAGGTTTTGTATTCCAAAATCAACTTTAAGGTAATCAAATTCACTCTTTTGCAAATTTTTCTACAAAAATTTATAATTTTTTTTTAAGCTTTTATAGAAAAAAATCAAATCAAATGTGATCCGTTTTGGACATCGTACGCATTCACAAGACAGTAAGTGCGATCTTGGTGGCCAGAAAAGGTATACAGAACTCTTTCTAGCACCATAATTCTCCTATATATGAACTTCATCGAAGAAGTCTTTTCAAAAATAAAATTATGTTAGCTGATTCTTCAAATCATAGATCTTTCGTAAATGTAATTTTGACCCTGCTGCAAACTTTAACTGTACAAATTGTTACAATTATTGCATAAATATGTAGATGAAGTAACCAATAGCTGCCCGCAAGAATACCAATCAAGTTAGTTATGTATGTTTACATAATGTACAATACATATTAAGAATCTACACAAAGTTTTCATAATATAATTTAATTATGAATTCTATACATTTGATGAACTTCTTTGTAATTAAAAAAATTTGACTTTCTTAAAAATTAATTGACATTTGATTTGATTTTTTTTTTTTACAAAAGATTAAAATAAATTTTTCTAGAATAACTTGATTTGCAAAACGGTGAATTTGGAGTGCAATACTTGTATAATATAGCGTGATCCTCTAACAACTAAGCCATAGTAGTACAGTGATCTCAACTATTTGGATTATAATGTTAAAAAGAGAATGGTATTTTCCGGTTATGAATGTTTATTGATTTATAGTCAAGTATAGGGGTCGTCCATGAGTTACATCACAAGATTTTGGCGGTTTTTAAAATCCTATCCATATCCGGTTGGATGTATTGCGGAGTCTTTGTAAAAAGTTTTTGATAGGGCGGAAAAATATTCTTTAAAATTATTATTTTTTAATAAGATTGGAGTAATTTTTGGAGACGGACTGATAAGTGAATTAAGTGGATATTGATGAGGCAGTCCAAAAAAAGAAGAAGATAATTTACACCATCTTTTTATTCATAAAACCGACGTTTCGGAGGATATTCCCTCCTTCTTCAGGGTCTGTAATTAATTAAAATGGGATTTGGCCATCATTACAATCAAGATCATTACAAATTATTTTTTTATATAAATACAATTAATATATAATTATATGGAATACAATTTTTTAATCAATAATATTCTACTCACTTTGAAAAGTCAGTGAAGAAAATCCAATGCGGCATTCCCCTCTGTCTCCTCTTTCAGTGGCAGTAACAATAATATCTTGAATTTCATTCTCAGCAGAATTATAATGTAATAATGATTTGGAAATATTTTTTTTTTTTTATTAATATAAGTGCATATCATTAGACACAATCCCCTCTCAGATAAACCCTGCGCAAAGCAGTTGTGCGCATAATTATTTATTTATATAGTACCACAACATGTATTTTACTTTAAATTATACTTTACATATATTTTTATACAAACTTTTTATAAATCATTCATTTATTTATTTTATTTCATTATTATTTTTTTTTTTTCCCTCATAAATCTTAAAAAGGTTTGTCAAGTGTTTAAAATAAAATTACGAATTTACAGACCCTGAAGAAGGAGGGAATATCCTCCGAAACGTCGGTTTTATGAATAAAAAGATAGTGTAAATTATCTTCTTCTTTTTTGGACTGCCTCATCAATATCCACTTATTATTTTTTGTCTAAAAATCATATATAAATACGTTTATATACTTATAGAATAAGAGTTCAATCCAATAATTGATCATTAATTCTATATATAATCAACTATTTTATTTAAAACAAAATAGAAAGATGAACAATAAGAATGTGAATTATCTATTTATTTATTTGATTAAATGCTCATTCTATAGTAGATTAAAATCAAACCATACTATGTTTATTAGTTTATATAAAATAATTGGAGGGAAAAGTGAAGACGTTTTCCAGATTCGGTAAGTTTTCGGCAAATTTTGCAGATGGTCGTAGGATCAGTTAACTTTTGCACATAACGAGATTTAGAACTGACCTACTAAAAAATCTTATATAGTATATATATAAAAGAAGAAGTTTGTATGTTTGTTCGCTATACAATCCTAGATCCTTGATCTATTTGAACAAAATTTTGTACAGTTAACAGTTTATGACCCAGTTTAAAACTATTGGTGCAGGTGGAGAGGGTCCAGGGGGTAGGGAGAGAATTGGTGTGGTGGAGAGTTTTGGTAGGTGGAGGAGGACAGAGGGTTTAGTGGGTGGGGATAGGAATGGTTGGTGGAGTGGAAGAGGTCCACAGGACTAAGGTTCTTGGCTAGAAAGAAACCCGAAGAAGGCGGGGCGAGGCAATTAGTATAATTATAATTATTATAAATTTTCTAACATGTATTTTTATCTAATTAAATTTTAATTATATATTATTTATATATTTGTAACGAATTCTTAGTGGGTTTAAAAACTTAAAAAAAAAATAATAATAAAGTGAAATAGTTAAAAAAACTTCTATTACTCAGTACACTCGGGAGATAAGCGATAATCTAAATATTTCTCATATCATTAAATCTCTAGGGCTCGAAATTGTATTAAATATTCTTAGAAATTTAAAAGCATGGTCTGATGTGAATCCTGATTGACCCTCCTTGACGTGTGATGTATTCTATGGACGACCCTTATTATATTAGATTGATGCACAAAATCATAGCGTTTCATTTTAGCAACAATTTTCTTGGGAGTTTATTTATCGTAATATGATATTAGCATTTGAAATGACAAATTTGTTTCTGTGTTTTAAAATTTGAAAAAGTTTCGTGCAATTTGTGGACCAAAGAAGATCGAGTGTTAAGTGGAGAAAACAAACACTTTCGATATTTTCTTCTGTTTGACTTTAAGAGCAGAAAAAGGGCACAGAATGCGTCTCGAAACATTTGTACTGAGTATAGAGAGAAATACTCCGGTAAAAAAAAATAGTTTTATCAAAGAAGGACACTATGGCTTGACTAATTCTTTGCTTTCATAAAGAACAACTAGCCAACCTTAAGAAAGATCTTTTTTTTTTCTCATTAATATATCAAAGAATAATTGATACGTCAACGAGAATTATTTTGACCGCGCTGATTTGAAAAAGATATTTTTATCTTGCGAGACTACTGAGGATTACGCTATTGGAGTCTGCGAGAGTTAGTCTGGACCAAGAGAAAAAGATGTGATCCACTTAGCTACAATCTAACGTCATTTCGCGTATAGCCCGCTAGACATTCGGATGGATCACCAAGTGAATTTGAAATCTCTTGGTGATCCATCCGAATGTCTAGCGGGCTATACGCGAAATGACGTTGGATTGTAGCTAAGTGGATCACATCTTTTTCTCTCTTGGTCCAGACTTAATACTCCGCAGACTCCAATAGCGTAATCCGCAGTAGTCTCGCGAGATAAAAATATATTTTTCAAATCAGCGCGGTCAAAATAATTTTCGTTGACGTATCAATTATTCTTTGATATATTAATGAGGAAAAAAATTTATTTAATATCATTATTTCAAGTTAGAAATATATAAGTTCAAATATTATTTTCACTCAATATTTGACAAAAATTCCCTACATTAGATTCGCGATTGAATCAAATGTAGAAAACATTTGGTTAAGAAAGATCGTTTAAACGATTTAATTCATGATCTACGTTAGTCAATCCGAGAATGGTAAATGTGTCAAATAGTGAGCAGTGAAGAATCGTTGCATTTCATAGAGAAGACTCGAAAATAGTTAAGAATATATGCATCATTCTAATACATACATAAATTTACAAAACCAGTCCAAAGTTAGAATATATTATGTATTTTAGTTCAACAGAAAAAATACTTCATCATACTCCGTACCTGGTCGCACCGATTATTGTCTTGGGTTTCAGGAGTCATGCCATCGAAAAGATGAGCTTTTTTGAAATTCAAGAGACTTAAATCGTTTCTTGTTATATAATTAAATAAGGCTTCGTATTCGAATTTTAATACATAGGTACAGAGAATTTTACAAAACAGTGGCTAAGTCGCTTGAGTGAAATTTCTCTACTGTACTTATGTTTCTTAGGATAAAGGAGTTTTGTCTCGAAGGTTGAGCGTCTGACCCGTCAAGTGAATCTTGCACTCGAGTTCGATTCCTGAGGTGACAATGGCTCTATTAATTTGTAATTAAACAAATCTAATTTTCATCCTTTTTTTTAATGATATTGGTGCAAGAAGATGTTGTACCAAAAAGGTTCAACCCTTGTAGTCAGGAGCGGATACCGTCTTTTGTTTTACTTTACCATACGGAATATGGTGAAGTATTTTTTCTGTTAAATTAAAATTTCATCGTTGCGACGTGACCTGGTCGCACCGGATGTCTTGGCTTTCAGGAATTATACCATCGAAAAGATGAGCTCTTTATGAAATTCAAGACACTTGATCGTTTCATGTTTCATATTATATTTTATCTTGTATTATAAATATAATATGAATACAATAGAAATAAAATAAAAATTTTACTTGTTAATGGTAACATAAATGCATCAAATCTATCTTCATCTTCGCCTAAATCAACCATCAATAATCGTCCCAATGAGGTATAAAACATGGAACGGCATCTCATTTCACTGACCGCTACTGAGTTTCCAAGAAATGGAAAATGTTCACTCTGTCAATGAAAAGATTAAAAAAAAAAAAAATGAAAAGCATTTTAAAGGAATTCATTTTCAAATTTTAAATATTTTTACTTACAGTATGGTTATTCAACATAAATTGGACTTCTTCAAGTTTAACAAGTTTTCGGACGCAGCTATAGCCAACTGATAAATCATTTAATAATTGTAACGTTTTTGAAATAATTTGCTCTGATCGACCCCAATATTTAAGATTTGTAATTCTGTAACAAATTGGCAAAATATTACATGTTTTTATATTAAAATGGTTTAAATTTAAATAATAGTTACGAGGCATGTTTCTAAAGTACCGTTTTGAAATAAAAAAAAAAAAAACAAGTACACTTTTCATAACAATTTTATTTTCACATGGAAGCCTGTATCTTAATCTACATTTCGACATAGTTTCCACCAATATTAAGGCATTTATTGTATCTTTCCACGAGCCTTCGTATTCCCTCCTCAAAGAAGTCTGCCGCCCGATTGGACATCCACTGCAACTTTCGATAATTTAGTCGTTCAGTCACAATTCCATAAAGAACACCTCTTGACATTAGAGGAAACAAATCAAATGGTTAGAACATTTAAAGATGGCCGCACGAATGTTCATGACGAGGAACGAAGTGGGCGAACTTCTGTCATTACTGAAGATTTGGTGCATAAAGTTGACGAAAAAGTGAGAGAGAACAGACGGTTTACGATTTCGTCGTTATCTGATTTGTTTCCTCTAATGTCAAGAGGTGTTCTTTATGCAATTGTGACTGAACGACTAAATTATCGAAAGTTGCAGTGGATGTCCAATCAGGCGGCAGACTTCTTTGAGGAGGGAATACGAAAGATCGTGGAAAGATACAATAAATGCTTTAATATTGATGCAAACTATGTCGAAATGTAGATTAAGATACAGGGTTTCATGTGAAAATAAAATTGTTATGAAAAGTATACTTGTTTTTTTTTTTTTTTTTAAACGGTACTTACTTTAGAAACATGCCTCGTATATGAAATGTATAATTATGTTAATAAATGAAAAATATTATCTGGTATAATATTAATGAAGATTTAATGCAAAAGCCGCACAAGGATAATGAAAATAGCATTAATATATTAGAACGTTATTTTCAATCTTTTAAAAACCGACGTTTCAGAGGAATGAAGTAAAGTTATAGCAACCTCTTTCTATTGATGTAATGATAAATAACAAGCACTGTTAAAGATGACAAGAAGCAAGTGGTTACAAGCTTCCTTCGTTGACTCTTTTAAGCCTTGAAGGAAGGAAGTTCCTCAGAAGTTTGGAAAAGATGGAAAACGACGTTCTAATAAACTATTTTATTTTATTCTTTCCATTATTGATCTAAAGATAACACTTTTATCATTTTTATTTTGGGTCCTCATATTCTAGAGATTATTTTAAATGTTACTGTGACTGAATTTTTGAATCATCTCTATATTTTTTTTTCTTTTTTTTATTAGATTTTTTATTAGATACACTATAAGATTTAGTATTTAAATGTATCTACCGTATTTTTCGCCGTATAAGACGCACTTTTTCCTCCCCTAGAATGGGGGGGGGGAGTGCCTGCGTCTTATACGGCAAATACAAAAGCCCATCATTTTCTAGATTTGCCTCCTTTAAAATTGGGTGCGTCTTATATGCCGGTGCGTCTTATATGCCGGTGCGTCTTATATGCCGGTGCGTCTTATATGCCGGTGCGTCTTATACGGCGAAAAATACGTTAAGTCGGAGTTGAAGTCGGTCTACTAAAATTATCAGGTCTTTTAGTGGACTTTTTCGACTACCCAGCTTATTGTCGAAAATTAAATAATTATTTAAGTCATTGGAATATATTATGTTGTTTCGTTAATAGTGAAGTGATATGAATTGTGACAAATAAATAGTTTTTAAGCACGAGTTTTAATTACAATAAAAATGATAATAGCGTTAAAGGCAAGGCAGTAATTCTCAAATAAGAATCATATTTCATAAATAAATAAAAAAATAATTTAGATTAACACATAATAAAATAAATGTAAAAATTACTTACATTTTTCTAATGAAAACACTAAGAACCATGGATTCGTCATTTAAACAAAGTACTTCGGACAATCGCCTGTATACTTTTGAGTTCTTCTGAACCTAAAAATTATAATAATTAGATTTTCAATATTAACAAAATAACTCAACATTTTTAATGAAGTTTTTCCTTACCTGATCTCCAACATAAATCTTTCGAAATTGTTCAAAAAAACTGAGCATTGCTAATTCTAATTTTTCACAGCCTCCTTGGGCAAGACGAGAATCAGTGAGATTCATTAACTGTAAAACTCTGAAAGAATTATTTTTCATTAGGTTGTGTTTTTCATGATTTTAAGTTAAAGAATTTTTTTATTAGAATTTAAAAAAATCACTCTGCAAACTAGTTCGCCGTCCATTGCATCATGTTCGTCATTACTATTAAAAGATACTCGACCACCGATAGCAGAACCAATAATATACACCAACCAGGTTAATCGACCTTCTTGAATTGTCAACTCTAAATCATGTGTGGCAGTCAATAGTTCCTGTTTGTATTAAAAAAAAATATATATATACAAAAGTTGTGGGCTAAGTGCATCGAAGTGCAGCCCCACTTATTTTCTATGATAAAATATAAACTAATAGATATTTCGTAGTATTTTTTTTAATGCTAATATTTCTCGGAAGATTAAGAAAAAATAGCCCCATAATGAAAAATAATTATTTTTAATGGTTTTTTTATTGGTAAGTTTTTTTATACAATATTCTTTTTTTTTTAATAATATTTAATTAGATACAAAAATGGATTCCTTGCAAATGATTTAGAGTAGTTATGTTTGTTTGAATATATACAAATGATACGGTTTACAGGGCATGGTCAAGTATTGTAATCGTGCATGAAAAAAGTGGTTTTTTCCATCTTTTTTTCGAAATATCTCAAAAATGGCTGAAACTATTTTGATTAAAAAAAATTGAGCGAAACCATGGCATTTAGCTCTATAAAAAGCTCTAAGTGAACATCGAAAAAATTATATTTTTACTTACTTCTACTTACTTACTTTCTGTGGCCGAACAACATTTCCAATGTTTTAGCCTCCTCTATAATGCCTCGCCATTTTGTCCTATCCCGTGCTATAGAGTTCCAATTTCCTTGAGCACCCAACTCTTCAAGATCTCTGGTTATATTGTCCATCCATCTTTGCCGTGGACTACCTGGTGGCCTTGCTTCGTAGATCGTGCTGATAGCTCGATCTTCATCAGCACGCACCACATGTCCCACCCAAGCCAGCCTTCGTGATCTTATACAGCTCGTGATGTAAGGCGGCCCTGTTAATTCTCTCACTTCCCTTGCACTTCTAAACCTCCATTCGCAGGTAACACTATCTCTAATCATTCATTCCACTTATTCTCTTCAAGATCTTGTTTTCGAAGGACATTAGATTTTTCTGATCAGATAGGGTCATGGTCCATGTCTCACACCCATAGAGCACCACCGGTCGAATAATGGCGTTGTAGATTTTAATTTTAAGTTTTCTTGAGAGATTTTTATTTTTGAGCAGGCTATTTAAGGCTGCCGCACAACGGTTTCCTTTCATTATTCGAGCCTGAATTTCCTTGCCTACTTCATTCTTTGTTGTTATAAGAGTCCCCAAATAGGCAAAATTATCAGCATACTCGTATCTGGCATCCTCACATTAAAAAAAATTATATTATTCGACATAATTGTTTTGTCAAAATGTTCGTTAGTCTGTGCGTTACCAAATTTTTGTGGACGAGCTAGCTCAAAAACTAGGGTGAATATCGAAACCAAATTTCACACAGAGTTTTGGTGCATTGATATTAAGAGCTAATTAGATTTTGTTACATATGGACCCAAAAATTAAAAGGGGTGGAGGGGAGATTAAAAATTAAAAATCTAGGCCATTTGAGCAAACTCAACCAAATTTTGTATACATAATCAGTGGGATCCCAGAAGTCTAAAAATGCAAAAGCTAACCCCTCCCTTACATTATTATAAATAATTTTATTAAATATTAAATATAAGTGAGGGGCCAGGTTGTATGGTAAAGTCAAGTGGATGGCCACATCAGAACACGTCAGCTTATTTGTGGATTGTGGTCTATTCTTCGGTTAAGATATGTTCAGATCAGGCCGATTTCCGGACGACGAGGAACAAGCCGACGAACATAACCAAACCATAAAACAGAACCGAACTGGATCTATCCAACTGAACCGAATAACAATTTCAAAACTACTTAAAAATTCCTGCCCTATAGGCGGAAAGCCTCGCACATCACTTCGATATAATTGTATAGAATAACGTTTAAAAAAATAAAACAATAACAATAATAAATTATAGGTGAATGAATAAATTTAAAACACCTAAAAATATAACAAAATTTGAAAATAATTATTTATGATTATTGGGCTAGATTTTTTTTTTTATTAATCCGTCGAAAAATATTAACATAAAAAAAAATGCCGATATCTCTGTTTATATTTTATAATAGAAAATAGAGGAGCAACTCTTTTATACGTTACCAAGTTGTTTTTTATTTAACTTAAATTTAAATTTTTTTTTTATTTTTATTTTTTTTATTTATTAACCTGATAAAGTCCAGCAGCTTGATCGAAAAGTTGTACTAAAAGTGTACAGGTTTTTTGATATTCACATCTTCCTATTACAGAAAGCTGTTCCAGCTGTTGTTGAACCATACCAAGATCGTCGAGAGGATCTTCAAGAACATCACGTACAACAACAGCAACTGATTCAAGACGAGATGTAATATATGCATTTGTCACTTCGGGTGTATAGGTTTCTAAAAGATGAGGCTCTGTCGCTTTTACATAAGGAACAGAAGCAACCATTCGTTGCCAAAGGGATAATAAGTAATGTACACTATTAGGAGCGAATTGCCACAACTGAAACAAAAAATATTAATAAATAGAAAAAATCTATATATGGTACATAAATTAAAGAATCGAATAGACCCGAAAAATAAAAAAAAATTATCTTAACAAATTTATTAATTTTAGAAGGAAACAAGCAGTGCCGGATTTGGGATTTGGGTTGATACCTAGGGGCATTACGCTAAGGTGCTAAAGCCCTTGTAGCTTGGGATAAAATAAAAATTTCGTGCACATTATCAGAGGCAAGCTGTAATTACAACATGCATTCGAAGATTGCAAATGTATTATATATTATTTGCAAATTTCCATTTATAAAAGGGAATTTTTACTGAAACGTTTGGATATTATAATAATAATAATATAATAAATTTATTGAACCAATTATTTTACATGAATTAATGTATAGATTGTATTTGAGCTTCGACTTCGGAGATTACTTCCCACCATCGACTGTCCTTGAACTTCTTGAGCTTGCCAACATCTTTTTAGTCCTTGTTTTTAATAAGAGGAAAAAACTAATAAAATAAAAAACCTCTTTTCCGATAATCCAAAAATCAATCCATGGATATTATAAACGTTTTAAGATTGTTATCATAAAAGAACTCTGTCTTTTGTAAATTCAAACTCGTGATGATGGGCTAAAAGCCCGAAATATGTATAGAGTATTTAAATTAAAACTCAAAAAATATAATTAAAATTTTTTTTTTAATTTAATTTTTTACTTGTGAAACACCACTATAACCTTTTTTTTAAAATACTCCTGTGTTTAATATGTTTCACTATAAACCAACACCGCTTTCCCTAAATGTTAAAAGAACTGTATTTATTTAATATAAATATATATAGATATATTTTAAGGAAGACCCTTGTACCTTGGGATAAAATAAAATTTCTGGGTACATTACTATCAAACAAAGTGGCAAGTTTTGATTATAACATGATTTCATTGGGCAAAGACCTCTCTTTTTAAGAGCTAACCACTTTGTGACAAGCGATTTTTTAAAATTCAATCCTTAAGAAGAGCTGAATTAGGTGAGTGAAATTTTAGGCTTTGTAGATGTTTGTTTGAATGTTCGCTATGCACTCCTAGATCTTTGGTTCGATCCAAATTTTGAACAGTTATCGTCTTTAGGAGCCTGTGGAACCATTAGTGCAAAAATCGACTGCTCAAAATCTGGAGGGGGGGGGGGAATTAAAATTTTAGTCTGACAGATCCCCGCCAAATTTTATAGTTTCTCTTTATGACCCTGTGAAACTATTGGTGCTAACAGCTGGTGTGTTAGAAATATTAATAAGGAATTAAAGTTTAATTGGAACCTCAAAGCTTGCTAAGTAGCTTGGTAGGGATGCATGGAAGGAAGTAGAAATATAGGGTTTCAAAATTTTAATTAGGATTCCAAAAAACTACAGAAAGGCCAAGGTGTCGAAGACACAGTCAACAGCTTGTATGTAGACCTACTCGAATGAATATTTTTCAGATATAATATAAACAAACCTGTAAACTTTGAACAGTAAATTTAGCAATAAGTTGAATTGCTTCTGGATAGTTTTCCACCATAACAAGTTCCCCAAGTTGATAATTTGACTTCAATCTTGCAAGAAGTCGGCAGAATTCGTGATAATTGCTTGGATCACTCAAACCCTAAAAATACATTTTAGAATTATAGTTTATTGTTAAAAACGTTTCTTTATAAAATGGAGCGAAAAAAATACAATTCCAAAGCTTAGTTAAACTAACTTTTGATAATAATATATATCTTCAACTAAAAACTAAGTTCTTTTTTTTTTAATGTTATTGATGTGAGAAGCAGATACACCAGAAGGTACATCCCCTAAAGGCCTGTATGGGATGGCCCCTCCATCGAAGCCGGGATCACGAGCCAAATCTCAGAAAGTTAGATACAATCCAATATCCAATTTACTAAGTTTTTAGGGGCTTCGAGCAGTGGTAAATTCTCCGTTCGATAAATTAGGTTTAAATTTTATCTCCCACTTAAAAATCTTAAATGATCTCGAAAACAAATAAAGTAAAAAAATCATTGAAATAATGATCTTTTTTAGATATTTTATTATTATTAATCTACTAAAATATTTTATTTTAAAGATTTTTATGATCAGGTTGAAGTTTTGAGTTGATTTTTTTTGTTAGGCTACCGATGGTGAAATTGGAAAATAAGTTAAAATTGAATGAGTTGACTTTAACTAACATTATTTATTTTTACTTTAAAGATTTCAAAATAAGATGCTGAAATATCTTGAATAAACTAAAAAATATCTACTTTTTGTACCGTGGGTATAGACTACGCAGGATGCAATAAATAGAGACCTAAATTTCTTCTTCAAATTTTAAACCTGTAAATGTATAGGCCTCAAAAAGAAAATATTTTAATAAAGTGAATAATAGCTAAAAAATATTAATTAAATTATTTCTTTGTTTTTGTGATTATAAGTCTATTTTTTTTTTTTTTACATAAAAAAACGCTAAGTACAATCAATTTTATTTTGCATAAAAAGCCGATCCTATTGAAATAACGGAATTTTTTTTTATTAAATATTTGCTTATTCTTTTTAAAATGGCTGAAAGGTGAAGAAATCATTTTCAAGTATGATTTATTTTCTGTATGTCTGTCTGAATGTCTGGATTCCGAAACCCATTCTAAATCAAGAATCAAATCAAGTTGTAGAAAGTTCATTCTGGTGCCAAAATGTTTTTTATTTCCAATGCTGAAAGGTGATTAGATTTAGGCTCTCGACTTTGCCGGTTTAAAAATGCAAAATATATGATTTTTTCTTTTAAGATAATTAAAATAATAAATAAATATCTATTAGTTTAATAATAATAAATCATATATTAAAATAATCAATATAAAGATTTTTACTCATGGCCTTTATTCAACTGTCTGAGGGAGTGGACTTTAACAAAATATGTACAATAAAAAAAAAAAATTTACAAAAACAATTAAAAATTAAATTCCTTTACAAGTTCGTATCGGTATTTGAAGGCAGTTCTACAGTAATTAACCAATTTGTTCCAATCCCTTACATCGTGATATTCCAGGAATTCAGGCCTGTCCAAAATTTCCCTTACAAACTCTCAACAGGCAGGGCAATAAAATGAAAGATATCTTCTCTAATAGTTTTTTATATTGTTTAATAGTATGGCGTCTCTAAATGTCAAGCGTACGGTGTCTTGAAAAAGTTTTAACTTAACAACGTCATTTGATGCATATTCCTATCAGAAATTTTAAGATATGTTCCCTTGGACATACCTCCGGTTTGTTGAGGAAATCAAAAATTTCATCAAAAGTTAGTTAAACTATAAGCTTTATTAATTATATTTTTCCCCCCATCTTCCAATCATTAAGATAATAAAGGAATGGCACAGGTGATGTGAACCATCCTAAACAAAACGAGAGATGGACTTTAGCTCCAACATTATTTATTTGTCCTTTAAATTGGAGAGGCATTTAATAATATATATAAATACAAATTAATATAAGAATGTTGAAAAAATGCTTAATATATATTAAAAGGATATTACCTGAGGATTTTGAAGAATATGTTTGACTCCGTTGACCAGATGAGTAAGAAATTTGGCTCGTTCTGAGTTGCTAAATAGAGAGCGTCGAACAGATGCTATTTGTACAAGACACGACAAAGCCTGTAAAATAAATAACATGGAAATCAAATAAATTATATATGTATTTCCAGGCTGTTTTTATAGCGGAGGTTACTTTTTTTTAATTATATAATATAATAATGAAATTTGGAAAAAAAATGTTACCATTCAAATGAACTAAGTGACAAGATGTTAAATAATTCTCAAACAAATTTATTAATATGATTATGGAAAAAAGAATTGCTGAGTGGATGGAAGTATTCAAGTGGTAACATTTTTGCTCAGCCCTGTATTTTATTAGAATGTTATGATGCGAGGTGTTATACCAACAAGTTGGAACAACTTCAAGTCAGAGTTGACTCACATCATTGAAAGAAGAGGGAGAAATTTCAGGGATGAGTTGGAGTCAAAGGTACCTGTGGAGGCGGGTCGACGAGTGAAGATTGTAGGTCGTGGGAAAAATGGAAGCAGGAAGGGTGTTCCAGTTTCTGGAAGTCATAGGGATAAATGAACATATTAATATTATATTCCAAGAAATGTCCTAACTTTTGAGAATTTGATTTCATACCTTACAAAATTCGGCCTATGATGGATGACGTGTAATTAATGAAAAACAGTAATTTTGGGTGTCATATAAAGAAGTGGTTCTTAACCTTTTATTAGTCGCGCCCCCCTTAAAATCCGAAAGTATATTCGCGCCCCACTTAAAATCTTAAAATATTTTCGAGGCCAGTACCCCCCCCCCCCCATTAGGTAACATACTCGTACAAATAAGAACTCTCAAATGTAATAATAATTCATAAATGTTATTGAATACACTCCACTAATTTGTCTTGAAGGAGACAATAAAAGAGTGTCTTCTGCTGTAATTATAAATTTTATTTATTTATAACGAGACTATAGTTTCTCTTCATCAGTCTATTACAATGGATTCACAGGAATTAATTTATAATTCCAGCAGAAGACATACTCTTTTATTGTCTCCATCAATATATAAAAATTCTGCTACTCTCGGCAAAAAAACTTTCAATTTATAATTTGTCTATTCGCACTTCAATTGAATTACTTTTAAAGCTATTCGCATGCAAGAGTCTATCGGAGTTGATTACGTTGCTTCGTTTTAATATTGACCATTGTGGAAAACCCCTTTTCGCACAGATATATGGAAGCAAAAGGCAATAATTGTTGTATGACGATGGTGAACAGGTGTGGATATTCCTTCCGAATATGTATCCAAAATCGTACCAAACTTTTTTTCTTGAAAAGTGAATTCAAACTTAAATCCTTGATCAATTCAATCAGTATCATCGTGGGTTGGTGATAAATTGGTATTATCCCAGTTATTATAGGGATCTCGAATCCACAATTTTCTTCTATCAATTTCATTATTTGGAAAATATTTGTCAAGTTTTTGGAGATCACATTGAATTAAATAATTTGTATGTTCAAATTCACAAATATCTGTAATCATTTGGGAATAATTTGGAAACATTTCTAAAACATTCGATTCTATTCTTCCAATCCATGTACTAAGTTTCATTTTCATCGCCTCTATTTTATCTAGCATGGAAAAAAAATGTGTGTTGATTTCCTTGGATAGATAAATTTAGTTGGTTTATTAAATTGTCAGTAATAACATATTTCTTGAAAAATAGGTATATTTGCTATAGTATAAAAATTGTAAACCTAGACTTATAAACTTATAAAAATATTTAAACGTTATATTCTAATCTCCCAAGAGGCAACATGAAGAAAAAGACATTATATATTTTTCAAAATTTTCTATGTATAAATCTTAATTTGTAACTAATTTGAAATATTTGTGATAGACTGATGATGAAGGCAATGCCTTCGAAACTATAGTCTCTAGAAATAATTAAAAATTATTTTATTTAAAAAAACAGAAGACTCTCTCATTTTATTTTATTTTTAACCTAAAATATTTAAACGGTTTTATTCAACTTGTAATTTTGTCTGTCTATCTGTTTGGGTCAAATTTACTTATGCGCTCAACATTTTCATTTAGTTTAACCATGTTTAAGAATATTGAGATGCCATTAAATTGATCTGTCACTTACATAATTATGCATCACTTATAAAAACTAGTAAAATATTTATTTTTATTTGTAAAGATAGAAAAACTTAAAAAATGCTAATATTTTCGCGGCCCCCCTGTTAAGAATCGCTGCTCTAAAGTGTTGTTTGTGGTTGTTTGGTTTCAACTGATTAAAAGTGAGGAGGAGAGAATTTTGTAGTGCGTTTTGTATAGGAGTTATGGTTTTGAATGAAACAAAGAGTTCAGACGAGAATTTTTCTAACGCAGTGTTTGTTAATCCTAACCTTCTTTATCCTAAGTTTTTGTAGACATTCTTTAAAAAATATTTAAATAAAAGCCGTGTTAATTAATTGATTAATTTTCATAATTCCAAAAAGAATTGTTATTAGGCCATAAAAAGATCATTTTCTGTCTAAAAGGTTATAAGTTTTGCACCATAGTGATAGACAAACTATCAGTTTCGAAAATAGGATAAATTCTATTTTTAGAAACGAGTATAGAAAAGTCGTTTCATGTCCTAAAGGATAATAAGAAATTTTACATAATTTCTCTAAAATTAATTTTCTAAATAATAATGATAATTAAACGAACGAAGAAAAGATTTTTTTATTATATTATATATATTTATTATATTTATATTTTTATTTTATTTTCGAAAACAATGAATAAGAAACTGGAAGAAAAAACACCCACAAATAATAAAGAAGAAGAAATCGAACAAGAATGGAATGATATGAAATCAAGCCTGACTGAAACAGCCAACGAAGTCCTTAAATCAAAGAAAAACGAAATTAAAAAGCCATGGGTAACAGACGAAATACTGCAACTGATTGACGAACGAAGAAAATTTAAGAACAGAAAAGACGAAGAAGGGAAAGAAACATATAAAAAATTAAGATGGAAAGTTATAAGAGAATGTAAAAAAGCAAAAGAAAAAATGATTCAAGAAAAATGTAAAGAAGTCAACGAAAATCTAGTATTGGGAAAAGTTGATGTAGCCTATAGGGCAATAAAAAGAAATTTTCAAGAAGACAAGCCAAAAAGCAAGAACATAAGAGATAAAGGAGGCCACATTATTCTAAACGAAAACGAACAGGCAAATAGATGGAAGGAACACCTAGAAGAACTCTATGGAGAAGAAAAAACAATGAACCCAATAGAAGAAGAAGAATCTGTGGACGAAAACGAATTAGGAGACCCCATACTCAGGTCAGAATTCGAGACAGCTTTGAAGGAACTAAAAAATAATAGAGCACCCGGAATAGACAATATACAAGCTGAAATCCTAAAGAACTCTGGAGAAAAGGCACGTGACAAACTTTTTGAACTAATTAGCAAAATCTATAAATTGGGAATCATCCCAAAAGATTTCGAAAAGAACAAAATAGTCACACTTCCCAAAAAGACAGGCGCGGATAAATGTGAAAATTTCAGGACCATTAGCCTAACCTCACATGCCTCCAAAATCCTAACCAAAATAATCCAGAGAAGAATAGAACAAAGAGTTGAAGAAAATCTGGGGGAAGACCAGTTCGGCTTTAGAAGAAACAGAGGCACCCGAGAAGCAATTCTCTCTCTTAGACTAATAATAGAAAGGGCTTTTATCAGGGAAGAATCTGTCTACATCGGATTCATAGACCTAGAAAAAGCATTCGATAACGTCAATTGGGAAATTATGTTTAAAATATTAAAACAGGCGGGAATAAAATTCAGAGAGAGAAGACTAATCTACAATCTATATCAAAACCAGACGGCAATTATAAATATTGGTGATGAACACAGAGAAGCCAAAATAAAAAAAGGTGTAAGACAAGGATGTGTGCTGTCACCCATGATTTTCAACTTATACATAGAAGAAGCGATTAAAGAATTCAAAGACAAAATTGATACAGGTATAGAAATCCAAGGTCAAAAGATCGCTATGTTAAGATTTGCCGATGACATTGCCCTTCTAGGAAGCAATAAAAAAGAATTAGAGGACGCCTTGAATGGAATTAACCAAATCCTAATAGAAGAAATCAAAATGAAAATAAACAAGAATAAAACCAAGGTCCTAGTATGTACAAAAAAGAACAAACGAGACAGGAATGCATCAAAATTAACCAAGAAAACCTAGAAGGAGTTAAGGAATTCCGCTACCTAGGAAGTAAAATAACATGGGATGGGAGGAGCAAAAACGAAATTAAATCAAGAATTGCCCAAGCAAAAATGGGGTTTAATTCAAAACAAAAACTACTATGCTCCTCCTCAATCAGCTTAGCAAACAGGAAGTTGCTATTGAAGACATATGTATGGAGCATAGCCATGTACGGGTGTGAAACCTGGACAATTGGAAAAGCGGAGAGAAAGAGATTGGAGGCTTTCGAAATGTGGTGCTACAGAAGAATGATGAATATCAAATGGATGGATAAAATTACAAATGAAGAAGTTCTTGGAAGAATCGGAGAAAGAAGAACCTTGTGGAAGAGTCTGAAGAAGAGAAGAGGTCAGATGATGGGGCACACACTGAGACATGGGGGACTGCTTAGGGATATCTTGGAGGGGGAGGTGGGAAAGAAAAGGGGAAGGGGAAGAACCAGATTAGAATATTTCAACCAAATAATTGGGGATATGGGATGCCAGACATTTAGAGAGGTTAAACAGCTGGCGGGGGACAGAGTCGAGTGGAGACGGATTGTTGCATCAAACCAGTCTTAGGACTGTATACTCAATGATGATGATTATAGACAAAAGGATCAGACGGGATTCGAATATAGTTGAATATAATAATGATAATATTCGGAAAAATGAAAGGGCCTGGCTTATCGTCAAAGTTAGAAGGCATGATCCATGAATACGTCTTAGTGCGTCAATTCCAGTGGAGTTTCGATATCCTGCGACGGAGGCTTTCTTTTGTTTCCGACAACGTATAACTCCCTTATAATGAGTTTGAGGGGCATCACTGGATTGCTGTTGAGATGCTCTTTCCAACCGTATATGATTTATCTATTTCAACTTGGCTTTTTTTTCCACCAGTATAAGACTATATTGTGTAGAAATTTGTTCATTTACAACATCAATCCAATATAACTTAACCAGATTAACTTAAAACAAATATTTTATAATGAAAATCTATAAATTAGTGAACTGCAGATTAAGACACTAACAAGCGTCAAAGCTAATTTCTACATATTAAGGAAATAATACATATTGATTTTAAATATTGGTGTCTCATATATATGACGGGTATAAATTTAACAATAAAAGTATAGCTTTTATTATGAAAAACAAATAAATGAATGAGTCTAATATTTTGGCCAAGGAGTGTATGAATTAAATAATAAATTATATAAGATAATAAAATAAATTTAACTTACAAGAGGTGAAAGAGAATTAGGAAGTGAATGATATAAATCAAAAAAGAGCTTAAGAGTACTATAATCCAAGAAGGCCGGTCGCCAAGAAGTAGGAATTTGTACGGTGCAGAGATCATCTGACGATTCATCCGTTGAAGTTCCAATGAAATCAAATGTTAAACAATTTTGTGCAAGTCGGAGTAGTTGAGTCATTAAGCCATGCTAAAACAAAAATATACATAGAATAGGAGAGTGAAGTAAAATTTCAATTTTTGAATGAGATTATTTACCTGTCCTTCATCATTAAAATTAAGATTTTTACAATTCTCCCGGGCCGTTTGGAGTAAAGAACATGATAAACGAAAAATTTCAAAAAGTTGAGTATCACGAAAACTAGATGCAATTTTTCGATGTTTAGTAAGTGACCGATTTGCATCAGCTTCACTAATTTGATTCATTTCGCATGTAAGTTGAGAAAGTAATTGTACACCTATCATACAATGTTCAACTGAACCCTAAAAAAGAAAATTATTATTAATGTATTCTGTTCTATGATGTAAATTGAAATATTGGCTATGTTGTAGATTCTAGGGAAGTCTTGGTTGGAAGTGAAACGTTACTAAATAAACATTTTATAAATATTTAAAAAATTTTGTTTCAATTATTAATAATATATTAAAATATTAATTTTCACTTTATCATGGCGAAGTATTGTAATCGTGCATTAAAAAAAATTGATTTTTTGCTTAGTTTTTTCGAATTAGCAAAATCACGGGGTTTTTTTTATCGTTTTTATCGTATCTCTCTCATATAGAGAGCATAGAAAAAATAATATTTTATAAAATATTATCATTTTGTCAAAATGTCTTTGAGTTAGAAAGTTACCAAATTTTGTGAGCGCCTTAGCTCAAAAACCAATGCGAGTATCAAAATAAAAGTTAATATTTAGTTTTTTATATTGAGACCAAGACATGCTCGATTCTAATTGAAATCGGATCCAAAATTTGGGGAGGTTCCTAAAAAAATTAAAATTATAAAATTTTCAAACCAAGAAAAGCCCAAAGTTACTATGAAAAATTTAAAAGTATTTTCTCTTGGAAACAGACTGGTAGAATTCAATGAAGATATCATGGAAAGGCGTCCACAGATTATGAAAAGTACAAATTCCTAATAAAATAATTTAGTGGAATCTTAAAAACTGACGTTAAGGGCGATCTTCCCTCATTCTTTATGGTTTAAAGGAGATATGAAGGAAGCTTTTAGCCATCTCCGTCTTGTCTTTTTATGGGTGTTACAATTATGTTAATGTTAATGTAAAAATATAATAACAAACAAGCCCTGTTAAAGGGGCAAGAAGGAGGATGTTTCAGGGTCATTCGGTGATTTTTTAAAATGTAAACATGGAGGGAAGATTCTCCAAAACGTGGGGTTTTAAGAGAATGAATAAATTTTATTCGGAACTTGTACTTATCTTTGGAGTGACTTTCAATCAATTTTACATTACTATGAAAGGGTCTTTATTTAAAAAGACTTGCGAATATTTATATTTTAGGCCCCAAATAGGGTGGGGATTGAAAAAAATTATTACTATTAGACCTAGACTTTTCTTCACCAAGAATATTGATTGATTTGTTTCGCATAGGTACCCTTTAAGACTTCAGAAATTGTTATCCATGTGAAATGATATAGGTATAGTGACCAAAAATGAGGAAGAGAATTACAAAAAAAATTAAAATGTTAAAAGTTAAAAAAATATATTTATTTTACATTTATTTAATACATGAGAGAGGTAGGTGTATTGTAAATTCATGTGGATGGCCACATCACTTTATTTAAATTGTCATTTAGGTATTTCAATTAATGAAGATTCAAAAATCTGATTTTAAAGGGATAAATTTTAAAGCATTAATTTTTTGCCAAATTATATCATTTATTTACATTTGGTTTCAATATACAGCAATTTAATGAAAAATTGTACAATTAATAATATTGCAAATATATGGATTGTATTTCATAAAATACTTGCCTGGAGAAATTTAGTAGTATCTGTTACAACATTTCGAAAAAAATATTCGTCTTTATCAGAATCAAACCAGCCGAGTTTTGTAATACGAGCGAATAAAGTAACTAGAGCTTGGATAACAAAATTCGGTAATTTTGGTCTTGTCGCTAAATAATTTAAAACATAATTGCCTGAAAAAAAGTAATATTATGATGTATTAGAAAAACATATAATTTGTATTGCTAAACTATTAGATGCTAAAATGAATTTATGAAATTGAGTGAATTTTTAATATTAACTTATTACTCTAAGAGTCCTTTTATTGATTTTAATTATTTTCCCACTAGATGTAGGCTATGGAGATATTGAAGGATTATCTAAATATCGGATTCAATTCAAATCAGTTTAGATTTGAAAATATTCACTATAAGTATTATTTCTTTAGTTCTACCCAATAGATGAGACGAAGGTTCAATAATTATCAGAAATAAATTCATGGTCGGCGAAGAAAAATTAATTGTATCTATGTTTATGTAGTTTAAAATGAGTATAATTCATATGTAAAGTGTGTATTGTATAATAAATAGCAAAAGTTCACATTGTTTTGTAAATCTTATAAATATAAAATATAGAAATTGTAAACTACATAGTCTACAATTAACTTTTCTTCAACAAGAATATAATAATTTTTATTTACTTAGAGATGGAATTTCGGAATATAGTTTTAAAATAAATGTGTTTTTAATAATATGGCTAATAAGAACTTTTAATAAATATGTATTAATATATTATAGAAGATTTTTTTATTTCGCAAACCCCTTCATATGACAGCAAGAGTACCAGTTTGAGAAACACTGGTCTAGGTTGACAAATATATATATATAGCTTTTCGATAAAACCATTCAGATTACATTTAATATAACTTCGAAGATTTGGGAAACAATGGTGACCTATCTATGAGAAAATTTTTAGTAATATAAATATTTTTAAGGATAAAATATAATAAAATTTACAAAAAATATTTCCCATCTTTTCAATAATATTTACAAAAAAATATCTCTCATCTTTTCAATAATATTTACAAAAAAGATATGATAAATTTTCAAGTCGTCTATATTTGCTTGTTTGGGCCTTTGCTAGTATGGAAAATTTTTCCAGGTTCAACAAACTATTCATTGTGAAAGTGAATAATTTGTCAATATTTTCTAGTTTAATCAAGAAGTTTCTCCTTGCAATTTTGAATGGATTTCCACATGATAATAGATATAGAATAGAATAAATATCTATAAAGGAATGAACCAACTCAAAGAAATTTTTATTTGTCTATTTTTAATCTTTTATTTATCAAGTTTTAATTATTTACAAATTTCGATTATTTCTTAAATCGACTTTTATCTAAAATTTTCTCTTTATTAATGATTAGAAAAATCAAAATGATCTCTTAATTTTATTGATTGTATATATATATATATATATGTAGAAATACATTTTAAATTTATTTCTATTAAATAATACAATCAAGAACATATTAGTAAATATTAACAGTTACATAGTTTCTTGAGTAAAAAATAAAGATTTTTTATAGCTAAATAAATTATTGATTATATTAAATAAATTTAAATTTTAACATTTTTATAAAAATCTAATGGTAACATAAATGAATATATTTTAGATTTGACTATGAAATGCAATTACGTATATCGACTCGTTGCTGTAAGCTCAATCCTTGTGCACTTCTTGAAACAAGTTTGGTGAGAGTAGTGGCTGCTAAAAGCTGAGCATATCCAGAATCACCCCTATCCAAAAGAAGTTGGCATTTAGTTAGAGTATCTGGGGCATTTTGGAAGCCAACAAGGGCTTTTTCTGCTTCAGCACGATGTGCTGTGTCTTGAGACTCATAAAGTTGTTTACACAACAATTCAAGCTGCTGAACCTCCTAAAAACAAAACAAAAAAACGAGGTTTTAGATCTAACGAATAATTCAAAAATATGCAGGAATCCGAAGGGGGGAAGTTTTTTGGTGGAGCTTGAAAATAATTATAAATGATATTTGATTATTATTAAATCAAAAATATCTATTTATAACTTGTATACAATTTTAAAAATGAATCTTAATAAATTTATTATAATAGTAAAAAGTAGAGAAGCCGCGAGAGTATTCTAAATTATTTAGGGGGCCGTGAAGTTAAGAAACAGTGTCTAGTTGGTCTCCTATGGATGTGAGCAGACCGCCCCATGGCACGATGCAAGTGCACAGCACCAGGGCCCTGTCAGCAGTATAAGTGGAGACCTAACAAATTATTTTTTTTAATTAAATTTGATAATACGAGAAAATCAATTTTGTTTCAAGTATCCTACTTAGTACTTATCTAGTTTTATTATGTAATTAATTACATTATATTTTATACTAGGTACTCTATAAAGATTTATACCAAATTAAATTATTAATAACAATATTAAATTTTTAATACTCGAATATCAGTCACTATTGTATTCAAAAAAATATAGAGGGGGGGGGTATACAAGAACTTCGCACCAGGGCGCCGTTTACCTAGGGTCGACTATGGATGAGAGAATTTTAGATAATTGTAAGAAATGGTATAGGATAGTCAAATGGAGGCGGACTGACTTCTAAGGCCAATGGCATTTATACAATATCACTTGAACAAAATAATAAATACATAGCTATTCAAAAGCATAAATATAATTCATTTATAATAAAATAAATGTGTATGATTTTAGGAGTAACTAATTTGAGTAAAACTAGATATTAAAGAGTCATAAAAAAGTTTTGCTAAGTTTTAGTCAATATATTTTATGATTATTATTATTTTTTGATTTATAATAAATGGATATAGGTCAATTAGGAAGCAATAAAAAAATTAGAAAACGTTTTGAATGGGAACAACAGAACTTTAGGAGAGGATTCTAATAAAAATAAATAAAATCAAGATTAAGGTCAAAACAATTTTGTTATAGGCTGAAAGTTGATGTATAAATAAATTCTAGTAAATTTGGTTGAGTATTTAAGAGAAATCGAGGAACATGGACGGTGAGAACATAATAAATTTTGAAAGGAACAATGTTTTAAAGAAACTAATTTAGTCTATATGAAAAAAGTACAAGCAAAACAAGAAAGAATAAGACAGGGATAAAGAACATTAGAAGGAATTCCGATAGTGGGGAAGTAATATAACGTGGATCAGAAGTCTTAAAGAAATTGGAGAATTTGATTCTCCGATTTTTGTGATTTGCTAATTTTTTAAATTTATTCACAGAATAATATAGCGAAACTCTAAGGGAAGGGTCGGCGAACCGGGGTAAATTACCTAAAGTGGACTAAAAATGAAAATTTTGAGGGTAAAGGGGCTCTATTGTATATATTTGTGTTTATAGAAATCTTTATAAATAAAATTAAATAAATAAAAATTGCAGAGAAAACGATTGAAGCCCGAAGATAGTATCCAAATTACAACTAAAAAACCTCAATTTTGATAGTGTAACAAAAAAAATATGAAGTTAAAAGTTTTGAATTTAATTCTTTCTTTTCGAAACGAGGATGTAATATGGGCGAAATCGAATATATTTTGGAGTAAAAAAGATTCCAGATCCCTACTTTAAGGGATAAAATATTGTTTTGTTGATGATGATTTTTTTTTATAATGATATTGATACAAGAAAACGTTGCACCAAAAAGGTACAACCTCTGTAGTCCGCGGTGGACCCTTGTATCGTGAAAATAAGAAGAGATTTGGGTAGGAGTTGAAGGTGTCTGTGGATGCGGGTCTTGAAAGATTGAAGCTTATAAGTTGCTGGGAAGACGGTCGGAGGAAGAGAGTTCCAGTCTCTAGATGTCATAGGGATAAACGAATTGGCGAATGAGTTTGTTCGGTTAGTATCGAATTTAAGCGCGCGCATAGGGGTGTTGGATCTTAGAAATTCGTGTATATCGCGCCAATGAAGCCTTTGTAGGGATATATTGATTTTATCTTGTCAGAACAAAAGCCATATCTATAAAAAAGAGAAAGGGCGGAGACAGATCTAGGATGGGCTAGGGAGTCGAGAGTGTCAGTTAATGCAGGATCTCATATCAGTCTGAATTGCATCCAAGGTAGCAAGAGAATGGTTGGAGGTTCCTCTCCACAAATGCGAGCAATATTCGAGACAGAGCTGGTAAGCTTAATTTGATATAAAGATTTCATAATTAGTAGAGATTGTGGTGTTGGTGCAAGGTGAAACATCTTTAATAAAGATAAGAGTAAATAAGGTCGGAGGAAGAGAGTTCCAGTCTCTAGATGCCATAGGGATAAACGAATTGGCGAATGAGTTTGTTCGGTTAGTATCCAATTTAAACGCGTGCATAGGGTTGTTGAATCTTAAGAAATTCGTGTATATCGCGCCAATGAAGCCTTTGTAGGGATATATGGATTCTTGGTCACTTGTGACTTAACTCATAGTAAATGAATATTACATATAATATTTATTTACTCTTATCTTTAATAAAGATTTCAGCTTATTAATGCAAATTTTTCGGTCAAAATTTAACTCATTTACTACAGTCGAACTAAAGTTAAAGAGAAAAAAATTATGATAAATTATATTTCAAAAAAATAAAAAACACGCTTCTAAAAAGTACAAAATAATGTAATACTTAATCAAAAAGTGTGGGGCGGAGAAACATGTACTTTTAATTAATTTCGACAAAGTGCCCCACGCTTTTTGATTAAGTATTATATTATTTTGTACTTTTTAGAAGCGTGTTTTTTAGTTTTTTTAAAATATAATTTATTTTTTTACTTTTTAGTCTTAATTATTTTTATAGAGAAAAGTTTGTGGAATTTAACAGAATGAAATGTATTTATTTTTATTATTTTTATATAATTTCATTTAAATTGAGTAGGTCAGTGTTCCGCAAGCTTTTTATGTTCAAGGTACACCTAGCAAATCAGAAATTTTTGGAGGTACACCAAGAGAAAAAACAATGTTTATTTAATATTTATTTATTATTATAATCAATATAATAGGAAAAGATGTTTTAATGAGAAGTGATGAGCCTGCTTAGCTGAGCACGAGGCGATCAAAATTTGGAGGAATCGTTGATAAGGCCGCTCGAATAACTCTCAGCTATGTGTAGGTGCATTATCTTAACAAAATTTGACATTTTTCCGCCCCGGCACACCAGCTAATAAACTACGGTACACCAGTGTGCCGCAGCACACACTTTGTGGAACACTGGAGTAGGTAAACAATTATTTTGATAGAGAAATGTTTGCGGAATTTAACAGAACAAAAGTCACATTGATACATAGATAGATACATACATACAGGCGAAGCTAATATAAAGCGTGTAAAAAAAACTACAGTGGCTCAGTACATCAAATTTTGTCCATTTGTGATTAAAAGACCAAAGAACGTATTTAAAATGTAAAAATTGAATTAAAAAAGTTATAATTTAAAAATTGAATTATCGATTGGTTCATTTTTATTGTTTATGATAATATTAAGAGTTTTACATTACACAATAATGATAACAACCAGTAGATAATTTTAATTTTTTTACTTTAGGCAACTTTTTTATATGGGGAGGGGGGGGAGGGTTGAACCCTTTAACCCCCCCTTACCTACGTGCCTGGCTATTTAATGTATAAATAAAATTGTTACAAAAGTTTGAAGATAAAGGCCAATTCTTCGAAACTATAATGAGTTATGGAGTCTATATCAAATAAAATTATATATTGTTTAAGTATATACCTAACCTAATGAGCTAATTATTAAAGTCCATAGCATGCATATTATTTAATTAATCAAGTACTTTGCATGGCATTTTGGACAGGAAGGTAGCAAATCAAAAAAATTGTCATTGATTTACGCAATGTTTCTCCAACTTTTATTTTGGCTACATCAGGCGTCTAAAAAATACAAAAAACAGAGTTTCAGAGAAATCAACAATGATATGACTTTTGTTGATTTCTCTGAAACTCTGTTTTTTATATTTTTTAGACGCCTGATGAAGCCAAAATAAAGTTGGCGAAACATTACGTAAATCAATGACAATTTTTTGATTTGCTACCTTCCTGTCCAAATACCTGCCAACGTACTTGATTAATGAGATAGTTTGCTGTAACAAGGTTATATTTTAAATTAAAAAAAAGTATATACCTTTCTAAATTCTAGAGAAAGCAACTTTTTTTTCTTTTTTGAAAAAAATTGTCATTGAAAAAGGGAGAAATTCTCCCGAAACATTTGACTTTTGAATAAATGTGTTTTGGATTGTTTTTTATAAAAGATTTGTATTTTTTCATTTATATAAAGAATCAATAAAAGTTTTTTTCCCTTTTATATACCTATATATAGGTGTATGTTTATTTGCATCAAGCAGATGACACTCTCATTGATTTCATTTTAAGAAAATCAATGGTTAAAGTTATTTTATTTAGGGCCAGTTGTATGTCGGTTGGTAAACTCTTTTTAAACGTTGATAAAGGGTAAAACCTTAAAATTCACCTTGTGCCCGGTGGGATAGCCAATCAGATGACAGGCACTTTCGTCTGATTGGCCATCCATCGGGCACAAGGTGAATTTTAAGGTTTTACCCTTTAACGTTTAAAAAGATATAATAATAAAACTAAGATACGAGGTAGGTTTCACAAAAGGAAATAAAACAAAATTGATTTTGAATTTAAAAAGTTTACCAACCGACATACAACTGGCCCTTAGAAAACTTATTGTTGTTTACTATTAGTGTAATGGAAATCATTTTGTGATTAATTTAATTAAAATTAAATAAAAGAATAAATTATTCATTATAAAGGTATTATAAGGAAGATAATGGGAAGTCACCGCTGTGAACAATTTACCCAGAAGAATCACTATAGAGCGGATACTCTGTATAGTAAGCCCAATGCTCGGGATCGAGTATGACACATGGAGAAGATAAAATTATTTTAATTCAATTTTTAATTTTTTAAGGACGTTTTTAAATCTTTTAATAAGATTTGATTAAAACCTGATGTATTTTTCCTTTGTAGTTTTTAATTCTAATTGATTGCCTTAAAAACTTTTGTTGTAAAATAATTAGGGAATTAAGAATACGCGTAAGTGTTATTTCAAAATTGAAAAGATATACTAACCCAAAACTAGCCAAGTGTTGATTTTAAGATAAAATTAATTAGGTTGTCCTGTCCTTGATCCAAATAAACATATACCTATATTCCTATATATAAGCGGATATATATACATTTGTTAGACTCTAGTTTCCAAGGTTTGACCTTTATCATGGCTCTTTTTAAATTAGAAATATTCGGTGTTTCTCATGGGTTTAATTAACACCCGATTGGATGTAGATAATTCGTTTTTTTTTAATGATAATTATGTGGAAGGAGTTACACTAAAAAGGTCCCCTAAAGGCCTGGGTTGGCCCCTCCATCGTGAAAAGAAGAAGAAGAAGTTTTGTTATAGTAGTAAGCTGTTCAACTTTACAAACAAATATAATATATATCGTCGCCCGAGGAGTGAACCGCGATTGGAATTAGATGTACACCGTCTAAGGAATTATGTGCAATTAATTAGATAATGCCCTTTCATCTATTGTCTTCTACTTGGAAATGAAAGTGGAAGTGTACACGATATTAGGTCGCGGTTCACCCCTCGTCGTCGCTTTAGGGTATTGGTACAGTGTAAACCTGCTAACCCACAACAAGGTAATTTTACAGGGCAGAGAAAAAAACAAACAGAATTTAATATTGTTGTTATGGAAAGAAACTATTTTTCACATTTTTTTCTACAACTTATAATCGTAATTTTAAATAGCAGTTTTACTTGGACGGTAGAGCATCTCTTTTTCTTTCGAACGGTATTAATATGTCATATATGATAAAAAAATGGAGTTAGCAGGTTTACACTCTAAGGCGACGATATCTACTTATATATAGGTAGGTATGTTTATTTGCACGACAACCTCAATGATTTCTCGCTTAGTTATTTTGGATGTTAATATATCGGAGAATAAGTCAGCACCCGGTATAAATATATTATTTTATTTATTGGGGCCGATAGTTTCAAGGTCTTTGACCTTATTATAATTATATATATACCTTATATATATTTGTTTTTATTTAAGCATTAAGTCGTAATTGAATAGGTACCTGTTCGATTATGAATGGAGGCAATTCAATTCGCATTCTAAAGGAATAATTTTAATAATAAACCTGAAAATGATAGCAAAGCCTTCGAAAGTATATTCTCAAATAAATAAAATTATTTATACATGGATATATATTTATTAATGTTTATATGTATATGTATGTATATATTTATTTACATCAAGCATAAACACTTTTTTTATTTTTATTATTATTACATTACTTATAAAGTTCTTAACTAGTTAATTAGAAATGAGAATGTTTTGTAGAACAAGAAATAAATAAGAAATGTTTTCATCAATAAAATTAACAATCTAAGTAAATGTCAGAATAAATAAAACAACAACGGACAGTCTATTATGCCTTCGAAATGGAGTGTTAGAGAGAGACGGCATTTGCAAAAGGATTATTGGGTTACAATTAATACTTACGACCATGATCGGTTAATGATGTAGGTTCAAGGGAAAATTTTGCGTCTGCAGGAAAAGCCCTTGATCAAAAAGATCTGGACAGTTGTCGTGATGGAATTGTTTCAATTGAGTTTGTTTGTGTCCTCTGCTGATCATAGCTGCTCCTCCGCCATTTTATCTCTTTTCGTGGCAAACTTCACGTCTAATCTTCATGTTTGTCTAAATTGAAGGATTTTGCACATGCGCAGATTAAATTCTCGGAGCCACAGCCGGCTGTCAGAGCGGACTTTATAAACTTTGAAAAAAATTATATAAGCGGTACTTACAAAATAAGGTTCACATATTCGTGCTCGCGCCTCGCCTCGCCACTCGTGTGTGTGGATGTAAACAAAGTTTTTACTATAACCATATGCACAAGGATGGAGGTAAAGAATATTGTGATCACTCTCGGGGCAAGCGTGGCTTCAAAGGGTCCTCAGGTAAAGACTACGGAACCCATGGACTCAATTAAAGTCACAAATTGTAGTATTCAATTAGGTTGAATTTTAGCACGTGACGGTTTTGCCAAAAATTACATGGGGTCTCGTCGAGAGGCCAAAAAGTGCGATTTTTCATTTAGTGCGTGCGGATGTATGTATGTATGGATGTATGGATGGATGTATGTTATCGCTTTTTTGGCCCACGATTTTTTCCACACCGTTGCACCGATTGAAATGAAATTGAAAACCTACCATTAGTTTAACAAAATGAAGCGCTGATTAGTTTTTGGTACATATCGGCCTACAAACATTAGTACTTTATTTCAGTACTTTTTAGTTTTTTCTAAATATCTTGAAAATGACTTAACCAATTTTGATGAAATTTAATATCCTAATTAAGTACCTTGGGGACCACAAAAAAGGTTAAATAAAGTTTTAGTAAAATTATATTTTAAAGTACTTTACTCTAGAGTAAGATGGTACTTTTTTAATTTTTTAAATTCTTTAAAATTTATTCATTTGAAAGTTTTAATATAGCTCATTTAGCCTTGCTTAAGTAAGAATGGATAGGCTTCTCTCTGTGAAATGCTAAAAATTTGGGAGGAATTTTTATGAGTAACCATAACAACTGCGTTGTTTTCTTATCCGTTACCTTTGCTGAAGACAGAGAAATCGATTTTAAACCAAAAATAGCGATTGATTCTCATCTAGTACTTGAGGAATAATCATTCTATATTGGATTTTTGACGTTTCGGTTTTTATTAGTAACCATTGCTGAAGACATAGAGAAATCGACTTTAAACCAAAAATAGCGATTGATTCTCATCTAGTACTTGAGGAATAATCATTCTATATTGGATTTTTGACGTTTCGGTTTTTATTAGTAACCATTGCTGAAGACATAGAGAAATCGACTTTAAACCAAAAATAGCGATTGATTCTCATCTAGTACTTGAGGAATAATCATTCTATATTGGATTTTTGACGTTTCGGTTTTTATTAGTAACCATTGCTGAAGACATAGAGAAATCGACTTTAAACCAAAAATAGCGATTGATTCTCATCTAGTACTTGAGGAATAATCATTCTATATTGGATTTTTGACGTTTCGGTTTTTATTAGTAACCATTGCTGAAGACATAGAGAAATCGACTTTAAACCAAAAATAGCGATTGATTCTCATCTAGTACTTGAGGAATAATCATTCTATATTGGATTTTTGACGTTTCGGTTTTTATTAGTAACCATTGCTGAAGACATAGAGAAATCGACTTTAAACCAAAAATAGCGATTGATTCTCATCTAGTACTTGAGGAATAATCATTCTATATTGGATTTTTGACGTTTCGGTTTTTATTAGTAACCATTGCTGAAGACATAGAGAAATCGACTTTAAACCAAAAATAGCGATTGATTCTCATCTAATACTTGAGGAATAACCATTCTATATTGGATTTTTGACATTTCGGTTTTATTGGTAACCATTGCTGAAGACATGGAGGAATCGACTTAAAATAAAAAATAGACATCGATTCTCATCTAATACTTGAGGAATAACAATTCTACATTAGGTTTTTGACGTTTCGATTATTATTGGTAACCATTGCTGAAGACATGGAGGAATCGACTTAAAATCAAAAATAACGATCGATTCTCATCTAATACTAGAGGAATAACCTTATTGCATTCAATTTTTGATGTTTTGACCATTAATGGCAACCTCTACTGAAAACGTGGAAGAATCGACTTAAAATCAAAAAAGACTAAATTCTTTTTTGGTAAACAACTCAAGCTTGAGTTGTTTGCCATAAAAGAATTTAGTCTTTCTTGATTTTAAGTCGATTCTTCACGTTTTCAGTAGAGGTTGCCATTAATAGTCAAAACATCAAAAATGGAATGCAATAAGGTTATTCCTCTAGTATTAGATGAGAATCGATCGTTATTTTTGATTTTAAGTCGATTCCTCCATGTCTTCAGCAATGGTTACCAATAATAATCGAAACGTCAAAAACCTAATGTAAAATTGTTATTCCTCAAGTATTAGATGAGAATCGATGGCTATTTTTGATTTTAAGTCGATTCCTCTATGTCTTCGGCAATGGTTACAATAATAACGAAATGTCAAAAATCCAATGTGAGAAATGGTTATTCCTCGACTCTTAAATGAGAATTATTTTTGAATTAATGTCAATATGAACTACAAATTGCAAGTGATATCTGATTAATAATAAAGGAACAAACATATTAATATTTCAAATGAATTTGGATAAAGTTTAGCAACGATCCGTTGCAGTTTATTTTTTTACTTTTCGGCCTTTCTAATCATAAGCCAATTTACGATACTAATTATTACTTTACCATACAGGGTATGGTCAAGTATTGTAATCGTGCATGAAAAAAGTGTTTTTTTCGAAATATCTCAAAAACGACTGAAACTATTTTTAACCGACTTCAAAAAAGGAGGGGGTTCTCTATTCGACTGAATTTTTTTTTTTTTCTTTTTGTGCCTATATTACCTCATATCTCCGCCAATTGTGAACCGATTTTGAAATTTATTTTTTTGCATTGGGTTCAGTCTACCTTTCCGATTGGTCCCATTTTTTCATAGGTATTAGACCTTTTTTGTTAGGTTTGCTCATGCCTAACTTCTTTGTTTATGAACCGATTTCAATGATTCTTTTTTTATTGGAAAGAGGGTATCTTAGGGATGGTGCCATATTAATTTGGTCAAGTTCTGATGATATGATCACTATTAATAACATCACTAAAAAGAGAAAAATAAAAATAATTTTTAAGAAAAAATAAAACCGACTTCAAAAAAATTAAATGCAACAAATAAAATACACTAAAATGTATAAAATAATTATTAACTTATTTAGTTACAACTAAACTACGAAATATTAACATGAAATTACTTTTTTAAGTCGGTGCCAAACATATACCTTTTATGAATCGCATTGGCACCGAGTACAAAAAGTAATTTCATGTCAATATTTCGTAGTTTAGTTGTAACTAAATAAGTTAATAATTATTTTATACCTTTTAGTGTATTTTATTTGTTGCATTTAATTTTTTTGAAGTCGGTTTTATTTTTTCTTAAAAATTATTTTTGATTAAAAAAATCAAGCGAAACCATGGCATTTCGCTCTACAAAAAACCCCTAATAAGTGAACATCTAAAAAATTATATTTTTCGAGATAATGATTGTTTTGTCAAAATGTCTGTTAGTCTGTCCGTCCGTCCGGTTGTCTGGTTGTCCGTTAGTCTGCGTTACCAAATTCTTGTAGATGAGCTAGCTCAAAAACTAGTGTGAATATCGAAACCAAATTTCACATGTAGTTTTGGTCCATTGATTTTTCCTTTATTGGGCCACGCAGGTGGGTGCCTCCACTAACAAGAAATATTTACATAGTTGGGTGAATTTAATTATAGGAGTATTTACATAATTATAGGAACATTTACATAATATATTTACAAAAAAAAAATTCTATTTACAATTTCTAGCGCATGGCGATTTCCCTATAAGTTCTCCTGTTGAAGCTGTAAAAATTCATCAAAGCACCCCTCATCGCCCTGAAGGTCATATCGCATAAAGTTCTCTGGGAAATTCCCAGGGAGACATGGGGAGGCACCGCTTTATGCCACCACACTCCCTTCCACGAGAGTGTGATGGCTTCAACTCTCACAGAAACCGAGCCCACCCCAAACCTTGCTGCAATGTTGTTAACCAGACTGGAGTTGCCCTTATAATAATTGATTTTGTTTCTGTGGGCAACCCCCAGTCTGAGGATCGCTGACACTATCTCCACATTCAGAACCCACACAACCACCGACCCGTCCTTCGCCACGATGTCTGGCGGTCCTGTTCCCGGCCGAGCTCTGATATAAATATTCGAGCTCGACCCGCATTCCCTTTTTTATTAGTTCATCAGCCAGATGTCTAACCACAGCATCATGCCTCCTGAGCTTTCCATCATGCGTGCGCCCACACGACTGGAGAATATGCGCTCAGCGCATTGCGCTGTCGTTTCAGTTTTTCTACACCCGGCCCTACACATGGGTGGACCCTCCGGTCGCCTTCCCCTACTTGATTAAGAGCTGATTAGATTTTGATACATATTGACCCAAAATTAAGGGGGGTGGAGTGTTAAAAATTAAAATTCTAGGCCATTTGAGAACACTCAACCAAATTTTGTATACATAATCAGTAGGCCCCCAGAAGTCTAAAAATGCAAAAACTATTAACCACACAAGGGGAAGGGGAGGGGGGTTTAGAGTCAAAAAATGAAAATCTTGGCCATTTACCAAACTCAACCAAATTTTGTATACATAATCAGTGGGATTCTAGAAGTCTACAAATGCAAAAACTAACCGCCCAAAATGGGGGGGGGGGGGGTGTAGGGTCAAAAAATTAAAATATAGGCTCTTGTACCAAACTCAACCATATTTTGTATACATAATCAGTTGGGCCCCAAGAGTCTAAAAATGCAAAAATTAACCCTCCTCCCCTACATGATTATAAATAATTTGATTAAATATAAGTGAGTAGCCAGGTTGTATGGTAAAGTCAAATGGATGGCCACATCAGAACACGTCAGCTTATTTTTTAAAATTTGTCTCTACTCCGGGGTCAGGTTTTAGCCGGATGCCTCGAGTCGGATTCGAACCCGGGTCCACTTGGTTAGCAGGTTGACACGCTAACCCCTAGCCTATTAGAAAAGAATCGATCGTTATTTTTTATTTTAAGCCGATTTCTCCATGACTTCAGCAATGGTTACTAATAATAACCGAAACGTCAAAAATCTAATGTAGAATTATTATTCCTCAAGTATTAGATGAGAATCGATGCCTATTTTTGATTTTAACTCGATTCCTCCATGTCTTCAGCAATGGTTACCAATAATAACCGAAACGTCAAAAATCCAACATAGAATGGTTATTCATCAAATACCTATTAGATGAGAATCAATCGCTATTTTTGATTTTAACTCGATTCCTCTATGTCTTCAGCAAAGGTAACGGATAAGAAAACTACGCAGTTGCTATGGTTACTTATAAAATTTTCTCCCAAATTTTTAGCATTTCACAGAGAGAAGCCTATCCGCTCTTACTTAAGCTAGGTTAAATGAGCTATGTTAAACCGATCAAAAGAATAAATTTTACAGCGTTTAAAATAAAGAATTTTTAAAAAGTACTATCTTACTCTAGAGTAAAGTACATTAAAATATAATTTTACTAAAAACTTTATTTAACCTTTTTTGTGGTTCCCAAGGTACTTAGGATATTAAATTTCATCAAAATTGGTTAAGTCATTTTCAAGATATTTAGAAAAAACTAAAAAACTACTACTAGAATGAAGTACTAATGTTTGTGGATCGAATGTACCAAAAACTAATCAGCGCTTCATTTTGTTAAAGTAATAGTAGGTTTTAAATTTCATCAAAAATTGGTTAAGTCATTTTCAAGATATTTAGAAAAAACTAAAAAACTACTACTAGAATAAAGTACTAATGTTTGTGGATCGAATGTACCAAAAACTAATCAGCGCTTCATTTTGTTAAAGTAATAGTAGGTTTTAAATTTCATTTCAATTGTTACAACGGTGTGGAAAAAATCGTGGACGAAAATAACGATAATATACATCCATACATCCGCAAGCACACAATGAAAAAATCGCACTTTTTGGCCTCTCGACGAGACCCCATGTAATTTTTGGCAAAACTGTCATGTGCTAAAATTCAACCTAATTAAATACTACAATTTGTGATTTTCATGTGGGGAACATATTCACCCACAAGACTCAATGTTGTCTAATTTCTAGGCGCGAAAATAGAGATTTCCCTGATATTCACTTCGATTCGAATACCCTGAAAATGTGTGACAGCCTATCCATGTTGGGCGTCTCTGTCGCATCTGACCTGTCTTGGAATGAACACATCTCCTCTGTGGCGAAATCTACAGCAAGGAAGATTGGGTTCTTATTCGAGGTCCAAGCGATTTTACAAACCCCCACAACTTCTCACCATCTACAAGGCCCAAATCCGCCCCTGTCTCGAATACGGCTCTCATCTGTGGAGAGGAGCCTCAAAATATTCTCTTGCTACCCTTGATGCAATTCAGAAACGAGCCGTCAGGCTAATTGACGATTCTACCCTCACCGACTCCCTCGACTCGCTGGCTCATCGAAGAGATGTCTCCGCCCTTTCCCTTTTCTATAGATACTATCACGGCAGGTGCTCTGATGAGATAAAATCAATAATTCCCCCCAAAGCATGCTTTGCACGCAGCACACGTTTTGCCGACTCCCAACACTCTTTCGCGGTCAAATTAGAAAAGTGCCGGACCACTTCATTCGCGAATACATATATCCCCATGACTTCAAGGAACTGGAACTCTCTCCCAGCCTCTATCTTTCCCAGCACCTATGATCTTCAAACCTTCAAAACCAGGGTGCATAGACACCTACGTCTACACCCTCTCACTTAAACAACTTTCCCTTCTCTTCGGTAATGCAAGGGTCTTTCGAGATCCATGGGGGCTACATCTTTACTGGTGCACCCCTTCTTGCATTCGATTGCATTAAAAAAAAAAAAAAAAAAAAAAAGTCCATGGGTTCCGTAGCCTTTACCTGAGGGCTCTTTGAAGTCTCGCTTGCCGCGAGACCGATTACAATACTTTACCCATGCTTCGCATTGGATAAAGTAAAAATAATAATAATAATAAATAATTATTTAAATTCACTAATTTAAATATAATAATATTTAAACAAAAATGTCCAAAATTACATCCTCTATAGCTTTGTTAATAATGGAATTTGCCGTAGAGTAAACAGTTTAGGAGTTATAATAACTCCTAGAGACGGACATACATATAAGTATATATAAATAAACAGACACAGGCACAAATGTCCTTTAATACGTCCCTGTTCAGGCAAAACTCACTAACTGCAAAATAGCTGTTTTTAGTTATTTACATCAGTACATATGAACAAGGAAATCTTTCAAGAGACAAAACTCACCAAGTCGTTAAAACTATTTTTGTCTGCTTTTTGTTTTTGTTGTGTAATCATACCATCAAGGAATGTGAAAAATGTTTCTGCAAAAAAAAACTATTTCGTGTTTGGTGAGTTTTGCCAGAATAGGGACAAAGTATGTGATAATATTTGTAATGAACTATTAGTGGGATTTAAAATTAAAAAATTATTAATTATTAAAAGCAAATTGAGAAAAATACATTTATAAATTTTTTCCTAGGGCCAGATCCCAAACCTTTTCTACGGCGCGCGGAACACTTTTGTGAGAAATTTTTGTTAGTGGAACACTTATTTAAGTTAATATAAGAAATACATAATCTTATCACCAGTTATTTTATTAAAATTAGGCAGTTATAATTCAAAATGACAACTTATAGTTATGTTATTATTAAAGCAATTTTTGAGACAGACCTAAATGCGATTTCGCAACATTCTGGTAAAATGAGTGATTCGACTATGCTCGTACTCTTCCGATTTGCGACTAAATCCGCGGGACACTTGTGAAATGTTTACGGAACAACAGGGCTCCGCGGAACACCTGTTGGGAACCACTGATCTAGAATATGAATAAATATTATTTTTATGCATGCTTTTTCCTCTGTGTCTGGATATAAATACACACAATAACTCAAAATTGACATTTTTAGTAAGTTCGCTCTGTTTTCATTCAATTTATTTAGTCTTAATTCGTGTTTAGTTTATCGTGATTGCCTGAGATCTGTATGAAATGATAACACCTTTTAAAAAAATAATTTTCTAAATATGTAGAATCGAGGGGTGAACCGCGATTGGAATTAGGTGTAAGTACAGTCTTTGGAATTATTTGGAATTACTTTGGAATTCATTAGATAATCTATTGTCTTCTTCTTGGAAATGAAAGTGGAAGTGGAAGTAGGTGTACACGATTTTAGGTCGCGGTCCACCCCTCGTGTAGAATTAATATAAGAAATTATTGATTACATTATTTAACTTTCGTGGCTCAAATTGCATTACGTAAGTGGTGATAGAGTAATCGAAAAAATTAATTCACGCCGTATTCGTCCTTAATGATTCGCGATTGGGTTAGGATTTGCAGGAGACCATCCTTTTAAGTGATTAATTATGGGTTTTACCCATATTGTAATTGGCTTACATTCTGCAAGAAACCATACTTTTAAAAGAAATCATTAATTAAGTCTAGACATTGGTGATTTGGTTGTAATAGATGAATATTTTCTGCAAGAAACCTTACTTTTAAGTGAAATGTTAAATTGAGAGTATTCAGCCCTTCTTTATGTTGAAGGAATGTTACAAAAAAATTTCACGCCCTATTCATGCATAGTGATTTGGAATTGTCTATTCCACAAAAAAACATCTTCTTAAGTGAAATAATTCAATTAAGGGTGACTTATTCTTTTGAATGAAGGGTTGATTAAAAAGTCATTCTCTTTTAGTTCATAGAGAAAATTGTCTTTATGCTTAATTTTAGCCTAAACTCAAATTCAAGCAAAATTTTTATATAGGTAACTATAACAAAAATTATTTCCTGTTAGAGTTTACGTGTATATAAAAAAAAAATTAAAAAAGAGGTTAAGGTTCGATTTTCGCTAGTTTCCTCAGAGTTATAGTTTATTGTTAACAGAAAGTATTTTTGGTAGAAGTTAATCTCAACAAAAACACTTGTGTAAAAAAAGGCCAAGTTCGATTAATAAAATCCGTTTGCCAAAAAAGTAGTGAGATCTAATGTGCTGCCAAGTTCAACATCATCAATTTATTAAATGAGTCGAGAATATATTATTAGTAACTTCAATTAAAACGCATGTTTTTCATTTCACATGTCCCTCTATATTTTTTATTGATTTCACATTTTTAGTTGAAATTATTTTCCTAAAACTTGGCTTTTACGCATTAAATTATTATTATTATTGTTTGATAGGGCCTCCACCACTCCCCTCTTATTAAGATCCCATGATATGGTAACTAGTAATTCGTGACATATACATAATAATGCGTAAAAGCCAAGTTTTAGGAAAATAATTTCAACTAAAAATGTGAAATCAATAAAAATATAGAGAGACATGTGAAATGAAAAACATGCGTTTTAATTGAAGTTACTAATATATATTCTCGACTCATTTAATAAATTGATGATGTTGAACTTGGCAGCACATTAGATCTCACTACTTTTTTGGCAAACGGATTTTATTAATCGAACTTGGCCTCCCTTACACAAGTGTTTTTGTTGAGATTTCACTTCTTTTTGTAAGTTGGATTTATCCTAGAAATTTAACCCCTTCATTTCGGGCCCTGAAGAAGGACAAGTTTCGATTTTTCAATTTCGTCCTTTATTAATGTGTCAAGCTTTACCAGTATGCCAAATTTCAGCATTCTAGGTTCATTGAATTTTTAGTTTATGTTAATTAAGCCTATAACTTTCACCCCTTCATTTCGGGCCTTTAAGAAGGAAAAGTTTCGATTTTTCAATTTACTCCTTTATTAATGTGTCAAGATATACCAGTATGCCAAATTTCAGCATTCTAGGTTCATTGAATTTTTAGTATAGGTATGTTAATTAAGTCTATAAATTTCACCTCTTCATTTTAGGTCCTGAAGAAGGGAAAGTTTCGATTTTTGGATTTTTCCCATTAATTGTACCCCAAACTCTACCTGCCTGCCAAATTTCAGCATTCTAGGGTTAGCGGAAGTACTCTAGAATTTTGACGAGTGAGTCAGTCAGTGAAGAAAAAGCCTATCTTTGGCTTCTTATAACTTGGATGGTATAAAACAGTAGAAATATGAAATTTTGTAATTTAGTTAAGCTTATGGACCAGTATTCTGGGAAAAAATTTCAGCCATGTAGAGGTTTTCATTACGAAGTTACAGAGGCGACAAAATGGCCTGAGTTGTTTCCTGTAAAAGGGTAGTCTGGCAGTGCACAAATCCCCGCTCGAATCGAACTTGCCGTGCCCCCAGATGAGCCGGGCACATTAGGGTGGTCCTTATTATGGCTATTTTCGAATTTTTATGCTGCCCGAGGCTCATATGCTTAGAAATAAATAAAAGAAAATATCCCGCAAGTTTCAAGTCTCTATCTCAATTTTAACCCGTGCCCCACAGCGACGTTAAGTTTCACATCTAAATATGTTAACATGGGGTTTTTGGCATTGAACGATCAATTTTTTATTCCGGCCAAAATAATGGTTCAATAAATTTAAAACTCTGTATAGACTTTATCGTTATAATAGTAGCTATCCTTCAGAATTTTTAGCTATTATAATTTTGGAGTCTCTAACTTACTAACATAAGTTATAGCAGTACTATCTGGCTATAGCTCCAAAATTATAATAGATAAAAATCTGTAAAATTCTGAAGGATAGCTACTATTATAAGGATAAAGTTTAAGTTTCAATTTTTGAGCCATTACTTTGGCCAGAATCAAAAAATTGATAGTTCTTGAAAAACCCCGTTATTTACCTATATAGGAAACTTATATCGCTGTGAGGATCATGTTAAAACTGAAATAGAGATTAGAGACTTGAAACGTGCGGGATATTTTCTTTATGTATTTCGAACCATATGAGCCTCAGGCAGCGTACAAATTGAAAATACCCCAAATAAGATCCACCTAATGTACATAATAATATTAAAAATGTGGAAAAATAATTGATAAATTAGATAAAAATGTGGAAGAATCTGAAGTAAAGAGCTCAAATAAAAGAGACCACGGGAGATAGCTAAGAGAAATTTTAGAGGGTGAAGTGGGAAAGAAAGACCCTAGATTAGGGTATTTCCCAGATAATAAGATAGGGGGAGACTTTTAGAGAGTGAAAAGAAAGCTACCATGGACATTTTCAACATTATTCAAAAATATTTTCATGTCGAACGTATAAATCTTTTAATTCTCATAAATTATTATGTATCTTTAATTTTTTTAATGAAAATGATGAGAGAAGGAGTTACACCAAAAAGGAGTATCCCTAAAGGCTGGGTCCCTCCATCGTGAAAAGAAGAAGAGGGGAATTTATGGGCTGGTTAGAGGTCGAAGGTATCTGTGAATAAGGGTCTTAAACATCTGAAGGTTATAAGTCGCTGGAAAGATGGTGGCAGGGAGCAAGTTCCAGTCTCTGGAGATCATAGGGATAAAAGAGTTGGCGAAAGCGCTTGTTCGATTTTTATCCAATTTGACAGCGAAGGGGTGCTGAGAGTTCGAAAACCACGTGTTTCTCGTAAAGATGGATTTAGGGGGATAATTGATTTCAGCTCGACTGAACAGAGACACCGTGATGGTATCTGTAGTACAGGAAAGGGGCAGAAACGGTTCTTCGGTGAGCCAGGGAGTCGAGTGAGTTGGTTAGAGCCGGGTCTCCTATTAGTTTAATTGCTCGCTTCTGAATCGCATCCAGTGTAGCAAGAAAATGCTTGGAGGCATCCCTCCACAGATGAGAGGCATATTTTTTTAATGCAATCGATTTCGATTCGAGAGAGGGACGAATTTGAGCGTCTAGACCTAAATAGGAGACGAAGCTTGCGCGCTGCAGCTTTAACAGTGGTTGAGATATGGTCATTCCATGAAAGGTCAGACACTAAAGTTACGCCTAACATTGAAATTTTATCCCTGCATTCCAGTGAGTTTGAATCGAATGATATGTCTAGGAGGTTTCTGTCGACGTGCCTAGAAATAAGGCAACACCGAGTTTTCACTGTATTGAAGTTAACTAAGTTTTGGGATCGCCAGTTTTTAAGTCTGCATAAGTCTAAATTTATTGAGGAGGCAATGTCTTCTCGGTTTTTGTTCGATACAGGGGCGTTATCTAGGGTGCTGTCATCTGGGTAACGGACTGGAGAGCAAGTTTAGAAGGTCTTTGATATAGATAATGAATCTAATTAATTAATTAATGATCTTTAAAATTTATTATTTTAATAGTTATTAGAGTAATCATGCATACTTACAATTTAGTCAGCTCTCTAAATATATATTTTGCAGGCTAGTTTCAGACAGGGTCAGCAAAAGCTTACCAGTTCGTGGTTTGAATCTTATCGTCATCCCCCCTCCCCCATTCTTATTAAAATATATTTTAACAATAATTTAATATAAACTAAAAATTTAAAATAAAATGTATACCTAAATATATAAAGTTCACAATAATTAATTTGGTGAACCCTTTAGAAGCCGGGTCCTCTCAAAAACCTATATATTCAAGCCTATCAAGATTTTCGCCAATAGCTTTAGAAAGAAAAAACTCCGAGGTAGTTTATATTTATATGACATTTTAATCGTTCCGCGAAAAAGGGGATTCAATTTTGAGCAATTTTAAGACTCTGTACTTTAGGTAGAGAAAGGAAGTTTTAACGTTCAACTCAACAAGGAACCTTCTACGATCACCCCCTCAGGGTCTGCACGATGCCATGGTTAGTTATTTGGCCGGAGAAGAGAACCAAATCCAGGACTTAGGGTCCTATTAAAGAAATCCACAAGCTGATGGATACCTCTCTTCCCAGAACATAACATGCCATTTGAAAATTGAACACTTTCAGTTAAATTAGAAAATTGATGAAAAAATTAAACATATAACCTAGTCTTCCAAAACAGGTTTCTTCAGCTATGGCCAATTCCTGAAATTTATTTTTATTCTCCTGCTTATTTTCATGATTCAATGGTCATGGTCCACCCTGGACTACAGAGGTGGCAACTTTTTAGGAACATTTTCTTACATCAATATAATAAAAAAAGGACAAGATTTATTCTGTGTCAACTAACAAAACTGAAACACTTCGAAAGTATTGGCGAAAAAGCAAGATAGAGGTGACATCTATTAAAGATATATAGATTTATAATGCAAATTCCCCCCTAAAATCTAGTGGCAATTACAGTGCCTCTATGGGGACAGTGGCGACACGTAGGGTCATCCGCCATTTTAGTCTCATTTTAAATTGAAGAATATTATGAAATTTAGGAAAATTAATATTTAAACATATTTTTTAAACATTTTAAAAAATATTTAATTAAAAATAAAAGGTAATAATGGCGAATGAACCTACATGTCGACACTGTCCCTATAGAGTCACAGTAGTGGCAATCGCTTGGGAGCGCTCATAAACGGTGAATAAACAAATTCTTGAGGAGAAATTTTAGTCACCATTAACCAACGCCTCCAGCAGTTGAATTTTGCCAATATGACCCCCATTCGCACAAATTCTTTAAGTGCGTTCCTTTGTTTTTATTTCTAATTTTAGAAAAAAATAAATAAAGAAAAACAAGAATTTCGGGTATTTACAATTTATATATAATAAAATTATTATCACTAATTTTAAAACAACAACAAATTCTATAATATCTTGAGGACCGCCTAATGTAAAAGAGGAACATAATACTATTACTTAATCAAAATTATATATATTTAAAAAAATAATAAATAAATATAAAATTAATTAATGAGAAGTTATATAATTGAATGAAATATGTAAAATTAGTCAAATAAATAATTTTATCATTATTTAACATAATTTATTAAATTTATTTATTAAAACCTTTTAGTGCCTCAGAATTAGGTCTTATCTATTTGGTTAAATATTAAATTTATTATAATTAGATTATTACTAATTAATATTTTTTAATGAATTAGAATTTTTTGAAATGTACTATAAAGAGAATGCACTATAAAAATAATTTTATTTTTAATATAATATGTGATTTCAATAAGGCTGATTTTATCTCTTTTTATATATTGGTTGGCTTAACATAGTTGTTGAATATAGAATCATCTCCAATAATTTTCTTACATTTCGGGTGTTTTTTCCAAAATAGAGATATAAATAACCCTATGAAATACATATATTATAATTTGTTAGAAGTTCAATAATTACCAAATATTTAATTCATCTGCTATGGTTGTAATAAGTCTAAGATTTTTTTTTTTTCTAATTTAATAAATACAAACAAAAAGATAATTAACAAATAATAAACAATATATTTTCCATTGCTTTAAATAGAAAAATCTATATTTAATAATATTAGTATTTAAAAATTGATCTATAACATTTAGAAAGCTAAGACATAATTTTTAAATTGTTTCAATGTGTCTTAAAAATAATAAAAAAACTATTTTTTTTTAAAAAACATTTAAAAATTTCAATTTAAAAATAACTAATATATATATTTATATACATTTATTTTAGGACGTGTAATTTGGAATCAATGTTTCTTTTTTTTGTTACACTCTGAAAAACTTTTAGTACCTATATAGCAAAAAGAAAAAAAAGCTTTTAAATTTTATTAGGTTGCTCGTTAATAGTAAGTAATGATATATATTTATGTTTACGAATGTGAACAGCTCCGTAAACATTTCTATAGATTCCCAAAGAGGGTTGAGCGGATTTCAAGTAGGTTTCGGTTAGCAAGCGCAACGCTGATGAATTTTTGAGTACAGTAATGACTGCATTTTTCACAGATATGAATTAGTAACGAAAATAATAAAGTCAGTTTTAGACCAAATGGTACATATTATCAATTTTATTAACTCTCCGTTTATTGCAGTCAATAATTTTTATAAGGCCTTATGTAAAGATCTAAGTAAATTTAATGACATAATGACACCCAACTTTCACATAAAAAAACAAAAAACAGTGACATATTTTGAGATATATACTTGTGAGAATGTTTCAATTGATTAGAGATTTGACTTATTTTACTGATAAAAAATTTCGATTATCTGAAAAACTCAACAAATATATAATTAATTATAAGCATATTTAGCAGATATTTTTGCAAAATTTAACTAACCATCTTTATCACTGCAAAGGAAAAAATTGAATATTGTTCAATGTGATTAATAGAAATATTATCTCTATCACTTAAATTGAAATAGTGAACACAATCTTCAGATTCAAAATAGCTGCCAGATCTTGCTCAATTTTAAGATATCTGATAGCTGATTTAAATAGTAATAATAAATTAGTAAAGATGTATCCAAAGAATGTATACAGTGAATTTGTCGAGGAGTTAATTAAATTTACATCGCTGTTTATAGTAGAAAAAAATACTTCAGTCAATAATATGATCAAAATGCTTTTAAATATAATTGCTGGGGCTTTTCTTTCCTAATGTAAATATTGAACTAAGAATTTTTATTCCAATCCCTGTAACAAAGTGCGAGAGGCTTTAGCCAGAGTTAAAAGTTAATGTTTTTTAGTTCCGAATAGTGATAGGGGAAAAATTATTAAATTAAGGTTATTAAAATGAAAATAGTTATATCATGTTTCTTTTCGTTTTGTGTTATACATACATATACTTAGGGTCTTTCAGAGAAAACGAGAGGGCAGGTGCGGTGCAACTAATATTTATGAGGGCCTTCAAAATTAAACAATTTTATTTTTTATTTAATAAATTATAACATTTATTTTTTTCAGTGAAACTTTGCGCGCATCAACATTAACAAATTCAGTGAGCAGGGGAGGATCGGGCATTTTCAGACCACGGGGAAATTCTCTTGTGCCCCCCCCCCCCCCCAATCATACCACCTGTTCACAATAGGAAATTTACTTTTAAACATACTCACTCTATCTATTTTATATCTAGTTAAAAAAATGTGAATAATCGAGTGGAACTTATTTGATTTTTTTAAAGTAATTTAGGTAATGTAAAGTAAATGATTGATAGGTATTTTTTATTTTTTTTTGTATTTTTTTTTTGTCGGGCCCCACCGGCCCCTTGCCTTTGCGTCCCACCGGGAGATTTCCCGGTATCCCGGCGACCCGATCCGCACCTGATTATGAGGTTCCTGGAGCTGCCCCTGTGATAGGCCCTGAATATATTATATTTTTAATAAAAATGAGGTTGCTTATATGAATTTAAAAATAAATATTTGTTTTCAATAAATTTTCGGAACCTAACTCCCCTTTTTGTACTACTACATAACGCAGTTTCGGCCAATATGATATTTTCTAGGAACCTCACTACCGTGTTATGAGAGTTAATTAAAAGAAAATAGCATCGCCTGTTGTTATTTTATTTAAATGCGAAAAAGAAAATTCTTAGATTACCTTTAGAAAAGTGTTTATAATATCATTGCTCTAGATTTTTTTTTTTTTTTGCTATTGTACTTAATCGTAGTTTTTCCAGGGAAGCAAAAAAAAGATATTGCTTTTTTACAACACAACCTAGCTTAAATATATTAATGATATAAATAAAATTGAATGAAGAGATATTATACCTAATATAATTTTGATAACGAGAGAAATAGTAATAATTTAATAATTCTTTTAAATATTTAAATAGATAGAGAATTCTTTATTAATATATATTTACAATAGTTAAAACTAATTAAGTCTCCATTTACATTAAATAGAACATAATGTAAATATGAATAATGGTATAAAATTTTAAAGGTAAGGAGAATTTTTCGATGTTCATTTTTTTTTAAATTCATTTGGAGTCATCCGGACGGAACATATTTCCGATTCATAAAATTTTTTATATTCATTGTGCAATATGACATTTTTGGCACTAAAAGGATTAATAATAAATAAAAAGAAAAAATATTTTTAATTAAAATATCAGTTAAAAAAATTCCAAAAAATTATGAAATTGTATATTTTTATCGTCATTTAAAACACCAAATATGATATAAAAGGAAAACAGATCGTAATGATAAAAAAGAAGAAAATCAGAAACGTTGCATTAGAGAGCATAATACAGAATTCAATTTCGATTGCACTTTTGGGAGACTCGGTAGATTGCTCGTGGAAAATTACATAAAAAGTAAATTGTTGTAGGATTCAAAATAAGCTCTAAAATAGTCTACTAAATTAAATTATAAACACTAATAGAATCATTATTTACAGAGTCTTCCATTGATTGGTTATTTGCGATTTTTAATTTAAATTTACTTACTTAACATTTTTTATATTTAATATACGAAAAATGTCTTAGAAATCCCACAAAAAAAAGCTGCAAATATGTATCCTTCATGTAGAGAGACACGCAACAGATGGACGTATCCTTCACGCACAGACACGCATCAGATGGACTTTCACTTATCACTGACATTTATACAAATGATTCTTTCTATATAAGCATACATACATATATATTTCTAAATATATACGTATATATATTATATAATAATATATAATCGTTATATATCGATGGCTCTAAGTACCTGATTTCCATGAAATGTCTGTTTTTAATATTTATATATATATATATCTATATATCTATCTTAATATATAAATTTAATTAGATATAGATATAGGTTTTTAGATATAGAAATATAAAAATCTATATTTAGCTATATCTAATATATATATATATATATATTTTATAAACACACGCACAAAAAAAAAGCACAAATGTCACATGTCACTGAAGAATCAGTCTAATGTAGCCTCAAATGAATGATTCAGTGATGCATTTAGCAAAAATATGGAGGAACTATAAAAAAGAAAAAGAAATTAAATTATTATAATTCTATTATAGTAATAAGTGTATTTAAGATGTTTAATTATTCTTACTTAATAACCGTAGCTAGAAGCATCGGAATGTCACTCAAAAGCTAAAACAATAAAGTTTTTCATTATAATCCATATTTTATACATACATAATAAAATTAAAAAAAAATTTAATATTAAATCAAAAAGGGTAAATATATATAATTGATTTTAAGACCATATTTTTGAAGGCTTTGCCTTGGTCTTTAAAAGGCACGCCCTTCAGTCCTTCAGGCACTGTCTTAAATCCCTAATCATTTTTAGTCTCCATAAAACTAAAAAAAAAATACGATTTCAAAGATGCTTTAGAAAGAATAAAGTTTTTTCATATTTTGTGTTCCATCCATTTAAACTATAGTAATAAGATGTCGGTTTTGCAAAATCGCATAAAATTCGGTCGTTAAATGGATTTCTAGTGTGTCATTAAACAGAAATCAAATCTTGTTTATTTTACAAAACTTTAAATATCTCGAAACTAACAATCCTTGACTTAGACCACTTTAATAATCATCGGCACATTTAGAAAAACTGTTTGGAGAAGGAGTGACGAGTATAATAGCGAAGAAATTGTGGACCAAAACGATCTGGGAGATTCCCAACTTAGATCAGAATCCTTAACAGGACTGAAAGAGTTAAAAATAATAAATAATAGACAATATACAGGCCGAAACCCTGAAGAAGTCAGACCAAAAACAACGAGAGAGACTATTTAAATTGTTATGAAAAATCTATGAACTGGAGATCATTCCAAGAGATTAAAAAAAAAAAATTAAAATTAAAACAGAATTGTCATACTTTCTAATAAGACAGCTATTGACAAGTGTGAAAACTTCAAAACAATTAGATTAAGTAAAGTTTAGGGAAAGCGGTGTTGGCTTATTGGGAAACATATTAAACACAAGAATTATTTAACGAGTTATAGTGGTGTTTCACAAAGTGGAAATAAAATTAAAGAATTAAAAAATCTTTTAAATTATTTTGGAGATTTTTTTTATTTATCTCTATACATATTTCGGGCTATGAACCTTTCATCAGGAGGTTTAACAGAAAACAGTTTTCTGTTAAACCTCCTAGATTAAGGCTAGGCACACACAATCGATTTTCAGTCGACCCAACAATTTAGTTGGATTGGTTTGAAATCGTGATGAATTATCAATTTATAACCAACTCTAATTAACTAAGGTCGATTTTTTTTTATCAAAAGTGCTGATCGATCGATTTTGATTAAATAATCGAGTTGATCTTCAGTTGTGTTGTGTATGCACCTACAATTTTCTTTATTGAGCCGCTCAGGAGGGGGCCTCCTCTTACAGAAAAGAGTTACAAATTTGGTAAATATATGGCATTTTACAGTAAAGTTAAAATTTCATAGGGCGGGTCATTAACTGATTTGGGTAAAATACCCTTGTCACTAGGTTTGATTTTTTTTCTTCTTTACATTGATTAATTGTGACCCGCCCTATATGTCCTACTATTAAAGGTGTAAAAATTTAATAGAGAACCCCTCATCGCCCTATAAGTTATGTCATTTATAGTCTTTTGGGTTATACCCAGGGCGATGAGGGATGCCACCGCTTTATGCCACCACACTCCTTTCCATGAGAGTGTGATGGCCTCGACTCTTACGGAGCCCGCCCCGACGCCAAATCGCTCCGCAATGTTGCTCACCAGACTGGCGTTGCCCCTATATTTCTCAATTTTGTTTCGGTGGGCAACACCCAGTCCAGCCAGCGCGGAGACGATCTGCACGTCTACCACCCAAACCACCCCCGACGAATCCTTCGCCACGATGTCTGGCTTCCGGTTACCTGCCGAGGTGGAGTACAAGTACTCCAACTCGACACGCATTTCCTTTTTTATCAATTCGTCCGCCAGACATCGAACCACCGCATCATGTCTGCTGACCCGTCCATCATGGGTCCTGTCGCACCCCTGAATAATGTGCGCCGTTGTCTCCAATTTACTACACCCAGCCCGGCATCTCGGGGGCTCCTTCCCCTACTGGTCCTAACAGCAGAAGGAAGGGACCCCGATCTCAGCCTACAAAATTCGACAAAGATATTATTATTTATCGTGCCTGGGCACAGCATCCAATTGTAGGAGCCTCTCGCCCCCGCGCACAACTCCAGATCCCGGCCATCGACGCTACTATATAGGTTCTCGCGCAAGTAAGCCGCAACACCCTCCACGCAGCCAAACTTACGGAGAACCCGTTCGCCCCAAGCTATTCTCCCGGTGCATGATCGAGACTCAGCGGCTGCCTGAAAATCGACTGTGTGTGCCTAGCCTAACTTCTCGAACATCTCAACCGAAAGAATTCAAGTATGGGACAAAGAATTGAAGAAAATTTGGGAAAGAACTAATTCGGCTCTAGAAGAAATTCTTTATTTATTTATTTTAATTACTATATAAAGGGAAAATGAAATAAGCTTACGTGTGGGACTAGGAGGCTGGACTAGCGGTTCTCCAGCTGGACCAGGACCTACTCCTGGAGGAGCTCCTGCAACAGCTCCACTACCATCTCCACCTCCTGGGACATTACCGGAAACTCCTCCAGCTGCAGTTGAGTGAAGAAAATCCCAAATAAGAATGGTGTCATCGTGAGAAGAGCTTACAATTTGAAACTCATCAAATTGTAACCTAAATACGCGACCAGTATGTTCCTAGAAAAGGAAAAGAAAACATTTTAAAAATACATTCAATGCATTACAGCCTTTTCACTACTAACATAATATCCATTAGTAATAATTTACTTAGTTAAAACGTTATATATATATATATTACTTTCGGATTTATTACCAAATGTTAATATAGCCAGAAGGGTGCTCCTTATTTTGGATATTTTCGAGTATTTATGCGGACAGGGGCTCATATGGTTCTAAATAAATTAATAAAAAATATCCCCCAAGTTTCAAGTCTCTATCTCAATTTTAACCTAGTGCTACATAGCGATTAAGTTTCCCATCTAAATAACATGGGGTTTTTGGCATTGAACGATCAATTTTTTATTCCGGCCAAAGTAATGGTTCAAAAAATTTGAAACTCTGTAGACTTTATCCTTATAATAGTAGCTATCCTTCAGAATTTTTACAGATTTTTAGCTATTACAATTTTGGAGTTACATCTAGATAAAATACTGCTATATCTTAGTATTAGTAAGTTATAGACTCCAAAATTATAATAGCTAAAAATCTGTAAAAATTCTGAGGGATAGCTACTATTATAAGGATAAAGTCTACAGAGTTTCAAATTTTTTGAACCATTACTTTGGCCGGAATAAAAAATTGATCGTTCAATGCCAAAAACACCATGTTATATAGATGGGAAACTTAATCGCTGTGTAGCACTAGGTTAAAATTGAGATAGAGACTTGAAACTTGGGGTATATTTTTATTTATTTATTTAGAACCATTTGAGCCCCTATCCGTGTAAATATTCGAAAATATCCAAAATAAGGAGCACCCTAATAGCCAGTATAATTTATTACAATTCAGTCTGGCAATGGAATCTCACTAAAGCTTTTACTATTCGTCTCTATCAAAAATCTGTTCTTCAAGGCATCTTCAAAACCTAACATTTAAAGCCCACAGTTTGATTGCTTCCCGGGCGTATAGGTTTTAACAATCAAATTTAATTTTTTTTTTTTTTATCAATTTAGAGTTGCTTTTTGACATAATTCTTTCTCAAAATCAACCTTTTCACTAATAAAAATATTATTTATATAACATAGCTATATATATTAAGATTGTGTTGATAAGCCAATGCCATTTTATTATTATTATAGGTACTTAGAATTTATTTACTTTTATTCATACTGTTAAAGTATATTTTATTGAGATTTTTATTTGGTGTGCCGCGAAACAAATTCTCCTTACCTAATGTGGCGCGAGGTAAAAAATTATGGCAGACACTGGTCTAGATGAAAAAATCTTTTTGGGCTCTGGAAAAGATGCAGAGTTATTTTTGATAAAATTATCAATTACCGAAATTCTGCTTAAATGAATACACCAATTTTATACTTTGGTTGAGACCATGGAGTGTATACTTTTTACTTTATGATCCTTTGAACTTCGCGACTGTCGGAAAACAGTACTTTATCCCATGCATAGAACTTCGCTACGCTACGCTATGGATAAAATAAAAAATAAAATAAATCGGTACTTGTCGGAAAATGCATGACAAGGGAAACAGAATTAACAGATGAGGGAGGCAAGATATCGAAAATATTTTTTTGCCGAGAGTAGAAGGGTTGTTGACTTTTAAGAGAAAATCAATGAGAGTGTCCTCTGTTTGATGTAAATAAACATACAGTACCATTAAAAAGGAAAAAATGCAACATTTGAAAGTTTTTTTATTTTTAGAAAATTTATAAATGAACATAGATAATGCATTAATATCATTTTAATTTTATAGCCAATTCATCAAAATTATTTATTTATTTATTGACAATTTTGCTTTGAAATTACAAATTATATGAATTTTCCCAATAGTTGTTTTGTTTCGGAAAACGAAAATCTCTTTAAAAGTTATTTATGCATTTATTTATTTAAAATAAACTGCAACGGATCGTTGCTAAGCTTTATCCAAATTCATTTGAAATATTAATATTTTCTAGAGTAAAGTACTTTAAAATATAATTTTACTAAAAACTTTATTTGACCTTTTTTGTGGTTCCCAAGGTACTTAATTAGGATATTAAATTTCATCAAAATTGGTTAAGTCATTTTCAAGATATTTAGAAAAAACTAAAAAAGTACTGAAATAAAGTACTAATGTTTGTGGGCCGATATGTACCAAAAAGTAATCAGCGCTTCATTTTCTTAAACTAATGGTAGGTTTTCAATTTCATTTCAATCGGTGTAACGGTGTGGAAAAAATCGTGGGCCAAAAAAACGATAACATCCATCCGCACGCACTACATGAAAAAATGGCACTTTTTGGCCTCTCGACGAGACCCCATGTAATTTTTGGCAAAACCGTCACGTGCTAAAATTCAATCTCATTGAATACTTCAATTTGTGACCTTAATTGAGTCCATGGGTTCCGTAGTCTTTACTTGAGGACCACTTTGAAGTCGCGCTTGCCGCGAGACTCATTACAATACTTTCTCCCATGCTTCGCATTGGATAAAGTAAAAATATTATTATTGTTGATCTTCACTTCAATACATTTGTAATGTTCTATATTTTTTACTTTTATTAGTTTTATAAAGAATTGGTTGGCGTAAGATGTTTTTAAGCCAAAAGGAAGCTCAAAATGTTGGAAAGTTTATACAATTCAAAGGACCTATCGAAGATGCTTAGTTTAAAAATTGGGAATCTGGCCGCAAAACTATCAATTTTTAAGGTTGCAAATTTTGCATAATTGACTTACAACAGCAAAACATCTATTAATTTGAATCAAGTGGGCGAATGGAGTCAGTATAAATAAAACAAGATTTAGGAGAAGGCTAATTGAAGGAAATTTCGGATTCATTGTTCATCAGGTATTCGTAGTTCGGTGCGCAGTCTGATACGGTTATCTCCCTAAATTAGAAAACTTACAGATCATCAACGGACCATCAAGGCATTAGCAAGAAAATATTTTAATGAATTAATAATTATTTTGATTATTTATGTCCATCGATTAAATTAATAAAGTAGTTGTAGGGAAATAAGGACAAAAGCTTATGCAAATAATTTTTATTTTTTGCCAACGTTTCGTCAACTTTGTTGACTTCCTCAGGGCCCAAACAAATTAACTTCTTTGCATATTTCTCATTTATTCAAAATTCATTCTTAGCAAACACATAAGGCCAGTCATCACACAGATTGAAAATATTTTTCCTATCTGAGTGATGACTGGCCTTATGTGTTTGCTAAGAATGAATATTGATAAAATGACAAATATGCAAAGAAGTTAATTTGTTGCGCCCTGAGGAGTCAACAAAGTTGACAAAAACATTGGCAAAAAATAAAAATTATTTGCATAAATATTGTCCTTATTTTCCTACAACTATTTATTAATTGAATTAATAATAATAATACGGCTAAAAAAATAAAGATTTTAATATTATTTGATTGGGGTGATCATAATAGTAATTTTTTTTTCCCAATATGTTTTTTATTTTTTATTTTTCAAATCTAAGCAATAATTCCTCTATGATATTATAGCATACTTAACTCGTATATATAGAATAAAGCACTAGAAACTGGAGAAGAGAGTTTCGTGCTTAAATTGGATACTAACCTATAATAATAAAACTTGAGTAAGATACGAGGTAGGTTTTTAGTGAAACCTACCTAGTATCTTACTCAAGTTTTATTATTATATTAAAATGTTTCACCTAGAACCAACACCGAACTCCTTAAAAGTTATGGATACTAACCGAATAAACGCATTCGCCAATTAGTTTATCCCTATGTCATCTAGAGACTGGAACTCTCTTCCTCTGATCGTCTTCCCAGCAACATATAACCTTCAATCTTTCAAGACCAGCATTCACAGATACCTTCAACTCCGACCCAAATCTCTTCTTATTGTAACGATACAATGGTCCCCCCGCGGACTACAGAGGTTATAATACCTTTTTGGTGCAACTTCTTCTTGTATCAATGTCATTATAAAAAAAAAATATGGTACATTTACCATTTGAAATTTTGAACTTGTGTCCAATTGGACATACTTTCGTTTTGTTTCGGAAAACGAAAATCTATTCAAAAGAAGTTTTGACAATTGATTTTTTGTCGTCATCTTTCGTGCACGTTTCAATGAGAATAAAGGAGTGGTATTTAAGGTGAGAATCCGCCAATATATTGGCCAACTTCTGCCTATAATGACAATGTCAACACAGTGTTTTAAATAGAACACTCGTTTTAATACAAACTGTGAATAATGTCTGTCTAATTTCGGTGATTCTTTGAGATTCGGTGCTTTGAAAATGCCAATCCCGTTGACTCAACTGAGCTAAACTTCTATATATTTATATATAAAAGAAAAAAAATGTTATTGATTGTTTTATAAATTAAAAAAATACAAATCTTTTATAAAACAACAATCCAGAACACGTTGATTTAAATTAAAAATAATTTAGTTTATAAAATTGATTGCTTAAATTGTGACCGAACAATACTTAAAATCTCGGATTTACGAGCATGAATATTCAATAAGAATGAATCCGAATGTACAATGCTGGCTAACCACTCTACTACCCTTAAACACAATTTTGACTTTTCTAATCCCAAAATTCTAGATAAAGAACATAACTTGGAAAAAAGATTAATCTTAAAAATGATCGAAATTTGAAATAACAAAAATTCCATTAAATTGAAAGTTTTTTTGTCGAGAGTAGCAGAATTTTTATATATTGAAGGAGACAATAAAAGAGTGTGTCTTCTGCTGGAATTTAAAATTTTATTTATTTATAAGGAGACTATAGTTTCGGGGGCTTTGTCCTCTTCATCAGTCTATTACAATGGATTCACAGGAATTAATTTATGAAATTAATAAATTAATTCCTGTGAATCCATTGTAATAGACTGATGAAGAGGGCAAAAGCCCTCGAAACTATAGTCTCCTTATAAATAAATAAAATTTAAAATTCAAGCAGAAGACACACTCTTTTATTGTCTCCTTCAAAAATTCCATTAATAATAATATATGGATTGTTTTTCTAATGTTTATAAAAAAATTTAATATCTTAGTGTTGGTTTCTAAATTTTAGAGAAAGCAATTTTTTTCCCTTTTTTCGCAAATTTTATCCATTGAAAAAGGAAGAAATTCTCCCGTAACGTTTGGTTTTTTAAATAAAAGTGTTCTGGATTGTTTTTTTTTATAAAAAATTTGTATTTTTTTATTTATATATATATATACTTACAACTAAAGTGCGAAGACATAGTGTACTAGCAGGGGCCCTTGGATCAAGAGCTGCGATTAAATCCCATACTTTTATTTTTCTGTTGAAAAAAAATTCAATTACTTTTATTGTAAACGAATTAAAAGTATAAAACTAAGTAATGTCTACAGGGGTGGATCATAGGCACATACATAGCGACTAAAAGGTCTTAACCCTGGGCTATCAAGTATCAAGGGGCCAATAAAAATTGAATTAATATCATAAATTTTTAATACTTTTTCATAGTTAATATGTATTAATATAATAATAATTTATAGTTTTATTTTAATCTACGCAAGTAATAAATCTAGAAAAATTAAATTTTAATTAAAAATAGGCAGAATGCAACATCCAGAACTCAGTTGTGGATAAATGGCCTGATGGTATATTTATTTTATTAAAAATTTTGTTTGTTAAATGTTTTTGTGAATAATTTTAATTTCTTATGTTTTTTATATGATATATCTTTGTCATTTAACACCATTTAATAAAAAAATTTAAAGATTCTTAATTTAACAAAAAATAGGGCCCCGAAAAACCTAGATCCTCTCTATGTCTACATATAATGTATAACACCTTATTCATATTGATATTTTTCATGGTAGAGTAAAAATTCTTATTCCTAAATTTTTATTTATTTAGTTATCAATACAATGTTACATGAATTGTTAAAACATTACTTTAATGGAAGACAAAGTTTAATTAAGAAACTAAATGTAAAGCTAATTGCCAATTTACTGGTTAGCAAAATATATTAGTAAAACAAAAAAATATATTGATAGTCGAAATAATAATTACTTTTTTAAAATTAAATATATATATATATATATTTTTCCATCATATGCACCACTAACAATTCGTTTATTGTCAAATCGAATACAACGAACAAGTTCTTCGTGCCCTTCGAGTACACGTAGACATGCTCCACACTCAATATCCCATAATCGTATAGAATTATCACTTGAGCCGGATACTACGAGGCGATCACGATACTGTAGACAAGCTATACCTCTTTTGTGTCCGTTTAAGGTTCTCACAAATTCACAAGTTGATGTATTCCAAACCTATAAGATGAGATTAGTTTATGTTTAAGTCCAGCGCAATTAAAGATTCCAATCGCTCCTCTTTCAGTGGAATTTTGAATTCCGAGAATAAAAATAAGTTCTAGACCAGTGCTCCGCAAACTTTTTATGTTCAAGGTACACCTACCAAATCAAGAAATTTTAGAGGTACACCAAAGAAAAAAAACAATGTTTATTTAATATTTATTTATTATTATAATCAATATAATAGGAAAATATCTTTAATAAGAAATGTGAGCCTGCTTAACTGAGCACAGGCGATCAAAATTTGGAGGAATCGTTGATAAGGCTGCTCGCATAACTCTCAACTATGTATAGGTGCATTATCTTTACAAAACTTGATATTTTTACGGTACACCAGTGTGCCGCGGCACACACTTTGCGGAACACTGTTCTAGACTGTCAAAGTTGGTAAATTTGAAGCTTTTGGAATAAAAGTAAAAAGAAAAGATCACTGGGATCAAAAATTAAAATCAATTTCTATAGTATTTCACTAATATTATAGAAACTTTTAAAATCTTTTCGTAATAAAAATGAATAAAAACAAAAAACTACCTTTATTGTTCTATCTCCAGAGGCACTAACAATATATTTTTCATCAAAATCAACTACGTTAACCGCAGCTCGATGACCTACAAGAACTCGTCGAAGAGTAATTTCTGTTTGTGAAGTCATATCCCAAACTGCAATTGAACGGTCCTGTAACAAATTGTAATATAATGAGAATTTTATCTTCATGTTTTTATTTTAACTTAGAACTAAAATAAAAAAAATGGAATAAAAATCTTTAACGTTTCAATTGAATTTTTTTATAGTATGAAATAATTCGTTCGTGGTACATGTCCGGCGCATACCTACGTACTAAAATGTGATCCTTTGTGGTAAAATATTACATGTTCAGAGTAAAAAATCCTGCATTCGTGATAAACAAATATTTGATTCGAGATATGTTCAGAACGTGTACGATAGATCCTAGGAACAAATAGGATCTTAGGAAGGATGAAAAATCTGACGCCGATCATATCCTCAGTCGCGCATGCATTGTTAAATGATTCAGGAGACATCTTAAATAAATTTACCACGAATGAAGCTAAGATTAGTTAACGTTATTTTTCCAAAAAGTGTTATTTTACAATAAGAAAAATGAGAAGAATCGATGGTTTTAATTATAAAGAGAAATCAAAGAGGTTGTCCTCTTGTCCTCTGCTTGAAGTAGATAAACATAGATACATATAGTATATATATATATTTCATTAAAAACCCGTTTCGCTGAATACCTTTATGGCGGCAACTAGAGTTTACTGATGTTGGTTGAGTTTGGTCTAGAATCTTCATTTTTAAACTTCCGCCTAATTTCGTGTGTTTATTTTCAAAATTTTTTAAACGAAAATGTCAAAAATTACACCCTCCACAACTATTCTTCTAATTTTTCACATTTTCGTTTAAAAATTTTTGAAAATAAATACACGAAAATGAGGTGGAAGGTCAAAAAATGAAGATTCTAGTACCTTTTGAACCAGCCTCAACCAACACAGTAAAATCTAGTTGCCATAAAAGGTATTCAGCGTAACATTGTCTCTGCAACATATATATGTATATATTGGCTAAATGGGCATCTATGTTCCCGAGGTCAATAAAAGAAAAGAAAAAAAATATGTATATATAAATAAATTATTTGTTAAGACTATAGTTTCGAAGGTTTAACCTTGATCATCAGTCATTTAATTAGAAATATTTTATCTGTTATTTCCCATGGGTTCAATTACCCGATTGGATATAGATAAATTCGTTTTGTTTTTATAGCAAGCTAGTCACATAACAAACGATTAAACGTTTGTTCGTTTGTTATGTGGCTAGTTTATTTTAAATTGATTTTAATTATCCTTAAATACTTTGATTTCTCTATATTTGAAAAACCTGCCAAGTTTTTATTTTGAACAGTAATTTTTTCAGATACCTACACTAAGCGTTTGATTTTTATAACATAGAATTTCTGTTTCTAAAACCTAAATGAATTTCAAATAGTTTAACAAGAAAAATAACTTAGAATTATTGTAAACATTATAACATGTAAAGTTTGAATTTTTATTTAAATCACACATAATTAATCATAATTATTTATTAAACACGAACAAATAATACAATATAACTACGACGTTTAGATCGTTCTCAAGTATGAGCACCCACTCCGATTATAGGTTAATCGCAGAATAAGTCGATTGAAACGTCGTAGTTATATTGTATTATTTGTTCGTGTTTAATAAATAATTATGAGTAATTATGTGTGATTTAAATAAAAATTCTAACTTTAATCAAATTAATCACAAAAATAAAAGCTTCATTACTAATTATAACATGTAACTTGATTTTTTGGAAAAATGAACTTTGCCCACTTTCAAAATAAAAGTGTCAATTGCAAGATATAGACAATAAAATGAAAAAATTAAAACAATTACCTTCGAACAAGTAACCATCATGCCATTATTAAATCGTAAATGAAGAACAGCTTCGCAATGATGTATTAGTGTATTAACCATTTCTCCACTATGAACATCCCATACTCTGACAGTTGAATCACTTGAACCCGAAATTATTACTTTATCATCATATTGAAGACATAATACGGAACCAGTGTGTCCTGTCAGAACCTTTTAAAAGTATATAATTAATTTAGTTTTGTTTCAATTTATTTTTACAAATTGATTTAAATTACCTTTGTGCATTGTAAGGAGTTTCGATCCCATATTTTAATGGTGTTGTCACGAAGGCCAGAAACGATTTTGACATCGTCGTATTGTAAACAATAGACACCTTTAGAATTTTCGGATCTGCAATTAATACGTTGTAGAACATGTCTGCCAGTACGCCAATTATTTTCAATACTCTAAAAAAATTAAAAAAATAAATTACATTATTAAATAAAATATATGATTTTATTTAAAGAATAATATTTTAAATGAAAAAAAAGATTAGAACATTAATGAAAATAAACAAACTTGCTTTTTAAGAGGTTCTTTTCAAACATAAAATGGAACCCTATTAAGGTCGATACAATATCGGGAGAAAAAAAAACAGCTAAAATTATCTAAATAAAAATCTGTTAATCCTCATCAACGTTGCCCCCTGAATCACTCTCGACCTAGACAAACTAAATAATGGGGCTCTCAAAATTTAGTTAGCTTTAATGCAAACAAGAGTCAATGTTGCCTAATTTCGAAGCGCGAAAAAAAAATTTCCCTTCTTCGGTTCGAATACCCTGAAAATGTGTGACAGCCTGTCCATGTTGGGCGTTTCTGTCGTATCTGACCTGTCTTGGAATGAACACATTTCCTCTGTGGCGAAATATGAAGCAAGGAAGATTGGCTTCTTATTCAGGTCCAAGCGATTTTTCACGCCCCTGCATCTTCTCATCCTCTACAAGGCCCAGATCCGCCCTGTCTCGAATACGGCTCGCATCTGTGGAGAAGGTCTCCAAGCATTCTCTTGCTAGCCTGAATGCAATTCAGAAACGAGCTCTCAGGCTAATTGACGATACGGTAGAAACCCTCACAGACTCCCTCGACTCGCTCGCTGGCTCATCGAAGATGTGTTTCCGCGCTTTCCCTATTTTATAGATACTATCGAGGCAGGTGCTCTGATGAGTTAAAATCAGTAATTTCCCCCAAAACATGCTTTGCCCGTAGCACGCGTTTTGCCAATTCCCAACATTCTTTGGCGATTAAATTGGAAAAGTGTCGGACCACTTCATTCGACAATATGTTGGTTCCCATGACTTCAAGGAACTGGAACTCTCTCCTGACCTCAATCTTTCCCAACACTTATAATCTTCAAACCTTCAAAACCAGAGTGCACAAACACTACGCCTCCACCCTTTCACTTGATCAGCTTTCTCTACTCTTCGGTAATGCAAGGGTTTTTCGAGATGCATAGGGGCTGTATCTTACTGATGAGGTCTTCTTGCATTCAATTGCATTAAAAAAAAAAAATTAATTGTGTGTTGTTTTCATTGTTGAATAGATGTTTAATGTACGTACTACATATGTATTTCTAAATAAAATTTTTATCAACTTTATTTCTATAATTCATTAATCTTACAATAGGATCTATGTTTAAACCTATATTTATTTAGCGTATGGCTTTACAGAATTATATAAATCAGTAGTCAGGAAGATCGATATAAAATTGAATATTATCAAGTTAAAACAAAATTAAGTAAAAAGTAAAAAAAAAAGCAGAACTAGTCCTAAATAGCTATTCTCTATTACAATTGAATATATAGGGACTCCAGCCAGTTGATTGCTGTTGGAGTTGCATCAATAAAGTCCTCTACAAATTCACCTTTAAACCAATAAAAATTTTTTTTATAACCTCCTCCTTTTTTTGAAGTCGGTTAAAATGACATCCACAGCAGTTTTCCCCCCATTCGATATGAGAGTCGGGCTTGGCCGCTTTTTTAGTAAATAATTTTAATTTTATATATTTAATGATATTTTCAAATAAATGAATAATTTCATTCAAAAGAAAATTTTAGAAAGTCACTATCAGATAATTTGGTATCAATGAGAGAAAAATTCAACTTCCCGAACTTATGTATTGATGCTTGAATTATTTTATATGCACTTTTAGTGATTAAAATTTTTTTATCATTGGATTATATGAGTGTTCTTGTTTCTTTGAATTTTAGATAAAAATATTTTTCAAATTTAAAAATGTTTAATAAATACAAACATATTGAAAACTCATTTTAAAATATTGCAGGTTTGAAGCTTGGCTGATTAAGATGTTTATCGAAAGAAAAGTTTCATCTAAAAACAAAAACGTAATGGATACTGTGTCGAGTACAGTTCTCATTTTTATAATATCGAGATGGAAGTTAATTTGATTTTTTGAAAATTAAGGTTTGCCTGGATTGCGCGTTGGCCAGCCAATTGCAAATTTGGAAACTTGTAAAAAGTCTTCAGCCAATCAAATGACGAAAATCAGTAACTGTTTGTCGATAATTTGAAAATATTTTCTTGTCGAAAACTGTATTGTTTGATTATTTTCAATAAATGTAAATTTACATTATTTTTTATCTTTTTCTCATAAATAGAAGATAATAAGTACCTCTATGTCTTGAATAATTTTAGGAAACAGAGTGCGATAAAATGAATGATTTGGATGACTCTCGCCTGGTTTAGGTTTAAATAGATATTGAATCCTGAAAAAGTAAAATATTTCTCTATTAATTTAAATGAAATAATATAAAAAAAGAAAAGAAGGAATAATGGAATATTATAAATATTTACCATCCTCGTCGTTCAGCGAGACCCCGCCATAAAGAATCTGTACGTACTTTACGTTCTATTAATTTTTTCCAAAGCATTCCTTCACTAATAACTCTGTACCATTCCTTGCAGACAAGTTCCGCAGCACATAATGATACGGAGTCCAAATAGGAAAGAATACTTTCTGCCACATGATCGAGACCTTTCTCTAAAAAAAACAAACAAAAAAAACAAGTTTGTTTAAGAATACATTTTTTAAATAAATATAGAGCTATAAATTTACTAAAAAAATCTATTTCTTATAAAAAAATAATTGACAACTTTGAATAAATGGCTTTTTATAGAAAATTTATAAAAAAAATTTAAGCAAGTAACAAGGTCAGATTTATATTCCATTTTAATTTGTAAAGCTATTCTGATGAGAAATAAGCAAATTATTTATTGAAACAAAAATAAATTGGAAGAAAAAGTGAAACATTTTTAAGACTCGGTATGCTCTCCGCAAATTTTGCAGATAGTCGGGGGAGAGGTGAGCTATCGTAGTCAGAGCTAGGGTTAGAGACGTCCAAGTAATAAATTTCAATAAAATAAACTAGTGAAGATTTATTTTTTGATTTAAATAGACTTAATTTAAATTGATTAAATATGATATAATATACATATTTTTTTTGTAAAAAACTATTAGTGGGTTGATTAAAGCTTTTGATGGCCGAAATTTTTAATAAAACTTTTTATCAAATGTAGTTTTTAATAAAAAGCTTTAATTATTAGTGGAGTTTAAAATAATGTGATTAATAGATTGTAATTAAAAACACCGGATTGTTTTTTTAAGCCTTTATCATGACAACATGTGAAATTCTCAGTAGAATTCAAAAAAAGATATTTTTTGAATCGAAAGTTGTGTAGCTAGCTAAAGAACCAAAAATTTAATCAGTTCCGCCTTTGAAATACAAACAAATTGGCACCAGAATGAACTACTACGGTTTTTTCAATTCTTAGGTTATGGTGGGTATCAGAATTCAAATAGAAACAAGAAAAAATAAAAAATCAGTGAACTTTGCTTTGGCAGACTCCCGGGCCTACCGACTATTATGTGAAAGTATCGTAAAATGTGATCAAAAAGTGATAAGGTGCTGATTAAATCCAATGTTTTTTCAGTTAATGTTTAGCATTTTAATTAAAAACAAGTGAGTTTTTGAAAATTGAAAAAAATATAAAAATAGTTATAACATGTTATTTTACAAAAATTCAATCATCACACGAAAGGCTTTAGAATAGTAACAATAATTATTTAAAGAAAAAATGAATTTAAAGACCAATAAATGAAAGGTATATCATAAATAATATGTTTAATTATTAATTTTTGTTTCGAAAAAAAAGTAATATCCCTAACGGCATGACGTCAAAGGTGAGCATCAGCATAGACAATTTTCTCCAATTCGAATAAAACGAACAAAAAATAATTAAAAATGGTGTTTTGTTTTCCAACACCAAAATAGTTCATCTTATTTAGTTATTAGCAACTATAAAATTATAATAATTGAAGAGCTTAGTGGAGGATGAACATTTTAAGTTACAAAGATAATTTGGGGAAAATCATCTTAATTTTATCTGTTATATACTATAACAATAGCTGTGTACGTAACATCTTTATTTTGTAATAACAGTCTCTGTTTTGGGTGCGTGCGAAAATTCGTGCGGAGTTTGTGAGTAAAAGTCAGACAGCGATTAGGCAAACAAAAATCTTTATTCAATCAATGATATATTCTCCATCGTTTTCTATAATCTTTTTCCAACGTTCTGGCAGCAGACGGATGCCTCGATCATAAAAACTGCGCGGTTTAGATTCGAAGAACGAAGACACGCCGTTTTTTAAGGCCTCCAAAGAGTCAAAGTTTTTTCCATTTAAATAATTTTGCAATGACCGGAACAAGTGATAGTCAGATGGTGCGATATCAGGAGAATACGGTGGATGCGTTAGGACATCCCATTTCAGGCTCTTCAGCTTGCACGGCGTCTTTTTCGAAACGTGTGGTCTGGCGTTGTCCTGATGAAAGATGACTGACTCCCTTGCGATTTGACAAAATCGGACGTTTCTCTTTGATTTCTCGATTCAAATTAGTTAATTGGCGACAGTACTTGTCCGAATCAATCGTTTCGCCAGCAGGGAGAAGCTCAAAATAGATTATGCCCTTGCAATCCCACCAAACTGAGAGCATCATCTTCATCGTCTTCAAGGTTAAATTCTCTAAATTTAGCAAACCATTTTTCCGTAGTTCGTTTAGCTCGTGCTTGATCCTGATAAACATCTTGAATGTTTTTCACGGCTGCGGCAACGTTTATTCCCTTCCGAAACTCGTAAAGCATAACATGCCGTAAATGCACTTTATCGATATTTATTTTTAAAGTGATATTTATCGAAGCAGTTTGTATGAAAACAAATGATTTTTTTTTAAATGAAAGCTTAAGACTTCACCTTTCCAAGGATATATAATATGTAGGAGTAGGCATTAATGACATCACGTTACGAGGCTCATAACTCCATCTATTGAAACTCCGCACGAACTTTTGCACTAGATTTATCAAAAGCAAAGAATGACATGAAGAAAAGAGTGCTTGACCTGTTGTGTTCTTCCAGGGAAAAATCTCTATTTTTTAAAAATGTAACTTAACATTTTCATTCATCCACTAAGATCTTCACTTATTAGAGAGAAAAAATAAAATAATCAATACTATTATTATAAGTTTATTTTACAATTATTTTATTTGAATTCGTTTTTGGTGACAAATTTTAAATACAATTTTATTAAATACCTTTGGAGGGCCTCTTGCTAGCCAAAGGGGCTATGCCCCCTGGACCCCCACCCCGAACGATGCATCGAGTCCCACATCACCAACCCGACACTGCACTGCACTCCGCCCCCAGCACCCCCACCCTGAACCACCCCCGCACAGCACACCCTGCCACGCCTCCTGGACCCCCGTAACACCCCCTCACCCCTCACCCAGTTTTTGCATCTCTAGCCTTCTAGTGACCCACAGATTATGTGTACAAAATTTGGTTAAGTTTGCTCCAATAGCAAGAATTTACATTTTTGACCCCCCACACCCCATTTCGGGTGGTTAGTTTTTGCATTTCTAGCTCTCTGGAGGCCCGCAGATTATGTATACAAAATTTGATTGAGTTTGCTCCAAGGGCAAGAATTTACATTTTTCACCCCCCTTTTTGGGTGGTTTTTTGGGGGAAATATTTATGAATATAAGTTGTCAGAAATCACATCCCCTACAACTTTGCTCATTAGAAATTTTGCTGTAGAGTTAATACTTTAGGAGTTATTTGATGATTTCCATGCGCCCCCCAAACCCCCTTTTGGGGTCAAAATATCAAAACGTTATAAACGTAAGTTAGAAGACATCTGATGCAAATATGGATAATAATCCCTTCAGCCGTTTTTACGTGAATGGTGAGCAACTTTTCGCGGAACCCACGGAAACATACAGACAAGAATTTTGTTGAGGGCCAAAATTTGGCGTGATTTGGACCAATGTACAGACAAAACCTTAATTTTATATAGATAGATTTTTAATTGAAAAGATTTTATTTTGCCGAGAGTATTCTTTTTATGAATATTTTTAATATCACAAGAAATAACGAAATCAGGTCCAAAAGGCTCCATGTCAATATAATTATTTGTGTATAATTCACTATATTTTTAACCACTGATGATTAATTATTTTTTTTTGTTTAACACCACTACAACCCTTTAAAACTCCTTTGTTTAATATGTTTCACTATAAACCAACACCGCTTTCCCTAAATGTTATTAATTTATTTCGTAACTAACTTGGAAGGAGAGAGATGAAATCTCTTTGTAGCATAGGTTTGAGATACGTATTGATGTGACCATGTTGATAATGACACATCCGACTTAAAAGATGTTCCACAAATTCCACCTGCAAATTTAATAAATTATTATCACTTCCTTTTTGGACAACTTACAAACAAATAACCAAATAATTACCTGATCTTGTTCACTCCATTTGTCAAAATATTTAAGACATGTTTCCCTTTCAGACACATATTGTAATGAAGGTTCTTTTTTTCTTGCTGGATCATAAAGAATAGTCATTGAATACTGTTGGATAAAAAGAAATATAGAATTAAAACAAAGAATAAATTCTAGTCATGGCATATGGTAAATGTTACTTTGGAATGAAAATTTAGGATAGTAGGCTTAAAAATATAAAATCTTTACTCACTATCAACTATAATATGTACATATTTATAATTAAATTGTGAAAACATTTTCGTCAGTAAGCTTTCCAAAAATTTTGGTGATTTGGCAATTTTTTAGTAGGCTGAAATTTGTCACAAAAATGCCGTTATTAAGACAAATTTGTAAGGGAAATTTCAGCTCATTAGCTATCTAACAAATCACCATTCGATTGTTAAATAGACAGCAATTCGATTTTTTTTAAATAAAATTTTGCATTTACAAACTGAAACTAGAAAAACCAGAAATCTAATGAGTTTTTCTATTTAGAAATGAAAATATTTCGGCCCCAGAACAAACTTTTTATGACTTTCAGTTATTTCGTTAGGAGCCGTCCATAAAATAAGTACAGAACATGGAGTGCATATAGCCTAGAGCTAGAGTCCGAAAAGGTCAGAGCAAACGTAACGTCACATGGATACATCAATTTTATTTTTATTGTTTTAACAATCATATCCACAAAATTTAGGTATTTTTTTTTAAATAAATATAATTTCTATGAATCTGCTTGTAGGTATTAATAAAATTTTTCATTTTTATTTTAAGAAAAAGGGCGACTGGAGTATAGTAATGTTTTTAAACTAGGGAGATCTAAAAAAATATGATAAACTATGACAGGGCGGAAGGGATCGAAAATGCCTGGATTTAGCGCGTGGTATTTTATGGACGGCCCCTTATTGTGGGTATCGAAATTCGGACAGACAGGATAAAAAAAATCATGCTTGAAAATGATGAAATCATTCGGAAATGAATAGACAAAAAAGAGAATAAAATAAAAATATTTGAGTGAATTCAATACTCCGGCTATCTGATAAACATTTTTAAACGAAATCACCTAAGAATTAATCCCTGCACGTCTAAAATATCCACTGAATATACATAGTATCTACCGTATAGAGCAGTGATTCTCAAAGTGGGGGTCGCGAAAAATATTTGGGGGGTCCCAGAATAATTGATGACGGATCAATTTTTTTAAATATTTTTTAGATTTACTATGGATTATGATTAGAAATAAAAAATTATATTGTTATTTTAATATCGTCTTAGCAACATAGAAATCGCTATGAGACCTGCACTGACCGATATTAAACCCAGATTTAGTTTATTCTGCCAAAATAAGCAGACTCACCCATCGCATTAAATTTAACTTAAAATAAGTTTAATAAACTTAAATTGAAAGTTTTTTGCCTAGGGTAGCAGAATTTTTATATATTGAAGGAGACAATAAAAGAGTGTGTCCTCTGCTGGAATTAGAAATTTTCTTTATAACGAGACTCTAGTTTCGAGAGCTTTGCCCTCTTCATCAGTCTATGTATCTATCAATTGTAATAGACTGATTAAGAGGGCAAAGCCCTCGAAACTATAGCCTCGTTATAAATAAAATTTATAATTCCAGCAGAAGACACACTCTTTTATTGTCTCCTTCAATTTAATAAACTTAGTTAAGTTAATGTCGAAACATATGCATAGAATATTTTGTACCAAAGATTAGTTATTAATTTTTATTGAGATTAACATAAATCTGCTAATAATCAAAATTATGAGTGTTTCAATGCAATTAAACAAAAAAAAATTAACGCCTCATAATTTAAATTAAACCTCACTCCGGGATGTTTTTCTACAGATCCATTCTTTGGAGGGGTCCTTTGAGATTTTTAAGTGCAAAAGGGGGCCACGGACCAGAAAGTTTTAGAAACACTAATATAGAGTAATATAGACATTCGATATGAATGTTAAATGTTCGAAGATTTTGATTTAAAAAGGTGAATATTAATTGAATTTTTTTTTAGAAATAACTAATAATAATTAAAAAATGTTATTAATACCTGATATAAAAAGAATAAAATTCAAAAGTAATAAGCAGAGTAAAATCAACCGAAAACACAAAGAGAATATACAACAACGTCTCTATGCTAGAATAATACAAACAAGAATAACGTTTCTCATAGATAATGTTATTGCAAGTGTCTCCCTGCGTGACTGTCTGTGCGTCTTCCTTCTACTCCTAGCTTCAAAGTAAGAAGACAATGACCTGAACATGAGCGAAAGTGATTTCACTTGGAGCCCAATTCATTCATATTGGCATAAAAGAACTTGAAGAGAGATCGCAATAGAAAATCAAACAAATATTTTCTTTTCTCTAAGACAAATATGGATGAGTGTATATATTTTAATTTCTCATTACGGTTAGTCAATATTTATATATAATATATATTTTTTTCCTTAATAAAAAATAATTTTATTTATAAATTCATGTTATTTTATAGTGATTTCTATACATTTATTTAATTATTTTAAATCGGGAAGATAGAATAAATTAATTAAAATATATATTTTTGTTAGATGTGACAAATCAGAGGAAAAAAGGAACAATTAAACACCGTGTTAAAACTTGCGATCAATTGCAAGGTTTCGCCAATTTATTGTGGCTTCATCAGGCTCTATACAAAAATAAATACAAATGAATCATTCACAATCATCAACTCAGACATAATATAATAGTACCTGGAAAACCGAGCGATGGTCGGTAATTTTTTGATTCAGTTAAAAGCGATATATTAATTTTACTTTTAATTTTAAATTCAGGCAAAGGGACAGGGGCAGGGGAAAATTTAAATAAAATAAATAGTATCGTAAATTGGCTTATGGCTAGAAAGGCCGAAAAGCCAAAAAAAAATCAGATTAAAAAGGTCGATTTTTAATCCCAGCCAAAATAAAATAAAATTGAAATAAAACTTTAATTTATATTTTTAACAACGTTTACACCCGCTACGGCCATCATCAAGACGTATATCAGTGGCCACAAAGATTTGAATCCTGAAGAAGAATTGTCGGATTTTTTAAGAGAATGAAATTGATATTCTAATAAATGTAATTATAATTTTTTATTCAAACAACCACCTGTGAATAATTATTTCAATTAAGAAAAAAACCCATCAAAAACAACTTAGCCGAAGAAGAGACCGTGACAGATCGAATTGTCAACCCCAAAACCGTGAATTTCATCGTTAAGAGCAGTTTTCGAGAAACCGATTCTATATAAGTATATATATATATATACAAGATTTGCTCGTTTAATATAATAAGATATAATATAATACAAAATCCTTATGAATCAATCGAAGGTGTACAGTTGGTAGATTTGAATCCATTGCTACTCTAAATAATCAATGGTGTTGTATAAATAAGGGTGTTCATATTGTTATATATAGGTGTATATGTATTCTAATTAGCAAGAAAATAATTAAATGACAAAGTGTTTTGAAAATTTGATCAAGGTAATTATATTATATTATGTTTGGGTTGATTTTGAAGATTATGAATGATTCATTTATTTTTTGTATAGAGCCTGATGAAGACCCAATAAATTGGCGAAACGTTGATCGCAAGTTTTAACACGGTGTTTAATTGTTCCTTTTTGTCACATCTAATTCTGATAATGGAACTGAATAATAATAATGATATATTTTTGTGTCCATTTTTATTTTATATTAATTGGACGTTTTAGTCACCTTCAACTGACGATCCTCAGGAGATAATTTTTTTTTATATTGTACTGACGATGGACACTTGAAGGTGTCCGAAAGATCCAATTAATCAATTATAAAATAAAATTGGAAGAAAAAGTAAAAACTTGGTAGTAAGAGACAGCCAGCCGCTCTAGTAATAAACATAATTATAAATTCATATACTCAAAAATTGATTGTTTAAAAATACTTATGTAAATATTTTTATTCTTCTATCCAATCTCCATATAATCATTTTTTTTTCAAATATAAATGTGATTTTGACGATGGACTATAAAATATAGCTTCGCGAAGACTACGCGCCTGCCACCCGCGAGTAAAAGGACGCAAACAATATAGTTCTATGAATTTCTTCTTGATTAAATATATATATTAATTTATATAAAATAGAAGTATAATTATTATTTGAAGTACAGGTAACCCTCGTATAGCACGGTAATTATCTAACGCGCCCTTGAAAATGTCAAGATTTTAGCAATTTATTTAATATATTTTTTGAAATAAAATTTTTTTAATATGGAAATCTATGCAAAAATTGTTGTTCTATTATTTTTATTGTAGTGTTCATATGTGCGTTAGATTTTAACGTATAATTAGTTTCGCAAAACGCGTTTTATATTTCTATGGAACCTGTATTTGCGTTTTAAACATAAATAGATCTATTAATAAAATCGCTAATTTATCAATTACCACTATAAAATAAGAAACAATTTTTTTATTCTCTTACAATTACGATTATTATTAAAAATAGTTTCAATTTGACAAAAGAAAAGTTGAATAACTAAGATATTCTAAAATTTTTTACAATTTTAAGTAGGTACATTAGAAAATGGCCCAAGTACAAAAATCTGCTAAAAATTGGTAATCCCCCCCCAACTACACTATCATTTTAATGGAAATTAAATTTAAAAAAATTCAGCTTAATGACAGGAATATCGCAAACCCCATGATAGAAAAATATTCACCCGATTAAAATTTTAATAAGATTTTTGATTTCGGGGAAAATGAATACATATTACTAGATTTTAAGTTTGCATCTTATTTAGTTTACGAGATACAACGGAAGGACGGATCAACACAATACGAGTTCGGCTTTACTTTATTTAAGAACCCTAAAAATCAGGGAGAGTATGTAGGCACGAAGTTAAGAATGAGCGTACAGTCGAAGGGATTTTTGGGTACAATCTCTGAAAATCAATAATCGCAGTTTATTATGATTTTTTTAAGGTAGTTGTTTCGCGAGGATACTAGCAAAAAGTTAATGCTAGAGTATATAGAAAAGATAATAAGGATTCGTAATTCATTAGCCCAAAACTTTTTGCTGTTTATGTACCACTACTAGCCAATCCCGTGTTCGTTTGACAAATCTGGCAACATAGTCCGAGCTTGAATATTTTTATCATAGGAATGACAGATAAAATACATTATAAAGGTCTATTTATAAAACAAAAAGTTCTTAATAAGAAATTGAAAGCTGTTAGGACAATGGCTGAAGTGAAAAAACGTCAAAAAAGTACTAAAGTTAACCAACTTTTTAGGTTAAATACATGCGTTGTTGGCAGCTTGTTTGTAGTGTAAATTTTTCATTATTTATTCATTATTATCACATAAACTGTGTTGTAACTATGAATTAAAATTTTCTTAAAAAATGTATTAGTTATTGTTTAATGTTGGTTAGTTTTTTATAACAATGGTAAGAAGTTTCTTAATTATAGTTAAATATGTATGTAAACTTTCCGATGTCCCGTACAGTGAAAGGTATAAGAATCTGTAAAACTCTATCTTTGGAATTTAATATCTCCGGAACTATATTGTTCGTAAATTTCGTTTTGCCACGAATCGATGAAGAAGTATTTAAATAATAATCTGTCTAAATTTCAAAAAAAAAATCCTAAGAAAACCCATATGGTGAAACAACTACCTTAATCTTAATTTGTATCTTTTAATTTACTTTCACCTTTAATTGACGAAATAAAAGTATTTTATAGCCTTGAAGTTGAGTGAATAATGCAATACTTACACTTCTATATTACAATTATATATATGAAGGTAAGAAGTATTTTTGGCACCGAAAAATCTTCAGAGGAATCACGGTAAAATTTTCAGTTAAGTGAAATTTTTTTTAACGATAATGATGTAAGGGGTTCGGCTAAGAAGCAATATCTATCATAATCAGGATTGACTCTCAGCACCAAGAGGGAGAAATTTCAGGTGTTAAGTTGGAGTAAATGATCCTGTGAATGCGAGTTTTGAACTATAGAGATGAAAGGATTGGACTTTATAGTGATTTTATTATCACTTGTTATGAAATTTAAAATTCTTAAATTTTAAATCAAATAGCCTGTTACCATAAATTTGTTTATTCCTATGACTTCTAGAGAGTGAACTGTATAAAGGCAATTAAAATTAATTTTGAATTTAAAATAAAGCACAGTAGGACATGAATCTTAAGGGCTGTAGTGGAATTTCAAAACTATTTGTGAACTTAATTTATGAATAAAAGATTATAGGATAATGGAAAGAGAAATGTAAGAATAGAATAGAAATACCTAGAATTCAAGATTATTAAAAACAAAAAATTTAAGTTCAGAAGCTTGTTTAATTTATTAGCTGAGGATAAAATTTATAAATTAAGTTTTTTAAAATTGCAAAATATTAAAGTATATCATGATTAAAAAATATATATATATAATTTTTATAGATCATACATTCATTGCAAATAATTTTGCATTCAACTTATATGTGTTGAGAACTTGAAAGACCTTGAATATTGCTAATTTCTAAAGAAATAAGAAATTAAGAGTTAACAAATGCTTTAAATCAAAACAAAATTATTGTTGACTTATTTTTTAAATTTCTTTATTAATTTTTCAATCAATTTCAAACTGAAATATAGTCTCAAAAGAGAAATAAAAATTCATTAATATTGAATGAGATCTGAACCTGTTTATATTTAACCTTAAAATTGTCTGTCATATTTAGGTCTCAATGAAAGGTCACTCACTATATTTTTAAGGACAAATATAAAGAGAAGATTTTCCAAAACAATGGCATACCATTTCGAAATGAATTGGGTGGATGGGGAGGGGTTTTTTGCAGCCCTTTGGTAGAATTAATTTTTAAGAAATTCAGAATAATTTCTATATATTTTTAAATAAAATTGTAAAATTAAAAAACTATTTGGTCAGCCTTCTAGATATAAAATATTCGCAGACTCCCTCATTACTGCTAGGGTGAAGGATAGGGCAATCGAAGTATTCCAGAACAATTTCTTAGATTAAATAATGATCTAATAAAAAGAATTAACCCTTGTTTAGTTATTATTATTTTATTACAATGGTGTTTAATAAAAATTAAATAAAAAAGTTTGTTGAATGGGCCGTTCCCCTTACTTTAATCCCCTGATCATCCCATTCCTAAGCAATTGTCATAAAAAAGGTTAGCAAATATATATATATATATATATATATATATATATATATTTTTTTATTATAGCAAAATGTTGGAGTATGAGATATATTAAGATTTTGTTTAACTACTTGTTATTAATTTAAAAAACGTTTTTTTGTTTCGTTTTATATATATAATAATGATATTGTGAAGTAAAAAGATATTGAACTAAATAGGTGCAGCCTCTTCGTTCGGGGTGGACCCTTGGAATGTGAAATGAAGGGAAATAAATTTCAAGGATTGGGTAGAATAATTTGTAGAGATTGTGGTGTTGGTGCAAGGTGAAACATCTTTAATAAAGATAAGAGTAAATAAATATTATATTTAACATTCATTTACTATGAGTTAAGGATTCTTGGTCACTTGTTTCACATTAAAATTGGGGGAGAAGTTGAAGTTACATGTGGATGCGGGTCTTGCAAGATTCCCGGAAAAACAGATCCAGGAAGAGAGTTTTAGTCTCTAGAAGTCATAGGGATAAACGAGTTGGCGAATGGCTTTGGTAGGTTAGTATCGAATTTAATTGCAAATGAGTGTTGAATGTTTGAAACTCGTTTATTTTGCGCAAAGAGGCTTTATAGGGGATTTTACATCGTCAGAATAGACGCCATGGTAATATATAAAAAAAAGGTATAGAGCGGAGAAGGCCCTACTATAGGACAAGAAATCGGGGCGCATGTTAATGATGGACTGATAGCTCGGGTCTGAATTGCATATTGCATCCAGGTTGGTAAGAGGCTTGGAGGCTCCTCTCCACATATGCTAGCTATATTTGAGACAGGGGTGAATTTGAGCCTTGAATAGGGTAAGAAGTTGGGAAGAAGTGAAAAAGCGTTTGGCTTGAATAAAATGACAAGTTTACATGCAGGAGCAGTATTTGATATAGAAGTAATAGAGTAAATATATTTATTTTATTATAGTTTAAGATATATTTGGCTATATGATTAACTAGTAGTTATTATTAAAAAAAAAAGGTAAGAATTATTTAATACACTAAAATACGATGAAAAAGTATAGTCGGGCTAGATTTATGATTACCTTATAAGGATATGAAAGAATAAGCTTGAAAATCGTTAATTAATAAAATATAAATAATAAATTAATAAAATATCGGCCAAGTAAACAATTGAATAACATTAGAGAATGTAAAGAGAAAAAATAAAATACTTGGGATTAGTTGGATAAGTACTTCCTTGATATAATAAAAATAAATTTAAAAAGAAATTGTGTTTTATGTGTCGACAGATGAAGGTGTGGGAATAAAAAAAACAAATGCCATTTCTTATTTAAGACTAACCTTTGGATATTTCATAATTTAGAATGAAATATTTTTCTAAAAACTGCCAAATAGAAATATAAAAACAATTGAATTAAATATTTTTTTTAGAAAATTTTTCAGCTATAAGCTCTTTGTTAAAATAATTTCAAAGATTAACCAAAGAAGCTCTGATCAATGAATATTAAAAAAAAAAAATAATATTAAATTAAGGAAATATATATAGATATATTTCAAAATCTAGTTATTAATTTATAAAATTATAAAAAACATTAAAAATATTTAAAGAAAGTAGCTGTAGGTAGTTATTTATGAGTAACATATTTAACATTTTTTTATCAAACATTAACAATTTAATGAAATAAAAGTTTTGGTATTTATTTAAATAATAAATGTAAAGAAAAATAAAGTAATAATTTTAAGTGATAATAATTTAAATAGGGGAAAATTGAAAGAAGTGGCAAGATGGCGAGATCTACTGTTAAATTCCAAAGCAATCAACTCGTGACATTTGTCGTAAGAAAGGTATATGTAACGTTTACCTGAGGATTTGTGTTCGATTCTTCAATAATTTGTCGATCTGTCTCCATGTTGAGCATTTTACTTATAAAACTAAACAAAAACTCACATAGAAAAAAACAAAATCTTGAAAATTACAAGCACCTTTTTGTGAGGTTTACAGGAAGTCAAGTCAATAATTTTATTTCATGTGACGTCACGAATGAGGACAGCAACATGGCGGCTTGCATCCATGGAATCGAAAAAAAGAAATTAATAATTAACATAATAAAAATATCTTGAAATATAAATTTTAAAAGTCACTATTATTAATATATCAAAGTGAAACTAAAAAGTAATAATTTAAGTAATATTTATTACTTTTTGTGTGGATGAATGTTTGAATTGTACCTGTCTTGACTGTAGATCTGTTGTTGATCGGAGCCAAAGTACAGCAGCACTCGACAAGATTTGTTGACGAACTGTCAGTTTTTCATTATTGTGGTTTTTTACAAAGTTTGTGAAAAATGTTCACCTGCCTTGTTAAAATTATTAAATACAATTAGTGTTATGCCACTCCTACATACCCTGTGAGTATAAATTTTTCTTCTATGATTTTTTAATTTTACTATTAACCTTTTTTATACATCTAGTATTAGTTCTATTAAGTGGCTAAAATCTTTAAAATAATTGAATGAATTTATTCATAAATTGAATTTCGGGATTAAGATTTCTGTATTCTATCGTTATTTTAATTCAATACTTTTGTTTTAATCTAATCATTTCATTCATTTTATTTATTTTTGGCATCTTGTACTTTTGTTCCTCCATCTGACATTGTTCTCATGGACTGTGCAACAATAATAATACTGTTGATTTATAAATTAATCAAACGATAAAATTGTACTTTATATATATAAGATTTTAAAGGAGAGCGTACACAAAATTTGACCACTAACAGACATTTTAAAATAATTAATATCTTTGAAAATATTATTTTTTTAGAAATTTACTATATATTAATACTTTTTTTTATAAATCTTAATGTCCTATATTGATTGATTTTTTACTTGGTCCATAGCGAAGCATCAATAAATGAATAAACAAATAAATAAAGTATTGTAATCGGTCTCGCACCAAGCGCGACTTCAAATAAGGGTCCTCAGGTAAAGAAAGACAACAGAACCCATGGTCACACCCTCACACCCAAATCACATATTGTAGTATTCATTCAAGTTAAATTTTAAGAACTATAAATTCTGCCAAAAATTAAGTACATTGGGCTTCCAGAGTCCAAAAAGAACGATTTTTTCATTTAGTCTGTGGCCATGTAATAAATGTATGGATGGAAGGATAGACGTTACCCTTTTTTTCGTCCACGATTTTTTCCACACCATTCATTTAAATGAAAATAAATTGAAAACATACCATTACTTTAACAAAATTAAGTGCTGATTAAAAATAGCCATCGATCTCTTCTCTGAGAATACTTGAGGAATAACCATTCTATATTATACTGCATTTTTGACGTTGTGATTATTATTGCTAACCACTGCTGAAGACATGGATAAAATTGACCTAAAATCAAAAATACCTATCGATTATCAGCTAATAGGTAGGTACTGGAGGGATATTCTTGTTACATTTTATTTTTGAATTTTTGACCATTAGCGGTAATCAATGTTGATTGACTTGAAATCAAAAGGACTAAATTCTTTTTTTCTTAAATAATTCAACCACCAAAACATTAAATTTATTTGCAATAGTACTTTTTTATTATCATTGACTTCAAATAACCAGTGATAAGTTATTAATAATAAGGGACTAAACACAACATTAATATTTCAAATAACATGGATAAAGTCTACCAACGATCCATTTCTTTCATTTTTATCAAAATCGAATGAGCACTTTTTGAGAAATTTCCAATAAACTTAGCAAAAAATAAAATAAAATAAACTGATGTGGCTATCCACATGACTTTACCATAGACCTGCCACCTCTCCAGAGATGTGACTTATTTTAGATACAATTATTTGAAATACAGACACAAGATACCTTCTCTTGCTACCCTAGATGCAATTCAGAAACGAGCCGTCAAGCTAAATGACGATTCTACCCTCACCGACTCCCTCGACTCGCTGGCTCATCGAAGAAATGTCTCTGCCCTTTCTCTTTTCTATAGATACTATCACGGCAGGTGCTCTGATGAGATAAAATCAATAATTCCCCCCAAAGCATGCTTTGCACGTAGCACGCGTTTTGCCGACTCGCAACACTCTTTCGCGGTCAAATTAGAAAATTGCGGGACCACTTCATTTGCCAATACATATATTCCCATGACTTCAAGGAACTGGAACTCTCTCCCAGCCTCCATCTTTCCCAGCACCTATAATCTTCAAACCTTCAAAACCCGTGTGCATAGACACCTACGTCTACACCCTCTCACTTAATCAACTTTCCCTTCTCTTCGGTAATGCAAGGGTCTTTCGAGATCCATAGGAGCTGCATCTTTACTGGTGCACCCCTTCTTGCATTCGATTGCATTAAAAAAAAAAAAAACCCCACCCAGCCTATAAAATCCCCTCTTCTTCTTCTTTTCACGATAGAGGGGCCAACCCAGGCCTTTAGGGGATGCACCTTTTTGGTGTAACTCCTTCTATCATCATTTTCATTAAAAAAAAGATACAAAATAAGTATTTTCATCTTATATCTGAAATACTTTTAGGATTTTCATTTTGTATCTTGTATTTAGATACATTCTTTTGATATCTTTGATATCAAAAAGTATATCATTTTAAAAAAGTATTTAAAAAATACGTATTTTGTGTCTAGTATTTCAAATACTTTACTTAAAAGTATCTTGTAACTTTTATTCCAGATAGTTTTTATGAGGTATCTTGTACATCTCTGCCCCTCTCTTATATTTAATAAAATAATTAATAATTATTTACTAAAGAACCCCTTCTTAATTTGGGGCCCATTAGCAATTAATAATAAATATCTTCTTTTAATTATGAGAATCTTCTATTAGAAATATCAGCTTTCTTCGATTTTTGTTTGAGAATATTTTTGTTCCCCCCTCCCCACACAAAATTTGGTAAAGTACTAACAGACATTTTGACTTTGTTTTATACGTCTTGAAATCTCATCCCATAGATGTTCAATAGGGTTAATCAGGACTACATGCTGGTCATCTTACAGATTCAATTGAAACATTTTTAAGATAATCGGAAGCCATTTTTGCTGTGTGTTGCCGGGAAATGTCATGCATAAACCAAAATTGGCCCCCACAAATGGCCCAAGGGAACAACATCTCCTGAAAGAACATTCTATAAGTAGCTGTTAATGACCCCCTATAAAAATTAATTCAATGCGGGCTTCCTAATTAATGCCAGCCCAAACCATAACACCCCCTCCACTATATCTTCTCCTAAAAGAAGAGGTTGTGCGTAGATAGCGTTCACGGGGTCTTCTCCAAACCCTATGCCGCAAACAAAAGCCTGAACTCATCGAAGAAGACAATTTTTCCTCAATCTTCCACTGTCCAATTAACGTGTTGTCTTCCAAAATTTAAACGAACCATCTTATTTATGGCTTGGCTGCAGTTCTGGCCCAAAGGCCGGCCTTTTCACATTTAAACATCAGAAAGTCTTCGCCTTACAGTAAGTAAGCTTACATTAACATGTTTCACCTGCTGCAATCGTTGACTTAATTTTAATGCAGTAGCCTGACGATCGCGCAAAATATTCAAAACAATAAATCAATCATTTCTCTTCGAAGCCACTCTACTTAGCCCCGAACCAGGTCTTCTTGAGTACTCTCCAGTCTTTTTTACTTAGAGAAAGTGGTGTAGGTTTTAGGTGAAACATGATATTAATTAATAAAGTAAAGGGTCTTAGTTTTAACCTGTAAACTCCTGATGATGGACTAATAATCCCAAATATATTGAGTTTGTATAAACCTCTTTGAGTTTTATTTCATTCGCTGTGGAACTACACACCCTTTACTTTATTAATTTACTCTCCAGTCTCTTGATGATATTAATGAAAGGCTTTTCGCACAGTCGTTCTGAGATGGTTTAGTTTTCTCGACTTCAGCCATCTTCCAACAAAGCGATTATTTTGGCTACGATTGTTGCACTGAAAACTATTTTCCTTTGTTTTTGTTTTTTGAGAAATATAGTATGTCTCAAACAAATTTAATAATGAACTGAAAGGATAAGAAAGATAATTAATTAAATATAGCAAGTTATTCAATTACACAATGCTATGTTTTTTTAACAAAAGACAAATAATTGATATCAAATATAAATTTTCAATTATTATTTAAAATTAATTAATATTATATATTCATAATTAATAAAAACAAATGATCAATTTATTTAATTTTTACTATTATGTTATTATGTACGATGGCCACTTTTTTGCCTCTCAGTGTAGTTTATTTAATTAACTTTCAAACTGATACAAATAAATATATATATATATATTTTTTTTTTATAATTTCCCTCTATTATTATATTTATTTCAAAGAATTACAAATAAATGTTTATTTAAAAAAAATTAGTGTATTTAAGAAAAATTTCTGACTCATCTTCTTAAAGTTAGCAAAAAATGTCACTCTTAGAAACCTCGTGAGTACAAATTTGCAACTTTGATTTTTTCTAATTTTTCTATCAATTTTTTTTATTCCACTAGTATTAGTTCTATTAAGAATCCAAAATCTTTAAAATGATTCAATGCATCAATCAATTTTTTTTCAATGACTACTTCCAATATTTTAGTATGTATAACTTGGCAAGTTATAATAGTTGATAAATTACGTTTAATGTGATGATATTTAATACAAGCTTAAAATTTAACTTTGCTAGTTGTCCTATTTTATACTACAAACAATTTAGTTGGATAAAAAACTTGCCAAGCTATAAATTCACTATCAAAGAACGTATCAAGTTCTCTTTTAAATCAATTAAGGACGTTGTTCATTCCTATAGCTATGATTTAAGCAACTGCTATGGAACTTGGTACCTAACTGTAAAGATCTTAACTCTTTTGTCGACGAAGCCGTTTGTACCGAACTTGGACCCTTTTTCACATTTATGTTTTTGGTCAGATATCATTAATTTTTGACAAGTTTTATCCTTTTATTAATCTAAATAAATACATAGCAGTTAAATTTCACCTCTTCATTTTATGTCCTGAAGAAGGGAAAGCTTCGGTTTTTCGATTTCACCCTTTATTAATGTGTCAAGCCCTATCAGTATGCCAAATTTTAGCATTCTAGGGTCATTGTATTTCCATTATATGTTAATTAATTTTCATCCCTTCATTTCAGGCCCCAAAGAAGCGAAAGTTTCGGTTTTTCAATTTCCTCCTTTATTAAAGTGCCAAGCTTAGCAATATGCCAATTTCTAGGTTGATTGTATTTCCTGTACATGTTAATTAGGCCTATAATAAATTTCATCCCTTCATTTTAAGTCGTGAAGAAGGGAAAGTTTCGATTTTTCCCAAACTCTACCAGTATCCAAATTTCAGCATTCTAGGATCAGCGGAAGTACTCTAGGTTTTTGATGAGTGAGTCAGTGTTAAAAATGGCACTTTTCAGACCTTAATAACTCAACAACTATAATAGGTTTATTCATGAACTTTAGGATTCGAGATGTCCAAGCGGGCCTTAATAGACACGCAAAATTTCAAGTGTGAAGGTCTAATGGTTTTTTGAGTTATGGGGTTCGAAAGTAGCTCGAAAGAGTTCGTCTAAATATACACATGTCCGGTGCGTCGCCCATTCTTTTCCGAACTTGGCTGTCACACTACCGTATGTCTAAATACTCTTTGAAAGAAATCCAAATAAATGTATATTAAAAAATAATTAGGTACTGTATTAAAAATGTCTGACATTCACGCCCGATCTTTCTAACTTCATGTGTGTATGTCTAGATTCAGATTTACACAAGAGATCAATTTTTAGGGTTACGTTCAAATATAAAACGGGACCCCTTTTAGTGACCGTCTGTCTGCCCGTCTCTCAGAGCATTGTAGTTCGTAAACTTGAAAGTTTGTGAATTCATTTTACCCGAAATCAAAAATCCTATTTTAATTTTAATCGATTGATTATTTTGGGTAGGGCCGAATTTTTTGAGGGGACAAAAATAATTTTTTTTTTTTTTTTTAACATGTGTGAGGGTCCCTTTAAAGATATCTTTAAGAAGAATTAAAAAAAATATATATATATTTTGCTTTAAAATGACGCTATGTGATTCCCCAAATTGGCCTTTTTAGATGATTTGTCACTTGTCGGCGCGGCGTTTAGAAATGGCTTAACTGTGTGTTTGAAACTAATAAATAAATATTATCATCACATATGAGGTATCACTGCAAGATCTCATTAGAAGAATTAAGCGAAATTCTTTAAATTCATTCACTTTAAAATCACGATAACTAGCTGCAAAGCCCGCCTTCGGCGGGCCTCTTGCTGCGCAGAAGGCTACGCCCCCTGGACGCCCACCCCAACATCTCACCCCCGTACACACCCCGCCACCACCCCTCGACAAACTCCCAGACCCCCACTCTGCTCCCCTAACGCCACCTCCAACCCCCGGACCCCCCACCTTCGCACCCCAACATCTCACCTCCAACACAACCCCGCCCCCCAGTTTTTGCATTTCTAGCCTTCTAGTGGCCCACAGATTATGTGTACAAAATTTGGTTAAGTTTGCTCCAATAGCAAGAATTTACATTTTCGACTCAACACCCCCCATTTTGGGTGGTTAGTTTTTGCATTTCTAGCTCTCTAAAGGCCTACAGATGATGTATACAAAATTTGGTTGAGTTTGCTCCAAGGGCAAGAATTTACATTTTTTCACCCTCCCCCTTTTTGGGGGAATTTTTTAAACAAAACTTGTCAGAAATCACATCCCCTACAGCTTTGCTCATAACAAAATTTGCCGAAGAGTTAAGAGTTAATAGGAGTTATTTGATAATTTCCATTCGTGCATACCCCCCCCCCCAAACCCCCTTTTGGGGTCAAAATATCAAAACGTTATATAACAGTACAAGTAAGTTAGAAGATATCTGATCCAAATATGAAATTTCATAATAATCCCTTTAAGCCGTTTTACGTGAATCGTGAGCAACTTTTCGCGGAACCCACGGAAACAGACAGAGATACAGACAGACAAGAATTTTGTTGAGGGTGTTTTCGTTCATAACTTTGCTTGAAATGTGTGCAACCAAAAATTTGGCGTGATTTGGAGCAATGTACAGACAAAACCTTAATTTTATATATATAGATGAGAATATTTTGGCTGGCAAAATGGGTTTTTACCTGATGCCAATAAATAAATTTAAAAAAAAATCACGATATGAGAAGACACCAAAATACCTATTTTTAGTCGATTTTTACACCCGGTTAATTTTCTTGAGTATTAAACTTAAAATTGTGAAGAAATACTATGAATTAATTCGTTCTTTTTCTCATCTTATGACAAATGAGAACGAATTTGATATCTCAAATATTTTAGAAGATATAAAATATGGAACTCTTAATATGTGAGTCCGACTCGCACTTGGCCGCTTTTTTCTCGTCTTTAGAAATGTCGAATTTGTGGAGAAAAATAATTTTCATAGCCGAATCATTTCTGTGCTAAAACACCTACCTAAGAGAAATAAGGTAGAGAGAGAGAGAGAGAGAGAGAGAGAGAGCTCTATCGGTTGGATTCGTGTCGCTGCTTGTTTTCCTTCTGCAGTTTCTGTCGATGTGTGTGTGTGTCGGTGTGTCCGTACGCGAGCCTGTCTGAGCCTGTTGTCCCTGCCTTGGGTGAGTGAGTCAGGTCTCCATTCTACTGGGTGGATCTTGTCTTCCATACTTGTACTTCACATTCACAGACACAGCCCTTCTTCAGAAGTATTCTTTATGGTGATGACCACACTTCTCTCTCTTTTATAATTATGGTTATGGACCAGGACGAAAACTCATCGCTCCCTCAAATTTCACCTTATACATTTTTTTGGAACTTTTTTACGGGTATGATGTTAATTGAATTTATAATGCCATTTTATATTAATCAATTTATTATTAAGTATTATTCTAGTATTTCTATAAAGTTTGAGTTTAAAATATATATACTTTAAGTTGAATTAAATTAATTAATGAATAAAATCACAATTCCAATAAATTCTGTCGTCTTTATTTTAAAAATACGAATGTTCAAATTACTCGGTACGCTTGGCGGGGGAAACTCGGGGCGGCCGGATTATTGAATTTACCAAATTATTATTTTTCTATTTGTTTATTCGTGTTAAGAAATTTTTATGAAACGAGGAGGAAAACTATTTTCAATCATGATTCATTTTTCTATCTGTCTATGTCAGGAGTGGGCAAATGCCGGCCCGAGGGCCTAATCCGACCCGCCTGAACTTCTTAAATATGAAATAAGAACTAAATGATAAACAATTGTTTAATGATCTTTTCTTCTCAGTTGATATCTTATCATATTTAAATGAATTTATCACTAGAAGGAAAGCGACTATTTATGTTATTTATGATATGCATACAAATGTCATCTCATTTACAACAAAATTAAAATTATTTTTGAAATAATGAAATTTTGTTAAATGTTCATTCTGTGCTGGCCCTCGTCGTGATGTGAAAATTGAAATTGGCCCTTTGATAAAAGAAGTTGCCCATCCCTGGTCTATGTCTTTGTCAGGATTTTGATAATCACGATTATTCAAGAACGTAAGCTTGTAGAAAGTTCGTTTTGATGTTTGTAATTTCTAAAGAAGTTTTTGTATTTTTAGAATTCTAGCTTAAGAACTTCCAGTTAAAAAATACGGAAAATCGATTTTTTCCGGGGATGGGAATTTTCACGTGTTGCTATGCGAAAACTAACAAAAAAACAAACAGGTGTATAAAGAAATACATTTTGAATAGTTTATTATATATAAATTTATCAATAGGTGGCTCTGCCTTTTAGCCGTCTGGGGAACCTCGGACCCCCCTCCCTTCATCTTTAAAATTTGCTCAGTCCACTTTTCCTCCAATTATAGATTTGAAATTTATTTTTTATATCTAGGAATAAATATTTATTATTTTCTAGAATGAATAATTTTTGCTATTACATGTGTCGCTTTCAGGATTTCATTTGGTTGACCGGATATAAATATTTTTAATGTAAATTCAATAAAATAGATAATTATTATCATGTATTTAATTAAAAAATCCAGTTTTTCTTATTACAAAGCTTTTTGAATTATTTCTGAAATAGTTATTATTATTATTTAATTATATTGATTCAAGAAGGCGTGAACCCTGTATCCTGGACTGGAACCTTATATCGTGAAGGAAGATAGAAATAAATTTAAGGTTTGGGTCAGAATTGAAAATGTAATGTACTTGGGGATTCGGGCCTTGAAAGAGTGAACGTTATATCTAATGTCGCTTGAAAGAGAATGCGAAAAGGTGTCTAGAAGAAGAGACGTTTGTTCGATAGGTATCTAATTCAATTTTATTGCGGAGGGGTGGTGAATGTTTGAAAATCGGGTATTACGCGCAATTAATACATCTAAAATAGGTTTTTAAAATTCGTAAGATAAAAAATTATCTCTCTCTTATAAATACATGATGCCACCCCAAGCGTTTAAAGTAATTTTAATGCCAAAGAAGTTAAGATATATTATTTTGTCAAACTACGAAATAGCATGAATATATGAATAAATGGTTTTTCAAAATGTTTATATCACAACTTGAATTTGGCTTTCAAAATTACTGGTTTTGTAGAAAGCAAATAACGACTATTAAATTGAAACAACTAAACAAAATAATCCCGTGCTTAGCTATCTAATAGATCAGTGTTTTCAACCTTTTTCATGACGCGACCCCCTTAGTATGAAACATTTTTTCGCGACCCCCTACCCCCAGCTGTTTGTAATATGTATTTTGTTATGTTACACATATTAAATCCGTACAACATTTTTATTAATTTTTATAATTATTAGGTATCGGCTAAATACACAATTAAGTACCTATAAGAGACATATTTTTCTTCGATTCGTTTTCGTCAACTCAGTCTTTTATTGGAGAAGTGGGGTCTGAGAAATGTTCTTAATAAAAATGGGGCATTCCACGTCAAATCGAACGGTATGAAAAATTTTAATTTTTGATTTCCTTTATTTTTTGACATTTTTTAGTACCAATCAAAAAAGTTCCTGGTAAATTTTGAAATTTTTTTGATCACCGGTTTAAAAGATATCGAATATCGGTTTTTCGCTCATAAATCTTTAAAAATGATCCAAATTCAAATTTTTTTTTGTTGAAATTTTTGATTTTTTAATTACTTTTTAGAAAAAAATACAAAAAAAATTATTTAAAGTGTTTTTAAAATAGTAATTGGAGATTCATAGAAGGTCCACACTGTTCCTGAAGCCAAGGTTTCCGTTTTTTATATAATTACAGTTCGTGTATTCCGAAATACCTCATATTACACACGAACTGCAATTAAAGTGTTTTTATATGTGATTTTTGAGTTAAAAATTTTTAATCTTGTTTTTGAAAGTGTATGTAGGTAATCTTCGATTTTTTTGATAATTTTTTCTTTTAAACTTCTATTCATTCTACAAATTTTAAGACTAGGGCGATAGTGGTCTTATGATAATTACTATTTTTTTTCTTTAAACAAACTAAAATACTAATTATTTTGTTTTAAACACCTGTTAACGATAAAAATTACTAAAAAAAGAGAACTCAATACCAAAAAGTGGTTTTAATAATGATTAATAGCGAAAAATTTTTTTTTGAAATTTTCAAAAATCGAAAGAAAAAATAGTAATTATCTGAAGACCACTGTCAATCCAGTATTAACATTTGTAGAATGAATAGAAGTTTAAAATAAAAAATTATCAAAAATATCGAAAAGTACAGATTCAAAAATAAGATTGAAATTTTCAAACTCAAAAATCGCATAGAAAAATACTTTAAATAATTTTTTAATATTTTTTTTTTAAAAGTATGTAAAAAAACAAAGATTAAAAAAAAAATTGAATTTAGACTTTTTTGAAGAAGCTATGAGCAAAAAAATCGAAATTCGATATCTTTTAAACAGGTGATCTAAAAAATTTCATAATTTACCAGGAAGTTTTTTGATGGGTAATAAAAAAATGTAAAAAAATGAAGAAAATCAAAAATTGAAATTTTTAAAATCGTCTGATTTAGCGTGGAATGCGTCAAATATATATATATATATATATATTATTTATTTATTTTTTACTGAGGCTCGCGGCCCCACCCCCAGGGTAGGGATAATCTTTTCCAGTAAAAATAAAAATAGTCCATAATGTAGTGGAGTCGCGGGAAATGTTAATAAAGTTGAATCATTATTTGGTCAATAAACTTAATGAAAATAATTCTCCTGCAACAATATTTTTCAGCACATTCGCACATAATGTTTGTTTTGATCTAGTCTGGCTTTTTTTGAGGAGGGCCGGGCACCCACCCCCTCTGAATGCGCCATTATCGCATTCGAACTCAGGCAGGCCTAAATAAAATCTTAATCTAAAACTGGGTAAGAACAACATTTTAGTGAAAATTAAGAAATTTGCTCATTTGTATTTTTGACATAAAAGCGACACAAATTATATAAAACCATGATTTTGAACTGAAGAATTCTTTCCGGTTGAACCATCAATGGTAAAATCAGAAAAATGATTGCAATTTTCTAATTTATTTACATCGTTTCGGCTTTTATACTTATACTTGAAGCCGTTTAAAAGTGATGATATATATAGTTCTTGTCACGTCCATTTATACTATATTTATCACCTGAAAACTTCCGAGTTAGAATTCAAATCATTGTGAATAAATTAGAAAATTCATCCAGTTTTCAGCATGTGTGATCCAACCCTAAAGAATTTTCCATTTCGTCATGCTAATCACTGAAGTATTAACGAACAAACTTTTCAGAATTTTGTGAATCAAAAATTTTTAAATCTATTTTATTACTTAATAAAAACTTAATAAAAATTAACATAATACACCATTCTTGTAAATGAGCTTTGATTTGTTCACATTTTTTAATTACAATCTCAAAAATAGAAATCGTAACGTTATGTATTAAACGAGGGGTGATCCGCGATTGGAAGTAGGTGTACACCTCTTTGGAAGTATTTTGGAATTACTTGGAAATATTTGGAAGTACTTGGAAATATTTCTAAGTACTTGGAAATATTTGGAAGTACAAGTGGAAGTAGGTGTACAGCATATTAGGTCGGGGTTCACCCCTCGGTATTAATAATATACAAATCCACTCCTTTTCATTTTATTCAAATTATGTTAATTTTTTAATAATAAAAATCAAAAATTTCATTTATTTTGTAAAAAGTTAATTTTTCAACTTCTTTCTGAATAATGTTGATGTTCGATGTTATATATTTATAATGCTAAACATCAATTGTTATAACCTAATTTAGCTTTCCAAATATATAATAGATATAAATTTTATCTTTTAACACAACTATATAAAATAATTTTACTAACCCAACCATTTTTGTTCGCATATATAGATTCATTTTTATTTATTTTTTAGAGTTAAAAGAAATATCTATATTCAAAATTTTCATAATTATTTTGCTTTACAATTATCTGAACATCCCGGATATATAATCAAAGATTTATTCTAGCTTAGAATATAAAATATTGTTTTTTATATTATTTTTTTACATTATATATTTTTGTTTTTAAATAGTTTTAATTATTTAATTATTCCATAAATGTTTTGGTCATTTTCAATTTTAATTTCAAATGCGTAGATATAGATAGACTTAATCAAATATTTATAGCCCATAAAAACTCGTAAAATTACAAAATTTTCTCTAGTTGTCAAGTACCCTACGTTTCCGTTCCTATTGCGAAAATGACTAGAAATGAGATAGAACTTCTGATTTTCATTGAATCATTTAATAAAATTTTATATATTATATAGATAGATAAGTATATTCTATTTGCATCATATAGCCCTCCTTGTCATCTAAAAATATCTAAAAAATTAGAATTTTTGATATACCATATATTTTATCATAATATATTATATGTATAATTTACTTACGCGTTCAAAAATGGTTGGTTTCCAAAGTATTTAATAGAAAAGAAAAAAATATTTGATTTGATTTGATTCAGGCCATGGCGAAAACCTGACTCAACAGACTCAACTTGCCCAATCTTCTGAAGTTCAGAGCTTCAATTTCGCCAAATATCAGGAATTATTAATATCATTCCCTTTTGTAGAGTAAGTGTTTGTTTTTGTTTTGTTTTTATATTAACCTAGAAATTCGGGACGTCCATTTTAAAATTTTAAAAATAAATTAATAAAATCATGTACAGTGGAACCTCGAGATACGAGTTTAATTCGTTCCAGCATTGATCTCTTATAGCGAATTTCTCGTATCTAGAAACAAACTTCCCCATTGAAAACAATGGAAATCCAGTTAATCCGTTTATCACCCCTAAAAATATCAACATAAATCAATTTTCCTAATAAATAACACTGGAAATAATATAACCGTAGTTTACCTTTATGAAGAGTCCAGACTGGCGATAGGGATGTGGGGAAGGAGAGTCCTCTGATTCAGGAAGGCTCTCTTTTGGGAATTTTACCCCACTGGAAGCAGGTTCTGGGTCAGAATCACTTGGTTGCTTTACCAAAATCTTATCTAATAACACTTGCTTTTGTCTCCTTTTTAAGATGCCTCCAAAATGAGACAATACATTATCATTATACAAGTCCATGGAGTGCCCACATACTGCTTTATAAGGGTGATTTTCTTTAAAGAAAGTTTTCGCTTCTTTTCACTTTGCCAACACTTCTTTAATCTTACAATCTGACGTTTCCGGCTTGGGTGAATCCTCGAGTCGAGCCGGATCGGGAAACGCGCCACGCCTACCAACAAACAGTCAATGCTCGTATTTAGAGGCGTATTTTTCTCATACTTTCCTCGTATCTCGAATTTCTCGTATATAGAGGTGCTTGTATCTCGAAGTTCCACTGTATTTCATATCTTAAATCGAATCATAGAAACCTGAGCTTTCTTGAGTCTGATATTGCAAGAGATAACTCCAGGGCCGAGCCGACTATGGGCCAGTTGTATGTCGGCTGGTAAACTCTTTTTAACCGTTGTCAAAGGGTAAAAGGCTGGGATGGCCAATCAGATGAAAGTGCCTGCCAATGAGATGACAGGCACTTTCATCTGATTGGCCATCCCAGCCATTACCCTTTGCTAACGGTTAAAAAGAGTTTACCAACCGACATACAACCGGCCCTATGTGTCAAAACACACGGGAGGCCAAGTCATAGGGCGGCAAAACAGCTAGACTGACACTTGACTAACCGTCTCTCTAGAGTCTAACTGAGTGCTTCCCAACCTTTTTAAAGCTGCCGCCCCCCTGAGGGGCGGAAAATTTTAGTTTGCACACGGGGGACCGAATGGCTTGGCGCTGTCCTGGATAACACTTATATGTTCATTTCAAAAGATCTAAGATCCTAGACATTGGTCTTTTTAACAAAATTTTAAAGTATTCGATACTAAAACTGCCCATAAACGGCGAGGCTTTTTTCAGGGGGGAATTCTGCTCGATTAAAAAAAAAATAAGGAAAATCGAAGGCAATTCTCTCAAGCTGGAGATAATTCCATAAGTTAAAATAAAGATAATTTTTCCTCCATCTAATTTCATTTTTTAGAGTGACTGATGTATGCATAGAAACATTTGCCTCTTTCCCATGCTAAAAATCAAAGAAGTAAGAAAGATCGGTGTTCCGATGTTTCTGAAAACTCTCTCGCAACAAATTTTAAGAATTTTCCATACGATTTCTATGTTTGCAGGTCTTTCTTAACCTCCCCTTGTATGGCTAAAGGAAGATTTTAAGGTTTCAATCAATGCATTATATATATCGTCATGAATTGATTATTTATCGAAACACATTATTAATTTATTATCAATCTATTTTTAGGGTTCCGTTCAAAAATAAAACGCTCTTAGTCTTAAATCTGCCCGTCTTTCAGAGTATTGTAGCTCGTAAACTAAATAAAATACAAACTTGCTATTTTCAAGTTAAATTTATTAATTCTTCTCAAAATCAAAAATAGTAGTAAAATTTTAATCGAATGATACTTTTGGAGAAAATCGAATTTTGTATGGGGTCCATAATAAAAAATATTTCTAAAGAAAACATGAGAGTTGACATGGATAATTTTCATTTCATTTTTTCATTTTTTTATTATCATTGAGTGTGAGGTATTCCTTTAATTAGGCATTAAGCTAAATTTTTTAAAATTTAATTCACTTTAAAATGACGTTGTTAGTGGGCATCTTTAGGTAATTTTTGTACTTGTAGGCTCTAAGAAGTGGCGTAACTGAAGTGATTTTTTTTTACAAATTTACTCATTACTCATTCTCTTCTTATAAACAATGTGTAGGTTTATCGAAGTTTTTAACACGCTTTTATTAGCATCATCTGTATGTATCAATGTGACATTTATTCTGTTAAATTCCGCAAACATTTCTCTATAAACATAAGGGAACTTACCCAAACTACGTGACCCATTTTTTTTACCCCCCTCGGTGACCACCCGTAGTATATGCCAAGACCCCCCTCCCCTTCTAGTTTTCACGTAGTAGTTCATAAATATGATTTTAAATCATTTTTTATGAATAGAAAGTTAAAAAAAAATAATTTGGCTCATATTTGTCTTTATTAATACGGCGCTTGTTGCGTGCACGCCTACAATTACAAGTGAAAAAAATATTGACGTGACGAAGACCTAAGACCCCCCACCCCTGTGACCAATTGTGGTATTTTGATGGTTCAGTTTGCTCCAAGGGCAAGAATTTCACCCTCCCCTTTTTTGGGGGGAATTTTTTTTAACAAACGTTATCAGAAATCACATCCCCTACAACTTTGCTTATTTTGCCGTAAGGTTAATAGTTTAGGAGTTAATTGATAATTTTCCTTCGTGCGCCCCCCCCCCAACCCCCTTTTGGGGTCAAAATATCAAAACATTATATAGCTTTAAACGTATGTTAGAAAAGATTGATGCAAATATGAAATTTCATAATAATCCCTTCGGCCATTTTTACGTGAATCGTGAGCAACTTTTCGCGGAAACCACGGAAACATACAGACAGACAGAAATTTTGTTGAGGGTATTATCGTTCATAACTTTGCTTGAAACGTGTTCAACCAAAATTCGGCGTGATTTGGACCAATGTACAGACAAAACCTTAATTTTATATATATATATATACTCAGCAAGACCCGGCGTGCCTCCTTTTGCCTGTCCTCAACTAGGCCCTCCAGGCGTGGTTGCCCCGGCGGGCGGCGTCTCGGAATGAAAGTATGAGGTGTCCAAAATTGATTACCTTTTATGTAAATTGTTTTTTTTTTATATATATAAGCTGACCCGGTACGCGTTGCTGTGGCTAAAGTTTTTGTTATATTACATTATAGTAAACAATCTAAGAGGAACGATAAGAGAACATCAGTCACGGAGTCCACTATGCTTTTTCACACAGATAGTATTTGTAAAAAAATATGGTGATCTCCTTATTTGACTTTCTACTACTATAACCCTTTAGTACAATGAAGATTATTTACGAACAAAGACGAAAATGTTGATGTTGGTATACAAATTCACTGGATTGAGATTTGAAGGGGAAGTACGTTGAACACAATTAATTAAAATGTTCTTACACTTGATATTAAGCAGAAATCAATACAAAATAAAAATTTATCAGATTTATTATTTCCATTTAATTTTATAACAAATAAGTATATTACAGTATAATACAGTAAATAACATGTGACGCTTAAACTCACCGATGAGGTAGGCAAGGCAGACAGTCTTAAACTTTTTAAACATTGATATCTATTTTTTGAATTATAAATACTTTCAATTTCAATTTAATTTAACACCAATCGGTGCACAATGTTTTTGGTTAACTCTGTCTTTAGCTAGCTTACAAATAGATTCGACGGTTTCCCAACACGTGAACACGCAACATATAGTTGCCCTATGAGAAAAACATGTATTTTCCAAATCTAAACCACAAATGGACATTGTTTGACCTTGAGATTTATTTATAGACATGGCGAAAGCTAAACGAATTGGAAACTGTAGCCTTTTGAAGGGTATGGTAGAATCTGATGGTATCATCGGAATACGTGGCAGCAGGACCATTTTTCCTTTAAACTTCCCAGCCAAAATGGTTGCTTCAAGAATGTTTCCGGTGATCTTTTTGATGACCAAACGCGTACCAGTTACAGTAATTGAGGTGGATTCAAATTACGGAGGAGAATAATAGGGGAACCAATCTTTAATCGAAGATTATGTGGTGGCATTCAGGGATATCTAATGAATTTAAAAATTCAATCGGAAAATTTATACTTTCATTTTCATCAACAACAGTATCGATTGATTTAAAAGACATCAGATCGCCTAGTAACAACTGTTGTATCTCGAAGTTAATTTCGTCAACATCAACGTTTTGGCTGCCAAAATCGCCCGTTGACTGAGCCATTCATGATTCAAAATAATTGTTAATATATAAAGTTTTGATCAATGTGAAGCACAAATAAGTATAAAAACAGGATTAATTTAACTGTATTATCTTCATTATAATATGAATGCAATTTACACTTCAGTCTAAGTAACACGTGGCCGGCTATGCTAACACCAAAAATTTAAAAAGTGGAAATAATTGAATTATACGGTATTTCGTTCACTACAAAATAAATTTAATTAATTTTATCAGCGTCAACAACACGTGGTAATTATGCTGTTAAAATGTAGCTTATATGACACGTTCGTAGATTTACCATAGCAGCGCCATCTATTGATTACTTACTCAACCCAGTCGAAAGGTATCGACATCTGTTAGAATCATTTGGAGTCAAATGACTGTCATAATAACAGACAAATAATTAGCAATAAATTAAAATTGCGACTATAATTTGAGATTTAAACTATCCTATTTCTCAAGTTGGATCGAACTGCACATGGTGTGCGAATTTTATTATAATCGGTTCAGTGGTTTAGGAGTCCATTGAGAACAAACATTGTGACACGAGATTTACTATATATTAAGATATATAGATTATGACTAAAAAGTAAAAAAATTAATTATAGTTTAAAAAAAATTAAAAAACGCGTTTTTGTCAGTAATGCACTAAAAAGTAGAAAATAATGTAATAAATTTTTTATGTCCAATAACTAAGTCAAAAAGTATGTGGCACTTTGTCGAAATTAATTAAAGTACATGCTTCCGAGCCCCATACTTTTTGACTTAGTTATTGAACATAAAAAAGTTTATTACATTATTTTGCGCTTTTTAGTACATTATTGACAAAAGCTCGTTTTTTAGTTTTTTAAACTATAATTTATTGAACCCGAGAACACATATCTTCTAATCACCCGTGTATGTTTGGTTGCCAACTGGTAGGAGTTCGCAGAAACCTTGCTTGTCCTCTCAATTGTTTGGTTTTAACCACAGAAAAAGGGTAGAATTTCAAATAATTACCAGCCACTATGAACATACAAGGAATGAAGAAAAACCTTTTTTGTGTCGTTTAGATTCCTATGTGCAGACAATATGATTTAATTTTTTAGCGGCTTACAATATCAAAAGAAATCGACTAGATGGCTCTGGAGTGAAATCTGGATGCATTTCATTTCATTTGTAAAAAGATAGAGTTAAGGTAATTTTTAGATTTCTTCATATAAATATTTTGTAAAAACTTTTTACCCTTATTATTTCTGTAAATGTTTTTGTGATTGGGAGAAGAATTAAATTTTGTTTATTTAGTGGGGAATTTTACTCGGGTAAGTTGGCATCAGCTGTTGACCCAACACAAGAACGCTCTACTCACGAACTCACGTAAAGAACAAAACCGCTTTGAAACTCATTGTGATATGACCTATGTCATGTTTTATTCTCTTTTAATTTTATAAACTTTCAAATAACATTTATTTTTCCATTAGATTTTTATAATGTGCTCAAAACTATTAATCATGATATCTAATTATAAATTAAATCTGTGATTTTTCTTGTTTCTTCTTTCAAAATAAACACATTTCATTTATAATCAACTTCAGTTTGTGTTTATCAAAATGGTTCGAAGGTAAATACCATGCTCTTAATATATTTTATTAACTTATTTATTCTTTTTAACAATATGAAAAGAGTTATTATTGTTTTCTAAACATCTGGCACTAACTAACCAATTATCTCAGATGTGTCCCCTTTTTAGTCTTTATCTTACTTGTCTCCTCTCTATTTTTTACAAAAGGCAAAGAATCAAATAATATATCTTCATCTTATTATCGTTTTATTAAGGATTAATCTAATAATTTGATTCAGAATTTGGAATCTCTTTAAAATTGACTTAAAAATGTTTAAAATTTTTGAACTTGCTTCTTATTTGTTAATAATATTTTTCGCAGTACAAAATAAAATAACTTTTATGTTTTTTAACATCTAAAAGATGTTATTTTAAAATAAGCCTTAATTAAGGCATTTAAAACTCAAAAGAGCAGCTATGTGGCAATTTTTTTGGAAATCAATAAACCTGTTCATTTTTCAGAATTTCAATATAAACAAGAAAAAAACACTTGAGACCACAATAATTTTTTCCAGAATTTGCTCGGAAATTTTGAAAAAAATATTGTTTTTATTGATTTCCTGAAATTTTTTGTTTCTTTCATATCTTTATTCATTTTCAATATAAAGATTACATTTCTATTCAGTAAGGTAGTTGTTTCCCATATGGGTTTCTTAGGATTTTTTTGAAATTTAGATAGATTATTATTTAAATACTCCTGCATCGATTGGTGGCAAAACGAAATTTATGAACAATTTAGTTCCGGAGATATTCAATCCCAAAGATAGTTTTTTAAACTCTTATACATTGCACTATACGGGATATCGGAAAGTTTACATACAAATTTAATTATAATTAAGAAACTCTTCTTACCATTGTTATAAAAAAACTAAACCAACATTATACAATAACTAATACGTCTTTAAAGAACATTTTAATTCATAGTTACAACACAGTTTCTGAGATAAATAATAAAAAAATGTATAATGAAAAATTTACACTAAAAACAAGCTGGCAACAATGCATTTATTTAACCTAAAAAGTGGCTTAACTTTAAGTACTTTTTTTGACGTTTTTTCGCTTCAGCCATTGTCGCAACAGCTTTCAATCGCTTATAAAGAACTTTTTGTTTTATAAATCTCCCTTTATAATGTACTTTACTGACATTTCTATGATAAAATATATACAAGCTCGGACAATGTTGCCAGATTTGTCAAACGAGCACGGGATTGTCTAGTAATGGTACATAAACAACAAAAAGTTTTGGGCTTATGAATTATGAATCCTTATTGTCTGTTCTATATACTCTAGCATTAACTTTTTGCTAGTATTGTCGCGAAACAACTACCTTAAGGTAAATTGATCATGATTGAAATTTTAATATCGAATTTTTTAGCTAATTGTGTCATGAAAAACATTTAAATTTCCATAAGATGTCCGTACCATTTGTTTTTTTAATGAAATAATGGTTACAAGTAATTTCTTAAGACCCTAAATATTTTGATAATTATCGTGTCATTTAATTTTTACTATATTTCAGTTTACCTCAACTTATTACTTTATCGTAGATACTGCAGGTAATTTTTTTTCGCAATATCTCAAAAATGGCCTAAACTATTTTGATTAAAAAAAATTATTAAAATCACGGTGTCAAATTTAAGTCTTAGGTAAAACAGATGGTGTGTGTGCTTAATTACGTCAATTTTTTTGTTTGAAAAACTTATTTTTAAAGAACGTATGCAATTTATTTGTTTAGCAACAGAATGTTAGTGATAAAGAATCAAGACCTTAGACTGAACACTTGATCAACAATACTAATATAAAGCATATGACATGCCAGTAGTAAATATTATGTATCACTGTTTTTATATATTTTGTGTCACGAAAGACGATTCAAATTTTATCTTAATTTCGACATAACAACAAAAATTTAGATTGACAATCATTTAAAGAGAAGCCCATATAGATTTTTTATTTTCAAATTGCCATATTTAATCACTTCATTTGTACGATTCTCATTTATAATTTATTTATATTTTATTTTTAAGAAGACCTTGGTAATTTTTATTTTTTTGATATACATTCCAAATGTCTCTTGTTGATTTGCACTCTTTCAAAAATTCGAAAATATATCATTGAAATTACTCGATTTTTTTTATTTTTAGCACTTTGTAGCCCTTAAATACAAAAAATATTTTATCTCTGGACATTGTTCCAGAGGCCATACAAAAAACAACAACATAATATTTTTAAATGCAAAAATGTTTTTTAATCAATTATCCTTAGAAATGTTGAAACCCATAATAAATTTTTTACATGAGTACAGTACAAACAAAGCAACCAATTTGTTTGACCTAATTATATTGTGGTCAAATTAGAAACAAATCGAACCAATACATTTGTAGACTCTTTCATCACTGGAATCCCCCTTTTCTATCATTTCCCAAATCGAATAACCTTCAATTTTTCATGACCCGTCTTCATTTCTAAATCTTTAATACTTCTTACCGTAATAATATGATCATGATGGAAATTTGAACTCAGGGTTTCTAGAAAGAATGATAAAATATGCATATAAAAAATATACATTTGAAAAACATATTTAAATTTCAATAAAACTGACTATACCGATTTCTAGATAACATTTTTAATTTGAATAGATTAGCAAAAGGTTTTAGGAGTGGCAAATTTTAGCCCTTTTAATAAACTACATATTTTTCTAAAATTTTAGATGCTACTCATAAGACCCCTACCCTACCCTAATTTACCCGAATTAGAAATTTTGATCATGTTGAAATTTAAATATATTTTAAATGACACAAATTACTATCTCCCTTTTCTTCTAAAATGATAGAGATAACTCTAATACTAACTTCGCTTAGAGGTTTTATCATAAAAAATTAAATTACGTTTACAGAAACATAATTGGAATTTCCCGAGGGGTGGTCCGCGACCTAATATTGTGTACACCTACTTCTACTTCCACTTTCATTTCCAAGTAGAAGACAATAGACGAAGGGGCATTATCTAAAGAATTCCAAAATAATTCCACATAATTCCAAAGACGTGTACACCTAATTCCAATCGCGGTTCACCCCTCGGAATTTCCTTCATCTTCTCGTTTCATTTTGGGGTTTTTTTATTTAAATATAAATACATTAAATTTTTTAACTGATATAACATTTATTTTAATAATATTTCATGTAATTACTCATTAAAACTAAAAAGTGATTACGACCATTTTCTCAAAACTTAGAATCTATACGAAAGAAGGAAACTTAACGTCCTCGACCTAGTGGGTTGCCAGGTCCCTTCCTTTTTAATACATATCCTTCCTATATCGATTACTTATTTCTTAAACTTATTATTTATTAATATAAACATTTTTTTATATGTACAATTTCACAAAATTTTCTAATATACCACCTATATATCACTGATATACATATACATTCAATATCTGAAGATAATTCATTGTAGGATGTTTTTACTAAATAAATGTTAAGAGTCCTGCTAAACTTAGGTTATTCATTCCTATATATTATATTATCTCTAAAGTATTTTCTAACGTTGTATTTTTGTTATAATTAAAAGTAGACATAATATATTCACACTCTCAGCTAAATTTGATGTATTATTATATTATTAAATGGCCTTAAACCGACCTTTTCAGTCTGAAAGGTCAGAATTATCGTGGGTGGTGCGTTTAGTTGACTATATTTAAGGGGCTTATCTAAAGGTGTGCAAAGGATGAGTTCTCCTAGGTCAAAAGCCCCTTTCTTAAAACCATTACATTTCTAGGTCATCTTTCTTGCCAGAAGCCTCATCACTGTCCTTTTTAATTCCAAAGGTGTTTCTCTTATAGATTTTATAGAAAATATTTTTTTTCAACCTGGTTTTCAGGGTCGATTATGCATATCCCCTTGCTTCACTTCTTACAATTTGCGTGATATCGATTCTAACCTTGATGATATAGATCAGCTATAGTATAATAAAAACTGCATAGAGGAAGAGGACACCTTCAAGGATAATTCTTATTGCATGATGAACTAGGTCGAAAACCAATATTATTTTTTTTTGTTCTCCAATAAATTTGTATAATTTTTTTTCTTCCTAAGGAAAATAGTTATAAATTTGAATAACACAATCTCCTATTTAAAATTACTCATTCATAAGAGATAAATTTTATGATATTTTACATCTTGCTCTATTTCTTACAATAGCATACCCATACCTTTTCAACTGAAAATCCGAAATAATCAATTTCAAAATGAAATTCTTCCATTTTCTGTTTTTCTATTGAGAATACTCCTTTTGAAATTTAATTTAATTAATCCCATTTTCAAATGAATTAGTCCCAATTTGATGTTGAAAAGTTATAGCTACTATTTAAAATTTCATAATAAGATTCAATGAGTTTAGGGACAATTTCAACATTTATCCAGGACGAACTATTAATGAATACTCTAAATATTATAGAAAGATAATATTTCATTCCCCTTTCCTTTTGAAAGAGTAAATAAAATATAATAGGAAATAATTGGTTTGCACGACATATAAAAAAATATTGATTATCAATTCTTGAATATGAGGCTATATGGAGATAAATAAAAGGAAAAATAAAAGAAATTATTCTTATTAAACTCGTCTCAGTCAATTTTTGACGAAGAATACTTTTCCTCCATCTATCGATATCTCTGAATGAGGCTGTATTGTCATAATTAGAAAAAACTGATAACATTCCCAAAATTTATATGAGAAAACTTCTCAGTTAAACCTAAGACTAAGTACCCAAAAAAATATAAATTGAGATTTTGACATCATTAAGTATTCATTCCTAAGACTGGTTTGACACAGCCACCTGCCTTCACTCTACTCTCTCTCTTCTCTAATTTTTACATCTAATATCTTTCATTATTTGGGGAAAATATTCCAATCTCGGTCCTCTTTAGATTATTTCCTAGTCTTTCTTTTTGTAGAAAGTTTAATTTTCAACAAAAGATATCCTTAATTGCAGTTGAATATATTATAAGATACAGGGTTTGTGATTTTTTCTAAAGTTATGACGTATATTACGTGGCTTTGAGTAAATTAAATTTTTAATTAAAAAATTATTATAGTTTTTAATAATTTAAAAAACAAAAAACTTTGAAAAAAAAATTTACAATCACTAATAATTTGACGATCGCTTTATAAAATCTAAATAGTTTTTTTTCTTACATTTTCCTCAATTCTCACAATAATATCTATCAATAGCTCTCTTTGATTCCTTACGATATGTATATTGAATAAATAGAGAATTTTTTAGTATTTTATGCGTTGTTTTGATTATTTGCGATAATGAAAATAGATCATCAATAGAATTAATATTTAAACAAAAATTTATCAAGATTAAATTCGTTATCAAATTAATGTTTAATTTGTAATCACAAAAATATTTACATCTATAAAAGTTTAATTTTCCGACATTAGCAGACTTATGACTTCTAAAGAAAGATTGAGTTTCTCGCCTACTTAATCTAAGCTTTTTATTGCGTTTTTACGAGTGCTATATATCAGATCCACCAAATAAAAATAAAAAAATGTCAGATGAGTCCACCTCACAAGAGTAGTCTTTGGCCCGCATTGTGATTTTTTGGCACTCCTGGGTTCAATTCCCGATTGGATGATTACAACTCTTCTGACATATTAAATAAGCTGACGTGTTCTGATGTGGCCATCCACTTGACTTTACCATACAACCTGGCCCCTAAAATTATTTATAATCATGTAGGGGGGGGGTTAGTTTTTGCATTTTTATACTTCTGGTGTCCCACTGATTATGTATACAAAATTTGGTTGAGTTTGGTAAATGGCCAAGATTTTCATTTTTTGACCCCCCCCCCCATTTTGGGCGGTTAGTTTTTGCATTTTTAGACTTATTGGGGTCCACTGATTATGTATACAAAATTTGGTTGAGTTTGGTACAAGAGCCTATATTTTTAATTTTAACCCCCCCCCCCCTTAATTTTCGGTCGATATTCACCAAAATCTAATCAGCTCTTAATCTCAATGGACCAAAACTACGTGTGAAATTTGGTTTCGATATTCACACTAGTTTTTGAGCTAGCTCGTCCACAAAAATTTGGTAACGCACAGACTAACAGACAACCAGACTAACTAACTAACAGACATTTTTACAAAACAATTATTATCTCGAAAAATATAATTTTTTAGATGTTCACTTATTAGAGCTTTTTTGTAGAGCGAAATGCCATGGTTTCGCTTAATTTTTTTTAATCAAAATAGTTTCAGCCGTTTTTGAGATATTTCGAAAAAAAAAAACACTTTTTTCATGCACGATACATTACTTGACCATACCCTGTATGGTAAAGTAAAAGTACTTCTAGCAGCTTGAATTTAGCGGACGACAATCTCTCGTGATTTCTTCTTCTGTTTATAACTGAATAAAAAATTATTTTTTCGTATTTCTTAAATAGTGAAAAATAAACTGATGTGGCCATCCACATGACTTTATCTGGCCCCTCTCTTATATTTAATATTTAATAAAATCATTTATAATCATTTAGAGGGGTCCAAAAATAAAAATATAAGCCCTTGGACCAAACTCAACCAAATTTTCTATGCATAATCTGTGGGCCCACAAATCGATTAAATGAATCTTGAACTTTATATTGATAAATCTATTTTTTTGAACCTCCCGCCCCAATTTTGCTCCCAAGAAAAAAAAATAATCTTTTAGTTAGTATAGGTTCATTTTATAGTAAATTTCTTTCTTTTTTTTTTTGTTTTTTTTAAGTTTGAAAATCTTATAATTTTAATTTTTAACCCCCCTTCCCCACCCCCTTTAATTTTTGGTTCAATATCAACCAAGCTCTTAATCTCAATGCACCAAAACTACATGTTAAATTTCGTTTTGATATTCACACTAGTTTTTGAACTAGAGTGTCCACAAAAATTTGTTATCGCACAGACAGACGCACAGACCAACGTACTAACAGACATTTGACAAAACATTTATCATCTCGAAAAATATAATTTTTTGATATTCACTTATTATGGCTTTTTTGTAGACCAAAATGCCATGCTTTCGTCCAATTTTTTTATTCAAAATAGTTCCGACCTTTTTTGAGATATTTTGAAAAAGCTAATAAATTTTTTTTTTCCATCCACGATTAGAATACTTGACCATACCCTGTTTAGTAAAGTAAAAATAGGTACTTATTTTAGATTTGAAATCGATGGTCAAAATCCTTGTCCTTCTATGCTTAAGAGTATATATAATATTGTGGGATGGTTATGAATTAGTTTTTAATATAAATATTTTTATAAGTAGGTAATACATTAAATAGTGTCTTCTGCTATATAAATAAATATACATTAAATTAATCAAAACCTCTATTTCTTTATATTAATCGGGGAAAATCCTTAAATTCATCTATTTCTTCTTCTGCTATTCTCGGCAAAATATATCGAAATATTGAATGTTCCATGAAAATTTTAATTTTTTATCATATAGAAATTTCTGAAACGTGCATAGAATTAATTTTCAAGCCTTTTTAAAAAAGTTTTCATTTTTTTCTTTCAATTCAAAATTGTTAACTAGTAGATATTGGTAGAGAAAAATTCTAAAAAAATTAGAGCTGATGTGCTTGATTGATAGTTACTCCATCGAAAGTGGATTGCTTCAGACAATATGCTCTTCTAGATCACCTTATTAATTAACAAACGAAGACTTATTTTATTTTTTACTATGGAAAGTTAATTTAACAATTGAAAATTTATTCTCATAATCACAAAGATACTTCTACTTTAATTCTCTTTTAAATTTTAACACCCTCTACTTTACCCTTTTCACTTAATTCCTATTAAAAAATTGAATTCCTAATAAAATATTAAGAAAAAAGAACAGTTATACTTCGTGACAGCGTAGTTTTAATCTGTTTTCCAATTTTCCGCTTCACTAAAATGATTTAAAAAATTGTGAAAGGCTTAGGATATCAAATATCCTTTCTAATTTATAATTATTACTGATTTCCTACTAAAAATAAAGTATCACTAATTACTTTTGAAGTTTTTGAAATTCTTTTGATATTATCTCCTTTTTTTTATTTTATTTAAGTAAATTGAAAAATGTATTTGTGAGAATCTGATTAAGTGATTATAGGCACGAAATGTTGCTTGTCCTTGTACTAAATTTTCAAACTTAATGTATTTTTATCCTTAAGGAATATCCCAATATATTGCTTATTCTCTCTATTTTTCGGCTTCCATTTATAATTACTCGTAGTTCATTCTTTTTTCATGAATAATCACATAATTTTTTTACAAAAGATTTCATTTTCATGGATGATTGAGAAAACAAGTCACCTTTACTTTTCTTACGTGATGAAAGAGAATGACTAGAACAATTCATGAGTATCATGATACCTGTAGATACAACTATTACTAATTATTTTACTTCTAAACTCTATTATAATATTTTAAAAAAAGCAAATGTTATTCTGAATAATTCTTTATTGATTTTCGAAATTATACATTTCCATTTATTTATATTTCATTTTTTCTTATTCGGGTTCCCTATTAAAAAAGCTAAAATCAGAACTCCTATGATGATTTTTCGTGTTCTCTCTGCCCTAACATGTATGTAGCTTTTATACACTTAAAACTAGGAACTTGAAATATACTTAAAGTTTGACGATCTACAATTAGTCTAATCGTCAGTCGAAACATTTTTCAGGCACCTTCTCGAACATGAAAAGTGCTGTTGAAAAATAAATTTTGCACATCCCTACGATCTCCCTCGATACCAGGGAACCGTGGAATATCTCTTTTAAAATCCTATTAAACAAGTTATTTTGTGATTTTTCTATTTGACGAGCCCACTAAAGGCCGAGTCGTAAAGTGCAATGCTTTTAATACTAACACAGGGTAGATGGTAAATGGAGGGATTGGCCATCCCAGTCCTTCCATTTACCATCTACCCTGTGTTAGTGGTAAAAAGCATTTACTTTGCGACATACAACCGGCTCTTAGAGTCTCTCCCTTCTAATTTTGCAACCCTTTAATTTGATTTAAAAATCTATGAAATTGCATGAAAATAGTTTATTCAGAGTAATTTGGACGAAAATTATTTTGGTTTCTAAAAAATAATTCGCATAACAGAAGAAAAACTATCGAACCCTTGTTATGAGAATCCTACTCACACATGGCTATTTTGTATTTAAATTAATTGCTTTTAACAAATGTATTTAAACTATGAAACTATCAACTGCTTTTGATGATTTGCTTCACTAACATATTTCAATTAAATCAATCACAATTAATTAAATAATTTCAATTAAAATGAAATATTTTCAACACAAGATTCAATTTGGACTTTTGTTTTGAAATAATTTAAGTAGTTATTTGTTTTTTAACCAATGGATCATAAAATCTAGAACATCGAAATTGACTTTTGCTTTCGAGGGAAAGAAAAAAAAAGAATTGCAAAATTTTAGGGGTTAAACTGGTAGCGCAGTGCGCTTAATATAAGCTTAAACTAAGTTTAAAGCGGGGAGAGAATTCATCTAGAATTCATTAGGATAATTTGACAGCTAAACGATGCTGCGTTGTAGCAAATCAAGAATTTACTATAAATGCGACTTTGGCTGGATTATTGATTGGTTTCAATTTACAAAATATTATTAATTTTTTTACTATAACACTTTTTAATATATGTTCTGCTATATGTTGTTATAAAAATAAAATAAAATTTTTATACAAATATAATATATATCGTGTTGTGAGTGGGGGGGGGGGGGGGGGGAGAAAATATATTTTTTTTTTCTCTTTAAACTGGTTTTTACTCTAAATACTTGATTTTGACCTCGTATTCATCAATTTCAAGCAAAATTTCGTTTATAATTAATTTTTTTCCTTACATACTTGTAACAAGCACACAAAAGAAAGACTAGCGCAGCAAAATTATCTATGTATATTATTCTCTCAGCGTCAACAGTTCAAGCCTCAGTGGTTGTTATAAATAAAAAAAAAGTTATCAAATTGATTTTGTTATTTGCTTTTTTATTGTTTTTATTTGATTAATTTAGTTACTATAAAAATCTCATTGATTCGCCTGTTGTTGTCAATACAAAGAAGCTTATTTATTTGATTTCTTCAATCTATAATATTATTTATTCTATATAATAATCATATTATTTTTTTAAGTAGTCTAGGATCAATAATATTGTGTACACCATGGAAAGACTTTTTACTGTTCTTGCATAATAACAACTCTCTTACGGCTTGCCCATTGTTTACTTCAGACGTTCTCGCCATACTATTAGAATTACTATTATATTTAATCACTATTTTATTTAAATCTAAGTATATTATTTTGCTCATCATTAACATATTAATTTCCGATTTCTCAATTCTTAGATACTATGTATTTATGATGATTTTAATAACCGATATTTTGAAAACACTTATCTAAATGGGATTGTTTTCTGTCTATATGAAAAACAAGGAATAAAATGATAATAGATGTAAATTAATTAATAGATCAATTACTTATACGTATAAGTTTTTGTTTTAGAAGTGATAAATATTATCATTTATATTTCAATGTCAGTGTTCTTTAAGGTGCGAGTTGTTGCATGTACAATTCCATTCATATATTATTTCTAAATAGATGTCATGATTTTTTTAATTTTCTAATTTTCTCAAAACGTACTCAATGTTAGGATTTTAATCATTTATATTTCATCAGCTTATAGAAAGCGGATTTTGTTAATGAATATTTTATTTTAATTCTATACCTTTATTTCAATTTATTTGCACTACAATGATAGCAAAGGAAACTGACCCTGGAAAAATCTGATTGCATTTATCTACTCATTTGAGTGATTTTCAAAAATGCTCACCTTTCGATCCATTTTGTTTGTTAAATGAAAAATGACCTATCGATTTACTTTTCTTCAACCGAGACATTTGACAAGCTTTTTCTCTTAAGAGTAGTTTCAAATGGGTTTTTTGTTGTGCTGTTGGGGCGAAGGCAGCAGGTAGGCGAGGATGATGCCCTCTCTGCAGCTTGTCTGCTTCCTGCCCAGCCACTTGATTGCTTCTAATGAGGCCGGTGGCAACAACTTCCAGACAGTACCTAGATACAAGCTACACAGAGAAAAGTTTTGAAGTGATTCTTCGCCTTTGAAGTAGTTCGAGTTTATGATATCTTATTATTTTACATATTCCAGCTCAATTCTGTGACTTGAATGATGATCCATAAAAAATGGTTTTAATTAATGAGAACAATATAGAAATACATTGAAATTTTACACGATCCACTAACTAGATCAGGGGTTCTCAACCTTTTTCTTCCAATGAACCCATTCTGCAATTTTGTAATAATGGCATTCTCCCCTTTCCAGGATCTTCTAACTCAATATCTATTTCAAATAATATGCTTTTAATATTTTAATATAGAAAATACATTCTATCTTATTTTAATTTAGAGATAAAGATAAGTAATATTTACCTAACGCGAAAGCTGTTTTTTGTCAGTTCTTTAAAACTTTTGAAATTTGTATGCACTGCAGATTGAAATACTAAAATTCCCCTGGGGGGGGGGGGGGGGGGGTTCCACCTCGGTTGATAACCCCTGAACTAGATGATCGTTTTCATTTTTAGGGTTCTGTATCAAAATTAAAAGAAAACAACCCTTATCTTGAGACTTCGTTGCTTGTCTGTCACAGGCTTGTACTTTCTAAACTTAAAAAATTCACACATCCAATTACATTTTAATTCGTTAATTAGATCTTTTAAAATCCTATTAAAATTTAATTTTGTAATTTTTATTTTGACACCCCAGTCCCGCACCATAAACTATCAAAGAAGCCCCCCCCCCCTCCACCTTCTCCCCTACCATACTTTGCAACCCACAGTATATAAAATACACGAATATAGTAGCTAGCTTACTGTGTGTACTTTCTACGATAACCTCCTCCTTTTTTGAAGTCGGTTAAAAATTATTTTGGCTGCAATAAAATAATTGATTTGGATGACCAAAAATAATTTCCACACTCCATGGAGATAGATTTTTTAAAATCGTATTTAATTATCTAAGGCCTTCTGCGCACAGTGTCCAGTCCGCCAGTCTACGAAATCCTAGGTGCACGAGCCCAGGTATTTGGACCTTTTTTTGAGAACTAAATACTGATTTACTAATTTACTTAGAAATTAAACTTTGTTGGTCAGCTTGATTAAGTTTATGCTATTTATTTATTTAGTTTTGTTTATTTGAATTCAAAATTTCATTTCATTTTCTAACTACGTCATATTATACTCCAAGCGATGGTTCATACGATAGATGCTCCTATATGTTACTCGTTACAACTAGTGGTGCAACCAATACGAAATACCTATTTTTTCTATATATTTAACGAATATTTATTTTCTCCGAATATCTTTAGAGCACAGTGTGTAGGAGTTTTCCTAATTTGATACTCTAATTATTATCTATTTTCATATAAAGGGTTCTTGTTAGTTCTTTTTTTGCATTTGACGTGATTATTTATTTATTTAGTCGATATACATTAGAGAAGCCTTTTTTTATATTAAAAATATACTTACCTACTTATTAATTATTATCGATTCATCTTTTGCAAACATTGTTCTTAATTTTAACCTTTGAAGTGACTGATTCACTCAATGCGCCAGCAGGCAGAGTTAAGCCTAGTATTGAATTCACACATTTTTTTTGCTCATTATGTTTAAAAATGTCTGTCTGAAACGTGGAGAAAAAACATTTTCACTCATGATTTTTTTTTCTGTGAATTCACATACCCACAATAACTTAAGAACGAAAAGTCATAAAAAAGTTCGTGGGAAAATGCCTTTTTTTTTAATTTACTTCCCTTTATTTATTAAATATTTTTAGTACTGATATTTTAAATTTGGTTATAATATTTGTATAAATATACGTTTAAAACTGCTGGTCATCAAATTATTGTATTCTTCTTAAAGACCATGCTTATGGGCGCTGATTCATATATTTGTTTGAATCAGATCATGTGGCATGACTATGAAATCACCGAAATTCTAGTTAGTAGTTAATATATTCTTTCCGTTTCGAATACCTATATCGCTTTTCCGTTTCGAATACCTATATCACCATCTTTCTGGACTTGATACCATTATTACATAGTTGAGCAAAATATAGTGCGATTAGTTTTTGGATCGGACACCCCTGTCTTATTGGGGCTGCTGGTGGTGCTTATTTTTTTCTGTCTTTGTGAATTCTCAATAAGTCTCATAATCAGAGTCAAAACATATTAGAGGTACCTCCTCGAGATTTAAAGTGCTGATAAAATAAATTTTTCACATCTCATCGAAGTGGGTACCGTGGAATAGGCCTTTTAGAATTATATTAATCATATTATGTTCTAATTTTTAATCTGAAGAGTCGGCAAAATCCCTTACCATAATTTTGCTACCCTTTAATTTTATTTAAAAAGCTCTAAAAATTCATGAAAATACTTTAAAAAGTGAGTTCTTTGGGCCAACATGAATTTGTTTATCAGATGAATCTACCAAACCTTTTATTTATACTCGCACTTGGCTTAAAAGTTAAACTTACTTTAAACTACTTTATCTAAAATATTGATCCACTAAAGATGAACTAATCATTTTGATGATTTGCATCAGTAACAGATTTCACTCATTACTATTAACCGACAATAACTTATTAATGCTCGTATAAAGTTCTTTCTGACCTATCGAACTGTTGTAACTAATGAGTTTTATTAATAAACATGACTTCTCTTCTAATTTCCAACATTATACCTCACACCGTTTGCTGACAAAAAATTACTAAATCACTATATAATTTGTGGAAATCGTACTAAAGTTTTCACTTTTTCTTCCAATAAATATAAGAGTTTTATTTAGGAGGAAAAAATAAAAATTCAATAAGTTTGATCTATTTAATGGACTGTATTGGTCGAGTGTGTAGCGTTTAAGTTCTCTGAGTCGAAGACTCCATCCAACATATTGTCAAAATTTAGCCCTATTACCCTTATTTTCACAAGTACACCCACATTTATACATATTTAACTAACTTATCGTAATTGAAATTCAGTGTAAATGCTCTAGTATTCATTAGAAAAAAATATATGAAATATAAAATAGGAGAAATCACTGAGGTTGTCCTCTTCTTGATGCAAATAAACATACTAACTATAATATTACACTTTCACAATATATAATATTCGTTTGTTGAGTGAACAGCTTACTATACCAACGAAACGAGTTTACCTACATTAGGGTATTTGAATCCATGAAAAATAACAGATAGAATATTTTGTTAAAGGAGAATGGTGCAAGTTCTTGGTGAAACTTTTTAAATAAAGTTAAGAAAAATTTTGAAATTTTTTTAGAAAACTTGAAAATTTAAGTGTTCTTTGTGAACTCCTGAAGATGGGCTTATACCCCGAAATATATATAGAGTCTTGCTAACAAGCATCTTATCTTTTATTTATGTTGAAACCTTCCTATTATTTTATATTTTAAATTTTAAAAAGTTTTCTAAAGAAATTTTCTTTACTTTAGATAGAATATTTCTAATTAAAAAGACTGATATTGAAGATCAAATCTTCATAACTATAGTCCCTAACAAATAAATAAAAAATATTGATTGTTATATATAATTAAAAATAAATATAAATCATTAAAAAAATCAAAAGTTTAATTAAACCCCTTTGGGTTATAAATATATGTCACTGTCGTACGATCCATGGCTGTGCATCCCAAAAATTTCAAAAAGTCAGAAATATTTTCTTATCATGTCATAAAAAAATGTTAAATTTTAAAAATAAGGAAAAATTCTCGTTTATCGATGAATTTCACAAAAAGTAACGAAAAATAAAATAGCATTTTAAAAATTGAACTGTTCTTTTTTGGACACCATTCTCTAGTTGAAATTATACCGCCCACCACTGATAGAATTATGTATACATATGTTTAAAGCAGAGACAATCTCATTGATTTCTCCTTATGCATCATCAACTCTGCCACTCTCAGCAAACTAAGTCTTTTCATTTATATTTTATTTCCATTAATAAAAATATTAATATCTTTTCTCATTCTTAAAATAAAGTTAGAAAAACTAAAAGTGTCATTTACCTATGTAGAATAATGTAGGTTACTTGCTGATTGATAGCAAGCGAAATGGCACGTATACCGTAGTAAACACACTTCCTTATTTTATTGTTTTCTTGTCTTATCAACACTATTACTATTATTGGTCCTCAGGTAATCAAAGTTTGTTAACCCACTTTTTAACCTTGTCAACATTTTAAGCCTTTTATTAATTGCCACGCCATTTCTTTGCTCCCTATATTATTCGAGTTGCTTGTTTATAGAGACTTACAAGATAATATACTCTAAATATAGTCTTTATTTAAATACTATTTTTTCCATCATATGTATGCTAAACGACAGCAAACTTTTAATGAATACCTCGTGAGCTAGGAATAGTTAATAAATATAAATTATGTTTTTTTTAACAATAATTGATTATGAACTGCTCCATTTCGGTCCATTTGTTTTCTTTGCTTGGAGGATTTAAAGAGTTGGAAATTGACATCAATTTGAATAGGTCTTTACGGTAAATTATACTTTTCTATTGAAAATGTAATCCATCCTATAAAAGCCAGAATGATCTTTTAAAAAAATGTAATATTTTAACGACCTAATTTTACAAATTTATTATATGTCGTAGACTGCATTTCGGACGATTTCGACGACACCAAAGCTTTCGTACCTTTTAACTTTCAAAATATGTACTTGAGATATCAAATTCGTTTTTATTTGTCGTCGATAACAAAAGAATAAAGAATTAGTGGAATATTTTCATAATTTTAAACAAAAATTACCTACAAATAATCTCTTTAGTTCTCTCTCAAACCCTATTTTTAAAGCTAAATAAACTTTAAAAAATTATAATCCTAATTCTACATGAAAAGATATTTAAAATATCTCATACCGCATGATATTTTTTTTTTTTATATTTGACCTAACACTCCAATAATTATTCTATTAAAATTTTAATATTATTTTTGATTAGTGGTAAATGTGTTTATTATGTCGCCTTATAGCGTAAACCTGCTAAATCCATTTTTTTATCATATACTTATGACATATTAATTCCCTTCGAAAGAAAAAGAGATGCAGCATGATCCAAGTGTAACGATATTATAATATACTCTTGTGAATTTTAATCTTGTATCTTATTTATTTACATTGCTCTACAAACATACATACAGTGTAGTGACAAAAGTAGGTAAATAGAAGGTTGTTATTTTGGTAACTTTGGGGAGTCATTTATAGGAGTCACTGCTATTAATTTGAAAAAAAGGATCACGCCAAAATTAATTGAGCTATTAAAAATCGATTATTTTTTTAATTTTTATTGTATCTTTAATAATTAATTCGCTATTTTTAGTATATTTGTAAAATTTAAATTCCAATATTTTGGAACATTTAGAGATTGAAATAATAAGATTTAGACCTACTTTTCTTGAGGATTATAGAGTATAAAACCTAAGTTGTTACAGTATGCAAGTTTTCACTACTTGCACTCAAATAGAATAAGCTGGCCAAGTGCAAGTTGGACAGCAAATTCGTTCTTATTTGCCGGAAAGAAATTGTGAAATTTTTTCTTAATTTTTAAGTTTAGCCCCTTTTGAACGCCGACAGATTAAAAATTACCTAAAACTGGTCACTTTAGGGCTTTTTTTATTTATCAGCCAACAAAGAAAATTTAGACGAATGTGTGACATGACTATTTGAAGCCCTGAAGAAGTCGGAAAAGTCGACGAAACGTTGGCTGATAAATAAAAAAGTCACACATAAAAACTTGTCCTTATTTTCCTGTTATAAACTTTCAAATTAATACAAATTATGGACGGAAATTATAATAATAATAAAATAAAATGAATTAACCTAATTCTTAGAGAATTCTTTGTAGAGAGATAACTCCCACCCTATGTGATAAAAAAAAAAATATTTTTTATTTTTCACTCCATAAAAAATATGACCCCCCCTCTCATAATAATCATTCGATTACAATTTTAATAATATTTTTGATTTCGGAGAAACACAACTTGTACTTGCATTTCATGTTATTCAGTTTACAAGCTACTGACAGACCGGCGTTGTAGCTACACTAAAAAGTCACGTTTTACTTTTTAAATACAACTCTAAAAGCTAGTTCCTACTAAAATTTTCATACAAGTTTTGCTCTTTGGTGTGATTGTTGAACAGCATCTTTTCTAATTTTCGTTATTTATTAGACAAAAACATTATAAATTCACACAACATAAAACATTATTTTTCTTTCTTCTGAAAAAGTTGACGATATTTTGGCTGGTGACTTGATTTCTAGATTCTTTGGGACTTATTATTATACTTCTTAAAGATTGTATGGATTGATTATAAAACTTGGAGTCACAATTGCTTTGTGAAATTTAGCCTTAAGGATTTCAAAATTTTCCTTTTTCACATTGTAAATTTACCATATATTTTCTTTTAATATTGTTATAATAATAGTTAAACAATTTACTATACTTCTAAGCCTATATCAAACAATCGGATTATGATTAATTATTTGCACATTTGATTGTGTAGGTGTGTGGGTATTAAAAAGTTTTCTGCGTAGCTACCCACTTTGTTTAGCCTGGATTGGCAACGGAAACTCAGTTCGAAAACATCAATACCGTTATGCACACAGCGAGCAAATTAATTTTTTTCCTTGGCTAAACATAGGGTCATTTCAAATGGCCGCTTATTATATTATTTAATCCAATAGTATCATCTAATTGAATACAAACCAAAAATTCAAAAATGGATTTCTTAAAAAAAAAAAAAAAAAAAATCAAGGAATGTTTGATTTAAAAGTTTAATTACTATCTTTTCTATTATAATATAATTTTATCTTGAGATAGTTGATTGAAAAGGTTTATTAATTTTTCTCTAAATTTTTAATAATTTCATGAATTCTTAATATAATTTTTCTATTCTCTAATTATTTTATTAATAATATTTTTGAATGAAGTAAGAATTATTAAATTAAGACCTTTTTCTTTTCTATAGATGCCATCTTGGTTGCTTAATGCTCAATATCACATTCAATTAAAAATAAACTGCAACGGATCGTTGCTAAACTTTATCCAAATTCATTTGAAATATTAATATGTTCTTGAGTAAAGTACTTTAAAATATAATTTTACTAAAAACTTTATTTAACCTTTTTTGTGGTCCCCAAGGTACTTAATTAGGATATTAAATTTCATCAAAATTGGTTAAGTCATTTTTCAAGATATTTAGAAAAAACTAAAAAAGTACTGAAATAAAGTACTAATGTTTGTGGACCGATATGTACCAAAAACTAATCAGCGCTTCATTTTGTTAAACTAATGGTAGGATTTCAATTTCATTTCAATCAGCGCAAAGGTGTGGAAAAAATCGTGGACAAAAAAAACGATAACACACACACACACATCCATCCATCCATCCATCCATCCATCCATCTATCCATCCATCCATCCGCACGCACTTCCAAAAAAAATGGCACTTTTTGGCCTCCACGAGATTCCAGGTAATTTTTGGCAAAACCGTCACGTGCTAATATTCAACCTCATTGAATACTACAATTTGTGACTTTAATTGAGTCTATGGGTTCCGTAGTCTTTACCTGAGGACTCTTTGAAGTCGCGCTTGCCGCTAGAGCGATTCCAATACTCTCTCCCATGCTTCGCATTGGATAAAGTAAAAACAATAAATAAAGTGCAATGGATCCTTGCTAGACTTTATCCATAGTCGTTTGAAATATGAATATGTTTATTCCTTTATTATTAATAAGATAAAAAGAATTTGGTCTTTACGTTGTACTTACTTATTGTAGAGTAAATTACCTACTTTTAAATGTAATTTTCCTTAAAACATTAAATAAATTTTTGGAGGACCTCAAGGTACTTAAATAGTATATTAAATTTGATCAAAATTGGTTAAGCCATTTTCAAGATATTTAGATAAAACTAAAAAAGTACTAGAATAAAGTACTAATGTTTGTGGGCCGATATGTACCAAAAACTAATCACGCTTAATTTTGTTAAAGTAATGGTAGGTTTTCATTTTAATTTTAATAGGTTGAACGGTGTTGAAAAAAATCGTCGGCGTGAAAAAGGGTAACATCCATACATCCCCACGGACTAAATGAAAAAATCGCACTTTTCGGGCTCTGGATGAGACCCCATGTAATCTTTGGCAAAACCGTCAGGTCCTAAAATTCAAGCTTATTCGATACTTATCTATTATAATTTTTAACTTTGGTTGAGACCATCAGTTCATTAATTTTTACCTAAGGACCCTTTGAAGACGCTCTTAGCGTGAGACCGATTACAATCAATACTTTAATCATCTGTTTGGATAAACTAAAAAATGAAGAATGACAGATAATTTGCTCTTCCTAAACCCTCAACACATTTTAGAACATATATTTATCAATTTTTAATATGGTTTCTTGAGACGAAAATTATCCCTTCTTCCAATCCCACAATCTCCATTAAATTTTTACCCGAAAATCAAAATCTATTGATGGTAAGGTTCAAACCTCTCCACTATTTTGAAATATAGAATTTTTATTTGGTTTTAGTTAAAATTTTTTTAAATATATTAATCTCTTTACTTATTAATTTAAACAATATTAAGTTCCTTGAATCTCTCTTACTTAGAGCTATAGGGTGAACCTATAATCCCGGGTCAGACACTGACCCACAAAGCCTTTTTAAATTGACACACGCGTTGATTTTTATAAACTTATTTTTTATATCATAAAAGAGAGGGCTCTAGGAAAATATAACGCCGCATTCTATATTGTGATTTGATTTAAAAAAAATTGTTGTTAATAATATTTCTATTGTTCTATTATATATAGACTCAATTGAGTTTTAAGACCGTGACTACTTCATAAGCAAACATGGCCTCCACTCAACGCCTGTAGGGTATTCCTCTTCTCTGCTTAAGAATATATAAGGTTGTATAAGCACTAGGCGCAAAATGTATTATGGTTAAAATTACATGTAAATTATAAAAAAAATTACATAACTGGCTATACTATATTATATTGTCACCAGAACCAAAAGTCGGTGCCAAATTTCAGTTCATTTATTTTTCATTTTTCATTAATTAATTAATTAATTTTTTATTTTTATTCATCATATATATAATAGAACAAATTTTTTTTCTGTTAAGGGGAAAAAGCCAATGTCCCGTCAGGAGTATATAATATATATATATATAACAATAAATAAATAAATAAAAAAGGTCAACGGTCAAGTTTTTCTGTTAACAAATTTTCTGTGATTCCATGTAAACCCTTACGAAATATAAACTTTTGGTTAAACAACTCCAATATCCGCTTTCTGAAAATTCAAAAATAAAACTTTCCTCTAAGCAAAAGCTAACAACTTTTTGCATTTCTAGCATAACATTTTTTTAAAGTCTTGTACTTTTTATTTTATTAATCTAAACATTCAGAACTTTCTTCTCTCATTTCTAAAGATAAAAAAAACACAAAAAAAAACTCAACTGTCAGATTAAAGAAACTTTTATTTATTTATTTTATTTATAAGTTAATGCAAAAATGCATTTTTTTTTTATTTTTTAAACGTAAAAAGATGTTTAATCGTTGGGTATATCAAATTATAATAAAAAGAATTATGACATCTTTCTCGCACAATTATACTTAATCTGAATGCATTATTGTGGGAAACTAATTAAATGTTGAAATAATCTAAGTGAATATACTCGTATATTAAATCAAACACTTTTTATTTTTAAATTACAATTTTCAAATAAAAATCATCAATATATGTATTTTTATTTTACATTTTTAGTCTTTTGTAAAGTTTTCAATTACACATTAATGTAATATTCTCAAGCTTATAAATACACGTATTTTTACTTAGTTTTTTTAGGGAAATCGCAAAAATTGCTAAACCATTTTTAATTAAAAAACATGAGTGAAATTACGGCGTTAAGGCCTTCAAACAAGTCTTATATAGGGAATCTTGGAAAAATGGCATTTTAGCAGATATTAATTATTTTCTAAAATGTTTGTGTTCCTTCGTGAGTGAATGGTCAAATTTTGTGTGCGCTCTATCTCAAAAACTAACAAGAATATCAAAACGAAATGTCATATTTAGTTGTTTTATTTAAAGATTAAAAGCTAATTTTGATTGAAATCGAAACATGCATATTTGACAGTATTCCTGATATTTTTAGTATCTTTTAAAAATATTATTTTTTTTTTTTGTCAAAACAAAATTGTATTTTGAAAAATTAAGTAAAAACAATTTTTTGTATGATAACGATTACATATACCTTTTTGTTGTGCAATTGAAACAAAATTATATAAATAGGTAGGTGTATTACAAAGTCACGTGATGTGCTTAAGTCGAGTCAGATTTTGTTATGTTTTTGCGCATTTTCTTGTCTTATCATCTGAAAAATAACACACATTTCATCGCGTGTCAAAAAATGTTGATATCATCTTATTCTTAGAAATTATATATTAATATTTTAATATAAATTATTTTAATTGAATTACGTGCTATATTGAAGCACGCAGGAAAAAGCTGAATGACAACTAGGATATTCAATAGTTGTTTTCAAGCTGTGGTTTGCTAAGTAGGGCACATAACTAATTGTTTGTTTATTGAAAATTCTATTATAATATATAATAATAGTCTTTGTTTTATTTCATACTTAACACTTTTTACAGTCAATGGAAATTCTCAATTAAGCTAGACTTGAAAATGTTGGTCGCAGGCGACTAATTTTTAGGCATATATCAAGGGTATGGCCGTGGGTATACCAATATTTGTATAATTTCCAAAGTTCAAGTTTTATTTGGGGGTGGATGAATCACTTCATGAGTAATTAGGGTTTTTCACATTTTCCAGTGAAAAAAATAATTATTCACATTCTTTTTTATAGTTATAAATTAATTGAATTAATTGTCTTTTCAAACTCAACGAAAAATATAAACTATAGTGACGTCACTTTTGTAATCTTTCGTTTTAACACTCCTTCATGAATCTCGAATTAAATTGTCTATAACATGTCGTTTTAAATACAGTGAAGTCTAATTATTGTTTTGAAGACATTGAAACAAATAAATGGTCTTTAATTAAAAACACCATAAATTATGTGGCAGGATTTCCCATAATGAGAGTTCAAGTCAATTTTGAGTGAATCGATAAATTTTAAAATATGAGCTTATCATTTAAAGAGTTTCACTCACAGACTCATGGGTAACTTTGAATTACCATCTCTATCGTGTAACTCTCGTTTCCCAGATCTGTACCACATCGACTTTGAAATGCTGAGAACGGTGCCGCCATTTACGACTTCGTACATTGTGAAGTTGGATTTTAGTCAATGGTAGGAATTAAAAATAAATTTCGAAATAAATTTTCAAACTCATTGCATTTGAATGAAAATAATTCTCATCAAGACGTCATCAGAAAAACACGCACACCATTCTTCATATACACCTCATATGTACATGATAAATACATTTAACAATTAAGTAGCTATATTCAATAGCAAATAATAAATAATTAAAAAAACGTTAATTAAAAACCCGTTACTGAGAAGTTTCAAATTTGAAAAATGAACCTCTATCTATAATATATTTTGAGAAGCACCGATTTGGAAAAACATTAAACTTATTTTGAATTTAAAATTAATTTGGTAATTCGGGAGATTCATTTGCAAGTATACTTATATTAGAATGTATCAATGATGAATATTCATAATATTTCCTTAAGTGCCAAACAATGATGACTCTTCCTGCTTAGACGTGCAAATTTAATTAATAAGACTATATTACTACTCTTATATGCTATAGCAGTGGTGGGGGGACTTTTTCATGCTAGAAGGCCGCATTGAGTTAGATGTAAACCAATGAAGAATGTTGGATTAGATTCATTTAAAAATGTACATTATTTTCTGAATTAAAACTCGTATTTATAAAAATTTTTATTATGTATACAACTAAGTATATACCAATTTTATTTTAAGTAAATTATTTTTAAAATTAGATCAGATTATTTTTAATTCAGAATTTTTAATAACTAAATTGATGAAAGGATATTAATCATATTGGTCGCTTACTTAATAGAATACCTGAACTAGGTGTTAAAATGTAAATATTAGTTTTAAAATGAATTAGATTATTTTTTCAATTTGATCGACGATTAACATTAAATTTAACCTTACTGTGATTTTCTGTTTTTCTTGCATGAAGGTGCACTGGTTATGTCTATTTGCAAGAACCAACTCAGGATTATTTGCCATCTCCATAACTACAATTTCCATTGAGCTACTGACATAAAAATGAAATATATTGAAAGTTAGTTCCTCATGATTGTGTGAAAATATCTAGCTTTAGTCTCAAACCCCTTTACTGAAAATTGTAAATTTCGACATTCACTCATATAATTATCAAAACTTTAGGGTTCTTCTTCTTCTTCTTCTTCTTCTTCTTAAAACGTGAAATTTAACTCAGTTATAGGCCTAAGGCGAGGGGTGAACCGCTACCTAATATCGTATTCACCTACTTCCACTTCCACTTTCATTTCCAAGTAGAAAACAATAGATGAAGGAGCATTATCTAATGAATTCCAAAATAATTCCCCATAATTCCAAAGACGTGATCACCTAATTCCAATCGCGGTTCACCCCTATGCCTAAGGTAACAACATGAGGAAAAAAATCTGAAAACGCCAATTTTCCCCTTCTTGAGAAAGGACTGATTCATGCTGCACGTGTTCCTACCTGTTTTAATTAATTATAACTTTGCAAAGAATATTGGTTTACTTCTAACAAAAAGTTCTAACCAAAAGAACAGAAATCTAAAACCGAGCCATGCAAGTTTAATGTCAATCCAGAAAATGGGATTCACAACCTAAGTTCTAAAATAAATTCAAACACGTATCATCATTTCAGGTTAATACTTAGTAGCCATTTTAAATATCTAAGATATAGAATGCTCCCAAGCTGGGAAAATTGACAAATATAAATAAACCCAAAAAATGACACTTATTTGAATTTGTTTCAGAATATTGTTTTCCGATTTTCGGATTAACATATGAAACTTGGTAGCTTGGTACAATTTTAGATTTCTATTCTTTTAGTGAATCAAGTGGTACTTAGAGAGCTTTTTTCACATTTACCTTTGTGCTGTGATATATGTTACAATAATGTGAAAAATTGTGCAAGATTCTGTAAGCATGATCAATCAATATCGCTTGCCAGAGGCCATGTTAAAGCCACCCTCGAAATGCAACAGGTCTTTCTTATTCCTTTCTCTTGTTCTTTTTAAATTAGATTAATTCTCTCTTTTTTAATTAAAAGAACACTCTTGAAGTTCACTTAGTATATTCAAACGCCCTTCCAATCTATCTACGTTAATTAATTGGAGATTCTAACATTTGATATGATTGCAAATGACTAATCATTTACAAATATAATTCTAAGTTAAAATGTGCTCATCATGTGAAATTCAGATAAATCTTCCTATTTTTTTTTCCAAAACTATAATTCACTCCAATAATAAGTTAAATTTGAAAAATTCAAGGATGATAGAATAGATAAATATACTAACATATTAAAGATAATGTTATATATATGTAGAAAAAACAATGCTTATATAGACGAGAATAGGATGTACCATACAAATTTAAATTGAAAAATTTTAATGTTCATTGTAGATTTATTAAAAATAGTGAATTTTAATTTTTTATTTTAAAAAATAAAACATTCCGTAAACAGAATCAATAATCTTCAGAAAACGGGGGTAAAGGTGCCTTTCCTAATTCAGGATTACATCTTTAAAATCTAAATTACGGGCACAATGTTTTATTTATTATTAATTTTTTTTTTTTGTTTGAAAATTGTCTCTGTCTATTCCAAATAGGAGGAATTTTAACAGAAAATCAGAAAAAACTACTTTATAAAAGGCACTTGAGCTTTTTGGTACAAAACCGTATTATTATGCTACAACTAGATACCTTGTTTTAGGTTTCTAGTTCAAATCCTTGGCAGTCGAAAACCACCAAAAATGGTCTTGAAAAATTTTACTTTTTTTTTTTTGGACTTAAGTTTATTATATCACATTTTTTTATAAATCAGTAAAATACAAAATTAATAAAATTCAGTTTCTTTCTATCTCATTAATTAGGACTGATTGATAATACTTAAAGGAAGATAATTGGATTTGTAACTCAATATCTTCATGTAGAATTACAACATATTTATCTTTTATGGCATGATGTTGGCTGATTTAATGAAATGATCACTATGTAATATATTATAATTCTGACACTGGTTCTCAATCACATAATGTAATCCTAGATCTAGAGAAATTAAATTCATCAGCATCGTCGAATTTGAACTATTTCATTTTTCTCTTCTATTTATTTGCTTCTATTTGCACTTTTTCTCTATTTCTTTCAACTCAATCTGATGTGTTCTGAGTCGGATTAAGTGTTGCCACCATTCATGGTGCATTCTTCATTGGAAAGGAAATAGAACTAAATTTCTTTTAATTAGATTTGTCTTGAATTACTCTACTGTTACTAAAAAGTTTTTAAGTGGAAACTTTATTTTCTGGTTTTTTCCGGTTTCTGGTTATAAAGGAATGGCTAGATTAGTTACAATATTTTAAATTTCTTTATTTCCCAAAAATGCCTTCCTTACATGGCACACTCGGGGAGTTTATCTTGAATTTACCCATTTTTTTTTTTTTTATATAGTCTTGGTACGCCAAAAACAACACTTAAAGAATCTCAGAAAGACAAACTCATAGATAGAACTCTCGCCAAGGCATGGGGATTGCTAAGGGATATTTTATTTATTTATTTATTTAAAAACAATGCTCTGAGGTGGCTACCTCGTAGAGCAGAAACAGAAAGAATATTTATACAAATAGTATCCTTTAAGTAAGCAAACATAACATATATAACATTTAAATGAGCAAACAGAAAGAATACATACATATAGTAACATTTAAATGAGAAACAGAAAGAATACAGGTATATAACATATATAACATTTAAATGAGCAAACAGAAAGAATACATACATATAGTAACATTTAAATGAGAAACAGAAAGAATATAGATATAGAAACAGAAAGAATATAGATATAGAAACAGAAAGAATATAGGTATATAGTAAGATTTAAAAATGAGCAAGACTCTCCCAGCCCAGTGAGCAACCCAGAGTCAGCACAAGCAGGCGAATAGACCAGTGACACATTACTCCAACCCAGCTCCCCCTAGAAGATGCACCCTGAGTGAGCGATGAAAAGATGATGTTGAAAGCGATGTTCGGATATTTTAGAGGGCGAGGTGTAAAAAAAAAGAAGGGGAAGTTCTAGATTGGATTATTATCCCCAGATTATGAATGCTATGTGATATGTGACTTTTAGAGAAGTGAAAGATGGTATGGGGTAAATTCAAGTGGAGGAGAGAGATTGCGTCATACCAGTCTCAGGACTGTATAACTCTATGATGATGATATGTATAGAAATATCTCAAAAGTAGAGAAAAATCGTTCTCATATATTTTTTTTTTCATTCTGTGACTGTTTGGGTTCCGATAACCACGATAAATTAAGAAGGGGGCCCCTTGATTGTTTGTTTTAATTCTAAAATGTTTATAATTTCCATTATAAGGTTATAATTAAACTTTGGGCTTTTTAGCCTCAGAATTTGCAGAGAACAATATTTAGAAAATCAGAAAAATAAAACTACTTAATTGTTATATGGAAATATGAAATGCTCTCAAATGGTGCGCAAATTCGCTGCTAACAATTGATGTTGCCAATTTAGCTTATCTTCTTTCATATTAGAATGCAAATACGATTACATCAATCTAAAAAATCTCTTCAAAAAAAGAATTATCTTCTGATTCGCCTGCAGCTTAGGCTATGTTTTCAAATGCGGGTTTAAAGGGTGTCGGACCTGCTTAGGATCGCTCGTCAAGATTTTTCAGAAAGCTCTACTTAAAAGAAAGTATTCATTAATGTTGACCGAAAATTTATCAACAAACGGTAAAGTGGGGTTCTTAAAAGAATTTAAACAATTTCAAACCTAAGATGATCTAGAAAGCTGACATTTTACATGGAAATAGGACATAATTAAAAAGGCTGCTGGATAACTTATTAATGGGTGTTTTTCCAAAATACCTTAATAAATAAAGCTCCCCATCATAATTTTAAAATCACTGTCTTTTTCAAAAAAAAAAAACTTTGTTTGCAAACTGCACTTTTTTTAGAGAAACCATGGGCTGAAACAAAATTAATATTATACAATAGCGTTACCAACCGATTAGTTCAAATAGGTGTAGAAGTTCTTGACCGAATTTCTACTAAGGCACTCCAAATGGATAGCAGGAAGGATGTGGGAAAATTATAATTCCAATCATATAAAATATTATTATATGAAGGTAGAGGCTAAAGGAGCAGGAATACTCATGAAAAAACAATATTGGATGTTAATTTATCTCAAAAGAATATCAAAAAGACCTAACATTTTAAATCTAATTCTGCTTATTTAAAGAATGAAATACATGTTTCTGTAAAGCTTTTGAATTGAATATATGTAGATTCTAAAAAAACATACTGAATGTTTTTCTCTTTGTAAAAGACGAGCGAACTAAGAATTCAAAAGAATAATTTAAGTGTTGTGCTATACACGGTTCAAAAAATTCAACATTTTCTTATCACAAAGGTAAAACAGAATAGATCCTTTGTTATTTTGACTGCAACAGGACACTTGATGTCCCACCGTTACTTACTGAAACTGTCGGCTTTTATTGTTAAGATAATTGAATTTTCAATGTATAAAGTCGAGTTATTTCTTAGCTTTCGTGATTATTTGAGTTGTTTGTTTTTACTATTTATTACATTTGCATTTCTAAAATATTTATTGTAAAATTATACATTTTTAAATAAAGCAAAGTTTCATTCAAGTATGGTCACCCAACACTATAAACTGTTTTCTTTGTTTACATTTTCAAAGAGGGGCTACTTAAGTTGTCGTCATGAAATTAGAAGCATTCAACCTCCTAAAAAGGGCCTACTATTATTGCGCTTATCTCTTAGGTTAGGGTTCTTGCCTCTCCCAACCTTAAAACAATACCTGTGACTCCTGCTTAAAAGGGTCAAAACTTATCATTTGACAATTATAATTAATTTCAGAATGATAAACTACTGTATCGGTCTCAATTCCTGCTTAGTTCAGAACATTTTCATTACTTACATAAATATTAGAACAAATACTGGGGAACGCCCCTTTAAACTAAACCAGAGGTTCTTAACCTATGGGTCGCGACCCAATTTTGGATCGCAACCATTTTCTTGTCCAGATTTTCTGACCGTCCAGAATTCCTGTCGCTAAACAAATATTTATTTTCAATAAGTTTAAAAATATATTTTGATTTATTCAATACAATTAAAAATGAAAATATGAAAATCACGTACTTTTTCATTAAATTTTCCTTGGATCGAAAAGTACCCTTGTTTATCTTAATTAAAAAAAATATATATAATATATGAGTTAAAAAAAGGTCATCATTTTAAAATTGAAGAAAATTGCTTAAGTATGATCTACAAAAAGTAATTAACATTTTTTTTTTTTGGGGGGGGGGGGTCGCGACATGAACATTTTCTCAAATTTGGGTCGCGGTCTTAAAAAGGTTAAGATGAACCACTGAACTAAACTACACCTTTTCCAATTTTATTTCAGAAAATATCAAGTTAATTTCAGAAAATCACTATTGTATTTGAGAATTCTCAATTGAATAATAGAAAATCACTATTGTATTTCAGAATTTTCAATTCAATTTCGAAAAATTTCATAATTTCTAAATTCTCAATTTAATATTAGAAAATCTCACTTATATTTTATAAAATATCAATTGAGTTTCAGAAAATAAACACATAAACTAACTAAACAATTGACATTTTCTGAACTACAATTTGCGGTTTTCTGAAATACAATTGTGATTTTCTAATATTCAATTGAGAATTCTGAAATACAATTGACTTTTCTGAAATATACATGGAAAAGGTGTCGTCGACTTTTCCCAGGACCAGGAATAGTAACAGCCAGTGCTCGAAAAACGAATACAGCACAATAAAGACAAACATTTTCAACGAATCTGTCCTGTTATCTGTTCATTCAATTCCATTTAAATAAATCACATTATTCGAAATATACTTCAGATAGTAAAACGTCGAATCATGTTTGACTAAAAATGATACCGGAATTGAATTCAGTCGAACACATGAGTACGCTCTAAAGCAATCGTTCCGGAATTGGTTGTGATAATGATAATCGTATATTCAAGTGGTTAATACTTTTTTTAAAAAATGTTGTAACCCGCTAATGTCCTGGCCTCAAAATCATATACAATTTCATTTGATTATATTATATTTTTACAACATGCTTTGTATGCGAAATTTGTTTTATGTTTCGCCATATATAAATCCTTAAGATTAAGAAAAAAAGGAGTAATGATGTAACTATAAAAAAGTTGGAAGTTTTCTATTTCTTCTATATTCATTAATATCTTATTTGTAATTATTTTATTATATACAAAAAATATAAAAAATTAAAAGTATTTATACAGATTACTTATATTTTATATTCATCTTAAAATCTTTTGATTAATTAATTTAATTTTAAAATTATTTAAAAATTTATAATATATTAGAAACTATATATATAGGTACTATAAAGGAATCTATTTTGTAGATTAATATTAGATTGAAATCCGAATGAATTTAATAAACTTCTGTCTGAGCTTAATAAATTGCTTCGAGCGAAGGCTTTTATTATGAGATTTTCTTTTGTTCGTAACGTCCTAGGAAATTGCTCTTTGTGATATTTTCCCCAATATTTGATGAAACGCCTTTATTTTTTATTTTTATTATTTTTTTGTATACCAGATTTAAAAATTTGCTAACCAGAATATGGCATGATTTGAAGTCTATCTATAACTAACACGTGGTACCCGTAGGGATCCCCAAGTAAGGGATTGGTGATTGCCTGACATTTTCTGAAAGCTTATCAAGCACATTACTATGTTTATAGAAAATAGAATACTTAGTTTTTGTATACTACTTATATTTATCTAATTTATCTATATTTAATTTTTTTTCTTTACCTTTATACATTGCCCGGCAAAAATCTTGGACTTGTATGATTATCACACTAAACTTTCAAAAATTAATCGTTTTGTGCCGACTTTAAGCTATTATATTAATTTATTTTTCTTGGCTTGTTCCAAATTTTTTACTGAATTATTATTGAATTATTAAATGAAAGTAATGGAAGGCAGCCCAGGGGTAGTGAGGAAAGAAAAAATTAACACATATCCAAATAATAATTAGTAGAGATTGTGGTGTTGGTGCAAGGTGAAACATCTTTAATAAAGATAAGAGTAAATAAATATTATATTTAATATTGATTTACTATGAGTTAAGGATACTAGGTCACTTATTTCACATTAAATTAAATTAAATAAAGTTAGTATCCTTAACTCATAGTAAATCAATATTAAATATAATATTTATTTACTCTTATCTATATCCAACATAAGGTGTAATTTCATTGGGATCCTTCCTCCCTTTCCTTTCAAACCGACTTTTCGGAGGATTCTTCCCTCCTTCTTCAGGGTTTCAAGGGGTCAATGAAGGAAACAAATAAAATGCTTCCTGGGATGCGTTCCATTACTTTCAATTAAAATTTCTATCAGTCTGTCTCTCTCCAGAGAAAATTTCGTTGCAAAAAATTATTATTATTTTTGAAAATTTCAGATCGTATCAGTGTAATTTTGGGAAATGAGAGGATAGAGTTCGATATCAGATTGCCCTCAATTTAGTTAATCAGCCATTGTAGTCGACTATTTTAAGGGCTGAAACAGCATTTGTTCTTACTTTATCTTGAGAATCTCTAGGCATCTGAAAACATCTACGCTTTTAATAAACTATAATAATATATTTATTTATAAAATAATGATATAACTACAAGCTGATCAATATTTATATGTATACAAGCATGTTATTTCTACTCTAAGGAATATTTTTTCTTTAATATATTCTGAAATTCTATATGGACGATAATAAAAATAAGGAAATAAACAATAAGAGATAAAAGCTTCTACAAAGGATGTTAAAATCATAATACTATAGACTTCTAAAGCAGCAGCGCTTACTAAATGTACCAGAAATTTTATTATAATACCTCCCAGGGGTTCACATCTGGTGTGTACATACAGGATCCCTAGCTGAGTTCTGCCTTATTTCTTTTCTTATATACTTATGTCTCTTATTTCCCCTACTGGAGCCCCGAACAATATTAGCCCTCTAAATTAATAATAGCGACGTTTTTAGAATTTATATAATAGTTCTGTAATATCTTCCATGGTGTCTTTTATATATTATTTTCTTTACTGATTATTATAAATATTATTATTATTTATTTCTTTTAGTCTACTATTATACTTTAAGTAATGAAATTGTGTAGATTTTTTATATATATATTCATATCTTCGTCTTTCATAAGATAGCTGTTGCTTTTTTTAATGCCTCTGTAGAGTAGGGTTCTTTATAGTGGAATTTTTTCTGGACTTTACCTCAAAAAAAAAACAACAATTTTATGGAGATTAAGAACTAATTAGATTTTGATGGGAATCCGAACTCGCAAAGTTTGTTACTCTTGACTCTTATAGAAATATGAATATCTCTTAAAAATTATCTTTACTATGAAAAACATTTAACTATAAAAGTAATTTTCGAATCCATGTTTTCCATGAAATTTTTTATCAATGCTTTTTCAAGTCCTTTTTGAAAAATTAAAAAAATAGTACGCTAATGAATGTAGGTACTGTTAAAAATTTGTTTAATATTAGTCACAATACCTATATTCAAGATACATTTTATTAAATATTACCAATGAGTCGAAATTCTATGCATAAAACTGTAATATTAAACAAAAAAATTAAATTTTTAAAGAATATCAATTATTTCGATTTATAGTAGATATATTATTATATCTCTTGTAAAGTAATAATATTATTTAATACAATTATAAAAATAAATGAGGAGACAAGGGCATGATAATGGTCTTAAATCACGCCATTTTTTTTTAAACTATATAATTTTAAAAAATTTCAAAACTTAATTTTCTGTTCTCTGTTGTTTCCTAGGTCCGAAGGCTCCGATGCGTCTCCCCTGCCGCAACCCTCCATTGATGCTTCTGAGCAACAGCCCAAGCCTCTTATCAAATATGGAGAACTCGTCATCCTCGGGTATATATCGCAATTTTAACATAAAGCTACTTCGTTTTTTTAGAATAAAGTTGAATCTCTTTTTATGCGATAAATACGTTCCACAGACAGTCGCACACAAAAATTCTCATAAAAAACTATAAGTATAGGGTGTTTTTGAGGTTCACAACTTTTAAAACAAAGAAACATATTTTTAAAATCAATGAAACTGGCTATATTGGAAAAATAATTTTATGCCATTAATGTTTGAATATGATGATTTCGGTCATGTCGTCGTCGGCTGGCGCGTAGATGGCGCAATCTGGATTTCCAATTTTTACACACTTTTCGCAGCAATTGCGGCCGTATTTCGCCAATAATTCCTCGAATGTTGTGTTCCAAGTGTTCAATCGTCTCTGGTTTATCGGCGTAGACAAGTGACTTTACAAATACCCAATGAAAATAATCCAGTGGGGTTAAATCACCCGATCTTGGCGTCCAATTAACAGGACCATTACGTGAAATTATTCGTTCACCAAATGTTTCTTTGAGTAAATTAATTGTATCGGGCGCTGTGAGGCATGTGACTCCGTGGAACTACATGTCAGCAAGATTAATGCCAGCCAATTGAGGTACAAAAAAGTTAGTAACCATGTATCTATACCGTTCACCGTTGACTGTAACATTCTGCCCATCCTCGTTTTTGTAGACATATGGACCAATGATTCCGCCGGCCCATAAAGCGCACCAAACAGTGACTTATTGAACACTTGGAATTGGAACACAGCATTAGGTGAATTATTGGCTAAATACGGCCGCAATTGCTGCGAAAAGTGTGTGAAAATTAGAAATCCAGATTGCGCCATCTACGCGCCAGCCGCGGCGACCACATGGCCGAAATCATATTCGAACATTAATGGCATAAAATTATCTTTCCTCTAAAGCCAGTTAGTTTCATTGATTTTCAAAATATTTTTCTTTGTTTTATTTTAATTTAAAGATGTGAACCTCTAAAAAAAAAAAAAACTTTTACATAGTAAAATTAAGGATAGGTTTCATATTCATAAAAAAAAAAAATTTTTTTTTTAATTGAAGACCCCACTGAACGAACTGGATAAGTCAATTTTTTCTGAAATGAGTTTATGACGCTTTCTGGTGTCCAACCATCGTCACTACAGGCGAGTTGAAATATTTCTTTCAAATAACTCGGCAAGTTAACAAGATAAAGAGTTTTTTTTTTTTTTTTTTTTTACTATCAATTTACAACGTTCTTCTTCTTCTTATTATTATGTAGGCTAAAAAGCCTGTTTATTCCAGAGCGTCTTTCCAACATTTTTTTGGACGGCCTTTAATTTAGAGATTTTTTCTTTGAATTGTTCAAATAATAGTTTAAGATTATTATTTTAAGACCATCTTTTCAAAATTATTTATTAAATATATTATATAGTATCTTTTTTTCTTATTTCGAAAGGGTCTAGTACAGTGATTCCCAACCTGGGGGCGCTTTGGGTTATCAGGGGGCGATGAGTATTTTCAAACTTTCATTTATTTTTTCAAATTTTAACTGTCAACTTTCTTAATTTTTCCTGATTCCAATTTAAAAACGAAAACATGTACTCCTGTTTTTAAATGTACTACTCTTAGTTAATTATTTCACTTCTTTGTTCTTAAAAAAAAAATTCCATTTCATTTAAGAGTGACAGGATAAAACTGCTTTGGTTGTTTTTATATACCTACGGTAATAAAATTGTTTAAAATAATTAAACTGCTTTATTATTTTCACTTTACTTCACATTAAAATTAGGCATACAATGAAAATGAAAAGGGGGCGATAGGTGTTAGTCAACCTCCAGAAAGGGAAGATGGGCCACAAAAGGTTGGAGACCACTAATCTAGTATAATAATACAATGGTCAATTGATGAAAAGGCAGCCCAAGGATATTGAAAACCTCAAATTCTTGATAGAATAATTTATTAGAATGTCATTTTCATCCTCTTAAAAACCCGACATTTCGGATGATTTTTTCCTTTCTGGGTTTAAAAGGGTTAACCAAGGAGAAGTGTCTTCTTTAACATTGCTTTTGCTTGATTACTGTTAGAGTTTGCCATTAACATCAATATCATGTTGATATATAATAAAGATATATAAAAGATAAGAAGTATTTTTGATTCATCATAAGTATCATAACCATTTTTTATAACTTTTCCGGAAATAGCTTTTATTTATGTACATGCCAAGATCAACTTTTTTTTTTACATATTATAATACAACAATATTTTCTTTTTTTCTATCTTATATCATCTGTAGAGTTTATTAATTGAAATCAGTGAGATTATATACCGTTCGGCTCAGTTTCGGTTGAGGCTCTACTACCTCTACCAAACAATCGAACCGAATTGCATATAACATAACCGACTTTTTTGGAAACTGATTTGTTTTGAATCGAGCTTTTTTCTAAAAAACCCGAACTCGATCTATCTTATGAAAAATTAAATTTTCCAATAATAGGATATAGGTAAATGTTCAATAAGCATAAAACTATTTTTAAAATTCGATATCTCGAAATGATATTTCGAAAATACTTCTTTAGGGCTGTATTCTCAGGGTCACCGATAAATAGCTATTTGTTTGGGGATGTTCATTTCAGTTTTGCAGGCGAGCCACGCCCAGCCTAGCGCCGTCCCTGTATATTGTCCCATCTTTATAGAATATTTCCGCCAAGTTTCAACTTAATCAGATATAATACACGATTTTCAAACATTTAAAACACCCTCCCGATTAAATTAGATACTAATCGAACAAATTCATTCATCTATTCTTTTATCCCTATGACTTAAAGAGACTGGAACTCGCTTCCCTCGTCCGAATTTCCGGTGACATATAACTTCAGTCTTTCAAGACCTTCTACTGCGAACCAATTGCCCCGAAATTTCTTATTTTCACGATTCAAAGGTTCACCTCCTGACTACAGTGTTGTACCTTTTTTTTTAATTAATATCATAAAAACGAAAAAAAATTATAGAATTTTCCAAAACTCCATACTAATATTTAATCTTTTTGTTAATATTTCTAGTTATAATGGATTTCTTCCTCCTGGTGATCGGGGTCGTCGAAGAAGCAAATTTGTTCTCTATCGTCGATCGGAGGCCAACGGTGTTAAAAGAAGTAAACACTATATGGTGCAAACGCCACATGCTTCAGAGGTATTGTTAGCTTTTATATACAATTTATCTAACGGATTATATGTTTTAACTTGTATGATTCTGGGTCAAAATTGGAATCCTTATAAATTAATTATAAAACCATAGACCATTTATTTATAGATTGATAATAAATTTAATGATTGATAAATATTTTACTTATGGAAAGTGGTGTAGGTTTTAGGTGAAACATGATGTTAGTTAATAGAGTAAAGGGTGTGTAGTTTCACAGTGAATGAAATAAAACTCAAAGAGGTTTATACAAACTCAATATATTTCGGATTATTAGTCCATCATCAGGAGTTTACAAGACAATACTAATAATAATTGAACGAGTGGTCGCCATTCTTGACATTCAAATCATGGTTCCCAATATAACAAAATATAACATTCAAATCTTACACAAGAAAAACACCAATGAAAATTTAAAATTTAAAAAATTTAAAAAAAAAAAAAATTGTTTTACAAAGATTTTTCTTTTTTAATTATAAAATATATAAATGTAAATATAAGAAATCTAAGTAAATATGAATATTAATATAAATAAAAATTACAAGTATAAATATAAAGTCTTTTTAGAATTGAATTAGAAAGTAAAATTACAAATTTAAGTCATAGACACAAAATTAATTATAAATATCAGTTTACAAATAAGCCTAAATAACATATAGAGATGAAGAATTAAGATAAAATATAATAGGGATAAATTAGATGAGATAAATTACAATATACAACAATTTTTGTGGTTATCTCATATATCAAACTGTCATTTATTTTAAAGACTGAAGGCGCGTGATTTGAATTTAATTTTGATTGTAATTTGGGAAATAGTATATATTTGAGAGAGACTGAGGTTAAGTTTTTTAATTTTTGTTAATTAGTAGATCTATTATTGTGGAATTTCTAATGTCCTGCTGGTTATTGAGAATTTTATCTTTTTCAATTATAGCTTTCTTAATTTCGGTTGATTCTAACAGGTCTAGTTTTCGGCTTTTAGAGGCAAAGTGTAGTGGTATAGGATTTTGGGGTGAAGGTGAGTGATTGTTTTCAATAAGGTGGTCTGCGAAGGCGGAGGTTGGATCACTCTGTATGGTGTCTGATTGCAACTTTCTTAACGAACTCAAATGTTCTTTATACCGGGTTTTGAAAGTTCTGCCCGTCTGACCAATATAAAACGAGTCGCAGTCTTGACATTCAAGTTTATAAACACCAGATTTCTCCTTTGGGTCAATTTTATCAAGTTTATTATTAACTAATATAAGTAAATAATATATTAGTTAATAATAAACTTGATAAAATTGACCCAAAGGAGAAATCTGGTGTTTATAAACTTGAATGTCAAGACTGCGACTCGTTTTATATTGGTCAGACGGGCAGAACTTTCAAAACCCGGTATAAAGAACATTTGAGTTCGTTAAGAAAGTTGCAATCAGACACCATACAGAGTGATCCAACCTCCGCCTTCGCAGACCACCTTATTGAAAACAATCACTCACCTTCACCCCAAAATCCTATACCACTACACTTTGCCTCTAAAAGCCGAAAACTAGACCTGTTAGAATCAACCGAAATTAAGAAAGCTATAATTGAAAAAGATAAAATTCTCAATAACCAGCAGGACATTAGAAATTCCACAATAATAGATCTACTAATTAACAAAAATTAAAAAACTTAACCTCAGTCTCTCTCAAATATATACTATTTCCCAAATTACAATCAAAATTAAATTCAAATCACGCGCCTTCAGTCTTTAAAATAAATGACAGTTTGATATATGAGATAACCACAAGAATTGTTGTATATTGTAATTTATCTCATCTAATTTATCCCTATTATATTTTATCTTAATTCTTCATCTCTATATGTTATTTAGGCTTATTTGTAAACTGATATTTATAATTAATTTTGTGTCTATGACTTAAATTTGTAATTTTGCTTTCTAATTCAATTCTAAAAAGACTTTATATTTATACTTGTAATTTTTATTTATATTAATATTCATATTTACTTAGATTTCTTATATTTACATTTATATATTTTATAATTAAAAAAGAAAAATCTTTGTAAAACAATTTTTTTTTTTTTTTTTTTTTTTTTTTTTTAAATTTTTTAAAATTTTAAATTTTCATTGGTGTTTTTCTTGTGTAAGATTTGAATGTTATATTTTGTTATATTGGGAACCATGATTTGAATGTCAAGAATGGCGACCACTCGTTCAATTATTATTAGTATTGTCTTGTAAACTCCTGATGATGGACTAATAATCCGAAATATATTGAGTTTGTATAAACCTCTTTGAGTTTTATTTCATTCACTGTGAAACTACACACCCTTTACTCTATTGATTGATAAATATTTAGAGGGAAAATCTATTTTGGTTAACCAGCTTGTCTTTATTTAGGCAATCCCCAATGCGTCTGGAAATAAGTAGTATAGTTAAGAAAAAAAGACAGAAATAAGATAAGTAAGATATCTTTGCTTATCTATCATACTTTTTTTTAATATTATGATCATACGTTATATATTATACGAAAACATTAATTACAAACTCACAATTTCTTATTGTTGATAATATTATTAATATAAACAAAAAACTATAGTTATTTTACTAGCCTTCAAAGGAAAAATGTCAACGAAAATGCTTTAAGATCCGTTCTGATCTAATAGCCTTAAAGGTCAGCCACCTCCTTTAAGTTAATGAATGAGATCATTTGCATTTGTCTAAGCTCAAAAATGTTTTTCATTGTTCATTTGACCCATAAATAAAGTTAAATTGGAGGTGGATCTACTCAAATTTGATAACATATGTCTGAGCAATCAATACCTGTGTTAAAATATCAGGTCAAACACTTTTTCAATTAAATTATATCCTTTTTATTTTTTTTTTATCTTTATTTATCTATATACTATATATAAAAAAATTCAAAACTCTATGACAAGGTATTTTTAGTTGTTAGAGGTTTAATTTAATGTCGGAAGAGCTCATCCTCTCGTGAATTGAGCCCAAGTGCCAACTTGCTACTATGTTTATATATTACATGATTTTTGATATCACATTCAAACTGCGCGGATGTTTTTTTTAACAAATAATTTAGTTAGTAAATAAATATAAACACAAATTAACGACATGTATCAGCTGCTAAACAAACACCAGACTTGTTTATATAGTCTGCAGAGGCTATTAAAATGTTGTTAAATGTTGGATATCTATAGCCGATAGTTGAGCTCCCGAAATTAAACAAACCCACACACTGGGTTGCCGACAAACAGGGGCTTTGCGTGATTGAGTTGATTCTACCCACTACTAATAGAATAAGTAATAAATTTATTAAGAATGTTATAAGAATTTTTTGTGTTTGATTCATAGACTGAAGAGCAAATATGAATTACTCTACTGTAAGGGGCCGTCCATAAATTACGTTACACGAATTTTAAGATTTTTAGACCCCTCTTCTGTGTCACATTCTGTCACATTTCAGTGAGTCCCCCCTGTATTATGACGTCACACTATCACTTTATACCCTATAATTTAATAATTGTAGAATTTTTTTTTTTATAAATTAAACTCAACTAGAGGGATTTAATATATTTTAAGTTTAACTTTATTTTTATTCATATCATAAAATCTAAAAAATATGGTATATTTGAAAAAATTTTAATTTGACTTTTGTGACATCCTACTTTTTAAGATCCCCGGCCTCCACTGTAACATTTTGTCACAAATCTAAGATGCCCCTTCCCCCTTACTGTGCGTCGAAATTTATGGACGGTTCCTAACCCTCGATACACTCGTTCTCGTTAATCCAATTTCTAGTTCCAGAACTTCAGTTCTCAAAATACTGAAAATTGAAATAAAAAAAAAAAAAAAAAAAAAAATGAAAATGTTAAAACCGAGGGGTGAACCGCGATTGGTGTACACCGTCTATGGAATTATTTGGAATTCATTAGATAATCTATTGTTATCTATTATCTTCTATTGGGAAATGAAAGTGGAAGTAGGTGTACACGATTTTAGGTCGCGGTCCTAGGTTAAAACTATGGAACGATTGTAACAAAAGTTGCTATTAATTAACAATCGATTCTCCACTATGTCAAGTTTTGACTTCCTACCTCAGACCGTTAATGACAAAAAATGATCGCCACAATATGAGAAAAGCGAGATTTTTTTGTAAATAAGTATAAATATATGAGAAATAAATAAAATTCATTAAAAAAAGCAATCAGAAATTTGTTTAATAATATTTTCGGAAAAACTTAAAAAAATTGTATATATTTCTTATAAAATTATATCTAGAATATTATGTAAATATATTATCATACAGTTCCGAAAACTTTGCCTACATCTTCCTTATCTCGAATACTCAAACAAAAGACCTACTTTTTAATTTATGTTTGTAAAAAAGAGGAAGTGGCAAGTGGGTCATGTGGTGTTAACAGTTTATTTTTTACAAACTGAATAGAAACCTTAAATAGTTTGATTTATAGTATTTTTAATCTATGAAAACTATCAATACAATTAAGTGACTTAGATTTTAAGATTTACCATAATCTAAATTTTGATTTGTTTCATTTTAGGCCATTCTGGATGTAAGTAGACACTCAATTTCATATACTCTCACCCGGAATCAGGCAGTCATAGTCGAATATAAACCAGATAATGAAACGGATATGTTTCAGGTAAAAACCGATTCACTAACTATCTATCTAGAAAATAATCTATTAATCTAAATTTGATTTAGACATACATATATATATTATTTAATTAATTTTATTAAGAATATAATTTTTACAAAATTTGATTACATTTTTAAAGTTTTTAGTAGTTTTACATGTAATAGAATGTATATACAGATGTACATATAATCTCCTTTAAGGCCTCATTTGCCCTCTACATGCGATTTTCAAACTCAGCTCCCTTTTCGCAAAACTCCAACTTCAATCATTCAAGACTTACTTCCATAGATACCTTCAGCTCCTCCCATCCCCTGAATCTCATTTTTTTAATGCAAATAATGCTAGTAGAAGTGCGTTGAAAAGATGCAACACTTATGTCATGGCATTCTCTTGTATTACCGAAAAAAGTAAATGTTCAGGGGAAGAAATGGAGACTAAGGTGTTTGTGCACCCGGATTTTGAAGAAATAAAAATTGTAAGACTCTGGAAAGAGACTGGAGCAAGTTCCAGTTCTTGCTTCACAAGAGTTAATGATGTTCGAGTTAATTTGTTCAATTTTTAAAAATTATATTCTTATTAAGAAAAAAAAATTGTGATTTTAATAGTAATATAATATTCGATGTAGTGTTTCATAAATAAAAGAAATATTTTTAGAGAATTAAGTCGATATATATATTTATGGCTTTGAGTCCTTCATAATCAAATTAATCAATTTAGTTAGCATCCATTATTTTATTCTAGGTTGATACATTTTTAAATAAAAACAAAATAAATCTATTTTCTCATTCCTTTATTCAATCTCCGTTGGAACGGAAGATGCTCGAAGAGATAGTGATGTGTGAGATTGACTATTCTGGAACTCCTTATTGAACATTCTGGAAGTTTGATATTAACTTCTCTATCTAATTTTCAACAAAAATCACCATTGAATATATAGGTGTATTTTGAAAATATGAAGATTTTTTTAGAAAACTTGACCGAGAAATCGAGATTAAATAAAAGATTAGAAAATAAAGAGAATTTAATTTTTAGAACAAACTCTAAGATTTTACTAGAAATATTATTAAATTGCCATAATAGAGGGGATGTATCCCCTCAGGAGTCCAACCTGAGAACTAACATGCTTTCCGGGCAGCCAGCTCACACCCTCGAGACAAAAACCTCTCTCTGAATCGCAATATATTATATAAGCACAGAAATTTTTTACTCCATTCATCTATAACGGAAATTAAAAAATTTAGCTTTAAATGAAAAAAGTTTTTCATACAAGTTATTTAAATATAGGTGATTTTTTGAAAAAAATTTCAAAAAAAAGATGCTCAAATCATTAGAAAATATATTTATTTTGTTTTTATTTAAATAATTTATTTCTGAAACACTACCTAGTAACCTTATTTAATCATATATTAATCTTGACCATCACCATATTCTTTGAAATTGATTAATATTTCGATATTTCCCCCCTCTAGATTGGGCGTTCATCGGAATCTCCAATCGATTTTGTGGTGATGGATACTCTACCAGGTGATAAATCTTCAGCTGATGGAAATACTAATAAGGTTCTCCAATCAACAATCTCTCGATTTGCTTGTCGCATTCTTGCTGATAGAGAAAATCCCCGAGTTGCTCGAGTTTATGCAGCTGGATTCGATTCATCAAAAAATATTTTCCTCGGCGTAAGTATTTTGTTATTTATTTATTTATTAATTTAATATGAATTTAATAATAATATTTGCTTTATTAATATTAGGAAAAAGCTACGAAATGGGAAGAAAATAGGGAAATTGATGGACTTACGACAAACGGAGTGTTAATTATGCATCCTGGAGGAAGTTTTTGTGGGGGAGATGCGAAACCTGGACTTTGGAGGGAGGTTTCTGTCGGGGGTGCAGTTTTTAGTCTTAGAGAAAGTCGTTCAGCACAAGAAAAAGGAAATCCTGTAAGTATTATATTTTTAAACAATTTATAAAAAATTAGAATGTGAATACTTTTTTCTTTTTCAAAATAAATAAGTCATTTTTTTAACTAGTAAATTATATTAACGAATAAAAAATACCACGTTATTTATTTAATGACATCATCACAGCCACCCCTTTTTCTCTTAGTTGAATGGGATAGGAAAATTAAAAAAAAAATAATAATAATAATAATAATAATAATGACAAAAGCTTAGTTAAAATATCTTTTGATGACATACCAAAACTAAGTTAGATTGTATTTCCGATTTTTTAATAAAAAAAAAAAGTAGAGTATAAAGTTATATTCTTAACTAGTAGGTGTGTCCGATTGGATTAACTTCAAAATTTAAAATGGGAATAGGTTCAAGTGGAATATTTTTGAATAGATCTTTTAAAAAGAAACAATTTTTAGGGGAAAAAATTTGATTGTTATTTCCCATTTTTAATAAAAAAAGGTAGTATTCATAATCGTAATATATTCATAAAACACATTTACTTCAATAAAATAATCTATATTTTTTACCTTTTTTATTATTATTAATCCATTAAAATATTTTAATATTTGAGGCCTTGATGGTCTACTTGCTTATCTAGAACTACATAATTGTTTAGTTAGACCACCCAGGAGTAATTTTTCTAGTTTATTCGCGATGTTTCAGTATTTTTCAAGTGATAAATTTAGTTAAAGTTAACTCAATTCAATTTTAACTTATTTTTTTAATTTCACCTAGGATAGTCTAACCAAGACAAATCTTTCACATCCAGGCTTTGACAAGAAAATATTTCAATTGATTAGTAATAATAAAACCGCTAAAAAATGAAAATTATTACATTATTTCATTGGAGAAATATCATTCAATCATTGATGTCTTGTTATGACCTTAGGTGATGGCCAGCTAGCTGATCTGGATGATTTTTTTTAATTAGACCGTCATGGTGAAATTGGAAAATAAATTAAAATTTAATTGAGTTTAACTATCTTGAAAAAGGTTTCAAAATTAGTTGTCTCAAAACTAAATAAACTAGAAAATGTCAAACTTCTTTTCCATTCAGAAGCCTAACCATAAAAATAAGCTGACGTGTTCTGATGTGGCCATCCACTTGATTTTATCATACAACCTGGCCCCTCTCTTATATTTAATAAAATTATTTATAATCATGTAGGGGAGGGGGTTTAGTTTTTGCATTTTTAGACTTCTGGGGTCCCACTGATTATGTATACAAAATTTGGTTGAGTTTGCTCAAATGGCCTAGATTTTTAATTTTTAAGGGGGTTTAGTTTTTGAATTTTTAGATTTCTGGGGTCCCACTGATTATGTATACAAAATTTGGTTGAGTTTGCTCAAATGGCCTAGATTTTTAATTTTTTTAACCCCCCCCCCCACCCTTAATTTTGGGTCGATATGCACCATCTAATCAGCTCTTAATCTCAATGGTCCAAAACTACGTTTGAAATTTGGTTTCGATATTCACACTAGTTTTTGAGCTAGCTCGTCCACAAAAATTTGGTAACCCACAGACTAACAGACAATTTGACAAAACAATTATTATCTCGAAAAATATAATTTTTTCAATGTTCACTTATTAGAGTTTTTTTGTAGAGCAAAATGCCATGGTTTCGCTCAATTTTTTTAATCAATATAGTTTCAGCCTTTTTTTGAGATATTTCGAAAAAATAAATGAAAAAAACCACTTTTTTCATGCACGATTACAATATTTGACCATACCCTGTATGGTAAAGTAAAAATTATAAATCTGACCATCAAGGCCTTGACAAGAAAATATATGGTTGATTAATTATAATAAAACATCCATAAAATAAAGATTTTTTACATTATTTCATTTATGTAATGCTTTTGTGATAAAAATACTATTTTTGCACAAAAACACGGTATAAATAATCAGATTTTTTCTTCTATTAATGTCGTTCTTTTTAAAAGATCTACCTAACGATATCTCACTTGACCTATATTCATATTTAAAATTTTGTTCCGGAAAACAAGAATGTCATCCAAAGATAGTTTAACTATACTTTGGTAATTAAATTTTTCTAGTACTTTCCTATCACGTTCTAGTAAGAAAATAATTGGTTAGCATGGGTGGTGTGAATCACCCTGTTTAAATCTTTAAAAATTAATTAACCCTTTAAGTGAATTTAATCAAATTTAATTCATTATTTGAATAAAGTAAACTTGATTAATTAAAATCGAATTTATGTTCCTAAAGCGTTTTTGATAATATTCTATTTATCATTTAAGATTGTTGAAGAAACCAACGTACTGCAAGATGGCACTTTAATTGATCTTTGTGGAGCTACTCTACTTTGGCGTTCGGCGGACGGTTTAGCAAAATCTCCTGTAAATATTTATTACCTTATCTATTTCCTATTAAAAATAACAAAAATTAATAGAAGATTGTTATTTTTTTAGACAAAACAACATCTAGAAAAACAAGTGGATGAATTGAATGCTGGAAGGCCGCAGTGTCCAGTGGGTTTAAATACGCTTGTTATCCCTAGAGGCAAAATGTCTGGAGCTGATAATAGCCAGAGTGATAAACAACAGCCTTACGTATATTTAAATTGTGGTCATGTACAAGGGCATCATGATTGGGGCAAAGATGAAAAAGACTCTGCAGCACGACGATGTCCAATGTGTTTGGAAGTAAATTTAATTTTTAAATCAAATCTAATTAAAAATTGAAAATATTAAAGTTAAATAAAACTTTAATACTATTTATTTCAGTTAGGTCCTGTGGTAAAACTGTGTATGGGTATCGAACCCGCTTTTTATGTAGATTCAGAACCACCCAAGTTCGCATTCAACCCATGTGGACATATGGCCACCGAAAAAACAGTCAAGTGAGTATATCTTAAGTAGTCATCTATGATAACTTATTTAATTTTCAATTGTATTTAAAGCAACGGTTCTCAAACTTTGCTACGCGAGAGATGACTCTGATCTGAGATTAATCAGAGAATATAGACCAGTCTTAAACTTCACTCTAATTATGAATTTCTCATGAATTTTATCCGAGTATTACTCATAAATTTATTGAATGATCTTATTTACAAAATTACTTTCCAGTAAACTTATTTACCCGAGGAAGTAAATTTAATTTTGATTAAAATTCTGATAAATATTTCGTGTATATAATATGATTTATATTGCTCTGAAGAAAGAGTGGACAGGATATTCGAAACTATAATCTATAGAAAATTAAAAAAAAAATGTAAAATTAAATATTATTCTCAAGTTATATATTAAGATATAGAACAATGCCGCACTTAGTACTCCAGAAATACCAAAAAAATTTAACATGTTTTGAAATTTTAAATTAAACTTTCATTGCAATAAATTCACTTAAAGTTTTGGAACCAAATTCCTTATTTTTCTATAAAATACAACGTAAAATTAGTCTGGATATTGTGATCTTGGGCTTGAGAAAATAATTAAAAGCTAATTTTCCAAAAGTTGCAACATGTTTCGTTGTATATTTTTCAACTTCTTCAGGCAATCTACAACAATTACAAATTATAAGAATATGAAGTCATTAGATAATACAAAACAACAAAACATTTTTCTAACTCCATATATCTATCAACGAGAAAGCTGATCCCAAAAGTGAATATTGTTTGGAGTTAGAAAAATGTTTTGTTGTTTTGTATTATCTAATGACTTCATATTCTTATAATTTGTAATTGTTGTAGATTGCCTGAACAAGTCGAAAAATATACAACGAAACATGTTGCAACTTTTGGAAAATTAGCTTTTAATTATTTTCTCAAGCCCAAGATCCCAATATCCAGCCTAATTGTTTTCAAAGATGGACGATAACAACCCAAACAACGTAAAATATTTGTATGCTTTTAATTTCATTTTTGACGTGACAACGTCTTATAATTTGATGGAGCCGGCTGCACGCACGAAAAAACATTACTCATGCGGCGTTACCTCGCTCTGAGGCGTTCCATCTAAGGCTTGAAGTGCAAGCGAGAGCGCGGAACGAGCGACAAAGATTGAGGCGGGCTTTTTAAAAGCTACAGTTACAAAAATTTTAATGATGTTTCCAAATTTTAAATTTTAAATTTAAGATTTATGAACAATAATTTAATCACAGTTTATTCTTATAATAAATTATTCAAAATGATTACTTTTTTACAACAAATTACAATTAAATTTGCAAAAATAATTAAGTAACTAATTGAACAACAACTTTTATTCAGTTTACTTGCTGAAAGAAATAATGTCAATACAAAATTTATTGTTATAAAATAATTTTTTTTTTTTTTTTTTGGCTTTTCGGCCTTTCTAGCCATAAGCCCAATTACGATACTAGCTATATTTTTAAAATTTGTCTCTACCCCCGGGGGTCAGATTTTAGCTGGCTGCCTCGAGTCGGATTCGAACCCGGGTCCCCTGGTTAGCTCGTTGTCACGCTACCGCCTAGCCTACCGACCCCCACATCTACTCTTATTAATCACTAATATTATATCACTATTTGCAAAAAAAAGATCTATTATTCAAAAAATTGTATTATATTTATAAAATTATTTATAGTATTGTTATAAAAAATAAATACACTTATTTTAAAAACATTCAGTACTAAGCGTTATGTTTAATAATTGAAACATAACTTTTCTGGAAAAAATGATCTCTTTATCAAATATGAAGTTCAATGAAGAATCTTCACATTGCTAGAAATTGTATTGGAGATTAAATTGAAAAAATAATAATAATATTAATATGAAATTTAAATGGCTTGGATATGTTATTGACGTGACAACGTCTTATAATTCGATGGAGCCAGCTGCACGCACGAAAAAACATGACTCATGCGGCGTTACCTCGCTCTGAGGCGTTCCATTTAAGGCTTGAAGTGCAAGCGAGAGCGCGGAACGAGCGACAAAGATTGAGGCGGGCTTTTTAAAAGCTGCAGTTACAAAAATTTTAATGATCTTTCCAAATTTTAAATTTTAAATTCATGATTTATGAACAATAATTTAATCACAGTTTATTCTTATAATAAATTATTCAAAATTATTACTTTTTACAACAAATTACAATTAAATTTGCAAAAATAATTAAGTAACTAATTGAACAACAACTTTTATTCAGTTTACTTGCTGAAAGAAATAATGTCAATACAAAATTTATTATTATAAAATAATAAAATCAAAAATTAAATTTTAACAGTCGAGTAGAAATTTAAACAATAAATTTTATTCAAGTATTTTGTAAATTTAAAATGATTTTCTGAACGAAGAATTTTATGAAAAAATCGGTTGTCTGTAAAGTCGGTTTACTGACGATAGTTGAACGTGACAACGTCATAAGAAAATACCATTCCATCAGTATTTTCTTATGACGTTGTCACGTTCAACTATCGTCAGTAAACCGACTTTGGAGACAACCGATTTTTTTTAATAATTATTTAAATTGAATCATTTTTTGACTATTTCAAATTTTGGGCGTATGTAGCAATCCCCCATGGAACCAATGGTTTTGATGCTGTGTGCCCTTTTGTGCTACACCTTTACAAGGGAGTCCTGGATATGCTCGACTTATTTTCCAAGACAATGTTGACTAAATCATATAAAATGTAAAATAGGCGAAAATATAAAAGGTACTTGTTTTATTTTATTTTATTTATTTATTTATTTTAAATCAGAAAAACTTTCTTAAATTCGTATACACTAATTAATTAAATTGATTTTTCAGATCTGTTACGAAATCGTTTATAATTAAATATAAATTATATTACTACGATTACTTTCACCAAAGAAAGAACAAATCTTCCCAATCAAACAAGTTATTGTGTCTCTTAAAAATCCACCAACGCTCACCCTGCGCATAATTTACGATCATCTATCAAATATAAATATGTATAAATAAATAATAAAATTTATATTTATCTATACATATCCTATATCAACAAAATGCATATATAAATGTATTACACAGTGAAGTCCCTTTGATGAATAACAAAGTTTAGTGTTATAATAAATGTTCCAAGTTATCAAAAAAAGAGAAAAACTTTTCTCAAACAAAATGAACTCATGATTTGTAAATTTTGCTACCTAGTCATAATCATTTTTTACACCAGACCATTTCTTATAGATTATTTCTCAAATTTATTAAATTAAGGATTTAATTTCTCTGTTTCTTCATAATTTCTTTCAATTTTATATTTTTATTTAATTTTTTAATTGACTAAATTATCTTTCTATTTTCATTCATAATTCCCATTAGTCACCTAAAACACATCTATATAAGTATAAACATATTTCTAAAAACATTTTATAATTTAAATATTATTTTAATTTTTATATATTTTTTTAAAACAAATAGTTATTACCCAAATGGATTCTATATAAATATGTAGCTTTTGTTCAATATTGTTGTGTTTAAAATAGAATTCTATACATTAATTGATTCTGGTAATAAAAATTATTATATTCTTTAAAATGAATTATATTTGATTATTAAAATTAATTAAAATTAGTTGTATTTCGATTTTAATTTCTATAATATTTATTAAATATTAAAGTTTAAATTTTTATTTAAATCACACATGATTGCTTTATAATTATTTATTGAAACAAATAATTACAATTTTAATACGACGTTTCGATCGACTTATTCTGCGATCGTTCTCAAGTATGAGTGCCCACTCCGATTATAGGTTAACTGAGTCAATCATGTTTATCTGGGCTCAAAGCCCCCTGTCGGATTGAGCATTACATGTTTTTAAAGATTATAAAAAGCAAAAAAATTATATTGACAAATCAAATGATAATAATAGCAATAATAGTACATAACAATTAATTCACTATATCAAGAATGTTATCGTTTACATCGTTGGATTTTTTTAATATAAGGTGCATTTTGTATATTAACATATTTTTACATGAAGTTAGCAACCCTGACATCTGTAAGTTGGCACGGTATTCAAAAATGTTTGGTAATCAAAAAGTTTTTTAGAAATTCTAAAAAGCATTTCTTTAAACTTATTTTTTACCAAATATTTTTGCTAACCTACGTTACCTTATCTGGTAGATTACATGGAATTATTGGATTAAATTTATAAGATCAGGTTCCACATCTCATTTAGATTGTAACCATCGTCCCTGTTTAAATTGTTAGGGTGTTTTTTGATTTCTATTTTTTCTTTTATTTTTCTTTTCCAGTAATTGTCTTCAGTGTGCAACGTTTGGACTTCATCCAAGTCAATTTTGTGTCCTGTTTTCAGGATGTGTTCAGCGACCGCTGATTGATTTGGATGTTTTAATCTGGTCGCTCTTTCATGTTCACTTATTCTTATCTCCACGCTTCTGCTTGTTTCCCCAATGTATACCTTATTGCATTCACATGTTAGTTTATATACACCACAAGCTTCGTTTTTAATTTTGTCTTTAATTTTTGATGTTAAGAATTTCATTTGATGGTGGGGTTTGTATGTCACCTTCAAGTTGTTATTTCTTAATATCTGACCTAACCTGTCAGTTGTGCCTTTGATGTAAGGTAAAGTTATATGTCCTTTTATAATTTCGTCATCTTTTTTATTTGGTTTTTTGGTTCTTAATACTTTCCGAATTTGGTTCTTTGAAAATCCATTGGCTTCAAAGACTATATTTAGCCTTTGTTTTTCTTTTGGTAGATTTTCTTTTGAGCATATAACTTTGGCACGATGATGCAGGGACTTTATGATTCCGAATAATTGGCTTGGGTGATGGTGGGAATCGGCGTGCAGGTATCTGTTGGTGTGTGTTGATTTTCGGTAGACATCAAATTTTAATTTGTTGCCTACTTTTTCAATTAACACATCTAGAAAGGGTAATTTGTTCTCACTTTCTAGTTCCATTGATACTTTAATTTTGGGGTGAATGTTATTTGTGAATTGGACGAAACTGAGCAAGGATTCCATTCCATGAGGCCAAATTAGGAGGATATCATCTACGTATCTCAGCCATAGTGTTGGCTTCGTTGATGATTCATTAATGATTCTCTCCTCAAAGTGCTCCATGAAGATGTTTGCAAAGACTGGCGACAAAGGGTTTCCCATAGCTGTGCCTTCTTTTTGAAGATATAAATCGTTATTGTACATGAAATAGGTGGACCTCTGACAAAATTCGACCAAGTCCAGGGTTTCTCGCTCAACATTTAGATGTTCTTTGAGAATATTCAGGGTTTCATCTATTGGGACATTAGTAAAGAGTGATTCAACATCAAGGCTTACTAATATATCACTTGGGGTTATTTTCACATCAGACAGGATTTCAACTAAATGAGTGGAATTCTTGACATACGAGAAATTGTTATTAGTTAATGGCTTTAAATTTTGGGCTAAATATTTTGAGGTTTGGTATGTTACTGAATTAATTTGGCTGACTATAGGCCTTAGTGGGTTATTGGGTTTATGGATTTTTGGGTTGCCGTAAATTTTGGGAATGATAGGATTTTTGGGCTTTAAATTTTGTTTATCTTTTTCATCTATCTTTAAATTGTTGATTAGTGAGGTTATGTTCTTTTTGAATTTGTTTGTGGGATCTTTCTTTAATAGTTCGTAAGTCGTGGTATCAAGAATTTCACTCATTTTTCTTTCATAATCAACGGTATTCATGATTACCGTTGCATTACCTTTGTCTGCCGGGATTATTTTTATTGAGGTGTCTTGACAAATTGTCTTTAGAGCATGTGACTCAGATTGTTTGAGATTGGGTTTAGGGGGTTTTGAATTTTTTAAGATATTGACCGTGTCGAATCTGATTTTTTCAGCTTGATCTCTTGGTAAATAGTAAATTGAAGATTCAATAGCGCTGATTCGAGAACGGATTCAAAATATAAGGTGGATAATGTCTTCCATTGATTCATCCATTCAAAATCTTTCCACCACCCTTAAAAACACTCTGTCCCCAGACGATTGGTCTTATCTGGAGCATGTCACTCAGACACATTTCTCATTCACCCTTACTACGACTCAGTTAACCTATAATCGGAGTGGGTGCTCATACTTGAGAACGATCGCAGAATGGGTCGATCGAAGCGTCGTATTAAAATTGTAATTGTTTGTTTCAATAAATAATTATAAAGTGGTCATGTGTGATTTAAATAAAAATTTAAACTTAATCAAATTAATCACAAAAATAAAAGCTTCAACAGCTTCATTACTAATTTATTAAATATGTTATAAATTGAAAAAACCAAAAAAAATGAGAAAATATTTTTAATTGATAAAATTTTTTCAAAAATTAATAAAAATACTACTTATTTGTAATTTTTATTTACATCTCTAATCATATTTTCGAAATTCGTCAATGTCACCCTCAGATATTTCAATATACCGTATAAGAATTTGAATGCAAATTAAATTAAAATTTTAATCATTTATTTAATAGTTAGCACCTTGTAAGACAGAGACAATATTGAAAATATTTTTTCATTAATTTAGTTTTGTCATTCAAACTTCCTTTATGATTTTCAAAAATCCCTTTAGCACAAATCTATTTTCAAAATAATTATACCTATATATATGTAAATTATAAAATAAATATTGTTTCATAGTCTTATCTTAATGCACTCAAATTGCGCTCAGGCATATTAAATATGCGTATTTAACATTTCTGGTGAAAAATTTCAAACTACGCATGTTAAGTACCACAGCACGCTGCGAGTGCCTTAATTCGGAGTAATTTATTTGTTTTTGAAATTTTTAAGTGAGAATATAGTTTTGATGGCTTACTTTTCATTATTCTGACAATATTAATTAATTAATTTATTTATAAAAATATCATTAATGAAGACATTCATCGCCTTTCTTTTTCTTATTGTATTTAAAAACTAGTATAAGGCAATTTATTTATCGCAATGTGAAATATTTGGACCAATTAACATATAAATAAGGTGTATGCTAAGTTAAGCGATTTATCACCTCAATAAATTATTAAAACTAATCGTTCTTCAATACTTTTTTTGTTAATTTTAATTGAAAAAATACGTGACTGACCTCTGCATCTTCAGTCCGATATCGAATTGTTATTCGCTTCATTGTCCTTATCATCTCGCCGATAATCAGACAAGAGTCGCATTAGTTGGTCAGCCTTTTTTTCATGAGCAGAACAATTAGTCTAAAATATTTATTAAGATGATTTATTACCTTAGAAATATATTTATCAATTAATAAATAAATTTTAAAAGATTATGTATCTATTTATGCAAATTATGATGGAAATGAGTCTTTGCTGCGATTATTCTTATTATTTCAAAGTTTTTTATTTTCGAACTTTTATTATTAATAATTACTGGCAAAGGGGCTTTAAAATAGTACATTAACTATAACTATTGATCAATAAATTAAAATACTTCAAAACTATAATCTCTAAAGAATTATAAACAATCAACTTCTTATAATTATTTTAATATACGTTTTGTTATGAAATAATAATGAAGATCAATATTTTTTTTTTTAAATATTGATATTTATTATCAAATCTATACTATTATAACTATAATTTAAATTCTCTATTTGAATTAAATTTGAAATTCACTTCTTAAGAATGTCATAAATCTCTGTCCACTTTATCCGCAATCGTATCAAGGGGCTGAATTACTATGTTCTGTATTAATAATTAATTATAATTGATTAATAAAACATTGCGATTATATTAATAATAATTAAAAAATGATTCAACGAATGAATCAATAGGCAAGAATTAAAAGATTAAAAATATATAAATATATCAAATATATAATAACAAATAATGTAAGAATTTCATTCATCATATTGAAATCTCTTACTTGCTTCTTTCATATCGAGAAATATGTGATTTTTAAATTTTTAATTTAATGAACATGTCTGAAAAATCTCTGTGAAATGCAATCATAATGGGAAGAAGGAGAACACATTCCACGAAGTGCACAACAGAAAAATAAACAATAAGAAACTGTAAATGTTTTAGCTTCTGTTTTTGTCACAATGGTGAATATTTTGTTTTTTCATTTTGCAAAAAAAAAAAATTAATAAATAAAGACTGAAGAAATTCTAAAAAAAAAAAATATTTAAACAAAAAAATAAGTTTTTTTTTTTTGTTTTCTCTATTTTAATCTAGAAATATATATTAAGGCTTTGAATTAATTAAATAAAAAAAAATGTATTCTTGAAATAAAATAATTTTAGGTATTTTGTTAAATTCCATTTTGATTTTTAAATAAATGGCCTTCCATAAAATATTCAAACAATATCGAATCTCTCCTCTCTTTGTCACGGTTCGTCACATTTTTGTAGGCCCCCTAGCTATAATTACGTCTCGATATTCAAGACCTCCCCCCTTTCTTAAAAACCAAAATAAATGATAATTTGTAGAAATTTCAATAATCAAAGTATATTCTATTAATTAATAAGTTCTAGGGAAATAAGGAGTAATAATAGCTTATGCAAATATTTTTTATTTTATGCCAACGTTTCGTCAACTTTGTTGACTTCCTCAGGGCTCAAACAAATCTGTTCGATGACTGGCCTATATGTGTTTACTAAGAATGAATATTTATAAAATGACAAATATGCAAAGAAGTTAATTTGTTTGATCCCTGAGGAAGTCAACAAAGTTGACGAAACGTTGGCATAAAATAAAAAATATTTGCATAAGCAATTGTCCTTATTTCCCTACAACAACTTATTAATTTAATCGATGGACATAAATAATCAAAATTATTCTATTAATATTTATTTCTATGAAAATAATAAGAATAATAATGAAATTGATGTATCTATGTCCCATCACATTTATCCGCTCCTCCCTCCCCATTTTGTAACGCTAGGCTATATTATGCTTATTCGTTACATATTTTATGAACGGCCACTAAAATTAAAAATAATTATTTTATACTATTGTATATATTCCTTCTATTACTTAAAAATTCGTTTATTTTAATTAATAAAAATCCAAAAGTTCAAAAAAACATTTGATATTACTTCCATGGGCGTCAGAATTGGGAGAAAGGTAAGGAGGCACTGAAATATTCTCATCTACATACCCAATGATGCTATTAATGTAAATACATACTAAACCGAATGGAATTTTTGTTCCAGTCTATATTTCCATGACAGTTCTTTTACCTTCTATATCTTCCAAATAAAATATATGTAATATAATTAAAAGAAATATTCATTTTCATAAAACAAAAGAAATAAAACAAAATGGAATTTTACAATTGAAAATTAATTAAATATTATGTTAATTTTTGGGAATTATTTATGTAATTAATTTTATAATAAAAAAAATATGTCTATATACGGGAGACTTTTTTATTTAAGAAATACATTCGTAAAATTATCATTTGGCAATAGATTTTTCCCAGTGATCCTAGAACAAAAGTGTAAATATAAAAGATGCTCAGAATTAAAAACAACATCACATTTATTGATACCTTCTTGTAGAAATATTATAAAATAATACAAAAGAATAAAAAATTCAAGAAGGCAAATAATCTCAATTTAATATTAATTTCAACTCTAGCTTAAAATTGCAATGTATGTATTAGTACTTATAAGGTTAACACAAATTGATCATTTCATCGATATCTTTTTTAGTTTACTATTAATTAGCTAGACCCAATAAATTAATTAAGAAATTCGGAAAACAATATTTAAATTGAATAATCGAATAATTCGTCATTTATGTCCAAACAATATCCTAATTTCAGGCCTAATATTTAATCCAATCTTCAACATTTTTTAAATCAATAATATTTTTTCAACTGAGTTTTCAAATATTCTCCATCAGTTACGACCATAGTTTAGTTATTTAGTCTACAATTCATTATTAAAATGTAACTAATTTTTGACTTTTTAGCTTTTATAATTTTTCATAATATTCACATTTACCCATGAATTGTTACAGTTTTTAATTCTGAACATCTTATTCAAAAATTAATATGGAAAAATCCGAGGGGTGAACAGCGATTGGAATTAGGTCTACACGTCTTTGGAATTATGTGGAATTATTTTAAATAATGCCTCATCTATTGTCTTCTACTTGGAAATGAAAGTGGAAGTAGGTGTACACGATATTAGGTCGCGGTTCACCCCTCGGAAAAATCTATCGCCAAATGAAAATTTAACCATTGTATTTTCTATATAACGAAAAAAGGCACCTGGGATATATTAAGTAGTTTCTGCCTGTACTGATAATGTCCTAAACTCATAGAGGCTATAAGTCTTAAATTTTTGTTGAAGATAGTGGGTCAATTTTGATTTTATAACTATGTAATACATATCTGAGTTATGTGTTTTATCATTTCAATAAATATTCAGGCTCGTCGTTCTTCAAGTCCTTTTATGAAATAATTTTTAATAAAACGAACGTTAGCCAAAATTTGAGCTCCAGTTTTGTTGCCATCTCAAGAGGAGTGTAGCCGAGATGAGAAATGTACTCTACATATCTCGAATGCAATGTTTGCCTATAAAGTATCGGTTGTCGGAAATGAAAACACGTAGATGTATTTTCTCATAGCCATTTCCTATTGAAAAATTATTAAAAAAAAAAAAAAAAAAACGTAGTTCATATAACATTTAAAAATAATTTATATTAATTATTTCAATATAATTTGGAGAATATTATTTTTTTTAATTTTAAAATTCAAATCCTTCTATTTATCATTTATTTATCATTGTAATTAATGTGTATACGCTTTTTATGTTTATTTTTTTAATAGGTACCTATTTTTTTTTTTTTTTTAATTTGAAATTTTTTATTATACCTACATAATTTCTTTATTATGATTATTAAAGAAAAGAAAAAAAAATGTAAAATAATACTCACGCATGTTACTATTATATTTTTTTATTTATATTAATAAATAAAATAATAATAAATTGAAAATTTTGTGAAAATCGCCAATTAAATTAGAGAATTTATGTTCTCTGGAATAATACATAAAAACTAATCCTAAATAAAATAAAAAATCTTATATCAGATATTTTTGTTTAATGATATTTGATAATAATTAATTATTAAATTTAACAAAAAAAAGAAATTTATACCTAAATAATGCAAAAATGTTAGAAAAAATTATATATATCGTTTTTGTTTTGTAAAAAACAATATATCGGCTTTGAGAAAAGGGTATCCCTTTTACTTATTTTATATATATTCAAATATATATAGTGGCGCATCAATCGTTGATCTTCCTATCCTTCTATTTCGAATTCGATTCCAATAGTATTGAGTGTTTGAAATATTTTTATCTAGTGTGTTGTTTTAACCATTATCTATTTAATAAAGAAAATAACTATATAAAACAATACCCTGAAAATATTTTAATAATCTCCATAATATCAATAAATGGCGAAAAATAAAAAATAATCATTTTTATACAGGGTGTTTTAGGAGGAATAGTAAATATTTTGAGAGGTAGTATAGACGAATTGCAATAAAAAATGCCATATAACATCTGTCCAATTTTTATTGAGTACAGAGATACAGCTGTTAGTATGTAACCCAATATCGGCATACTCAGCATGTATAAATACGTGCGGTATGTTTACACGCTACAGTACAGTAGACTTGGCCAATAAATCACAATGAAAACTTCAATGTAAACTAAAGTACAACTTCACAACTTGAACATCAACACTCTACTGCTGACATTCGATAAATACGCCCATGGCAACCCTTAGCAACCGATGTACCAATACACGAAACGAAATCCATTGAACTCAGCTGTATCTCTGTACTCAATAAAAATTGGACACATGTTATAGGGCATTTTTTTATTGCAATACGTGTATACTACCACCTCCTAAAATATTCACTATTCCTCCTGAAACACCCTGTATAAACATATTTCATGTTAGATAAATATCGAGCAATTTTTTAACTAAAATATTCTCTCTCAGGTAATATGGTCTTAATTCAATATTTGAACCCTGCTAAATGAACCAAATACTTACCAAAATATTTTGTTTTTGTTTTTGTTGTGTATTCATTTTCATTTTGAATTTATTTTCTATTTTAAGCTCATTAAGGCGTTTACTAACTATTCTAAACAAAATAACTGCATAGCTTTTTTGTAGTGGATTCTCAGGTTTATTGCTTAGGCAGATCATTTTTATTAGATATATGCCACTACTTAGCCCCTTTAGCTTTTGCAAGCTTCATTTATTTATTTAGTGATTTATTCTTATTCACATTTGTTTTGTTTTTTTAAAATCTATACTAGGTATGGATATACATATTGTGGTTGATGTTTCTCTTATACTTTTATTACAATTTTTAATTTTTTATATACATTTATGATGAAATGTTAAATTAATTTGTTAATTTTTTATTTAAGTGCTTACATTTTGTTATTTGATTATATAAGTACATTTCCTATTTTATTGTATTGCATATACCTACATTTTTATGTTATTTATTAGTTTTATGAATAATCAAACTCTTGAAATATAAATAAATATTGAATCAAGATCATATTGCCTGATAATGAAAAAATATATTGGTCAATAATAACTCATCATCAAATCTAACATCATCACCCAGGGATCTGGACGTAAAAAATACTACGCTTAGCCTCTTTTTTTTATCGTCAGTAACTTTTGCCTTTATTTGAGAGAACAGGGAGGATATAAAAAATCCTAACCAAAGTTTTAAATATGGTTTCAATCCGGTAAACTGAGTGTTATACACTTCTCTGAACGATGAAAATAACTTAATGTGAAATCTACCAAGTATTTTTTATCCAATAATGATGAAAATAACACCTAAAACTAATCAGGAGTATCAAATAACGAAACCCCAAAAGTGTCGAATTTATTATTATTATTTTTCCATTTCTCGATTCAGGACACCTAAGAGAGAATGAGGGGGCGAACTCGGAGGTCACCTCTCGCTTAAAAGAGCCAACCACTTGGGGATTTTTTATTTTTATTTCTAAACTTTCGTGGACCAGTTGATGATGTGAAATGTAAAAAAAAACACATTTTGTGTTGCCTCTCACACCCATTATCATGGTAGAAAAAAGGCCTACAAATAGGATCCGATCGAACTCTTCTGCCCCTCTGGACAAAAATAATTTTTATGGCACTTTATATTTAATATTAATACCAAATTCACACATACTTTTTACCATTCATTCGCCTATTTGCGTATTATTTACACCAACATCGACAAATTATAGTTTTCGAAACTCAGAATGAGCAGACAGCCAAATTAAAGGATCGGCCTTATTGATAAAAATAGTTGCATTAGTGGAGATCGAGGGGGTAGAGGCTTTCAGAGCAGGGGCGATACAAGAGATTTAAGACTCAAATACTTTTTGTCTATTTTTAATAAAATCTGTGTATATTAAAGGGAAAAACCAAACTAGAAAAATAAAATAAAAGAATTGCATGAACAATAAATCTAAAGAAAACCTCTAAGCGTATAAGTAAATTTGCTAAAAGAAAGGTCATTATAATTAAATAGCTCAGATCAATAGATTAGAAGAGGATTTGGAAACCTGCGGCCCATCTATGGCCCACACAAGGGGGAGGGGGCTCTAAGTGCAACTGTGGGGCCCGTGGTCCCGGTGTGACATTTTTAAGGGGCTATGTTAAGAAAAATAAGGGCGTAGAGCGACCAACATTTTCACCTGCAAAAATAACATACATATTGCATAATGAAGGGTCCAAGGCATTTATTTCACTTTTGTGTTGTCCTAACCTTTTTTGAGCGTGGCACCCAAAAAATTTCCAGTGGAAATTTCTTAAAAAATGATATGAAAGGGCCCGCTTCAGATGTTGGGTCACGAGCCCGAAATTTCATGGACACACCTATGTTCTTTAGTAATCAATAATAAACTAAATATATATAATTTATATATAACGCAATATTTCATAATTAAAACACTAACTACATTAGAAAATTTCGTTTCTAAATTTTATTTTAACTTAAGTCTAGCATTATTTTGTGTTTAATCTTATTATTATTATAAAATAATAAATAATTTTAATAGTTAAGTACGCACTTCTTCCAGTGCAAATAAAATACAAATTTAATCATTTTTAGAGTTTTAGAAATATCGGATTTTTAGTTATGTCGAATTTCGTAATCGGAAACGCGTTTCTCTAGTTTTGTTAACTTTGATTTGTCTGTGTTGCGAAATATAAAGAATCCTCATTTCTGAAAAAGACCATTTCCACGAGTAGAGCTTAACCATAAAATAATAATTTGAACTAAGAATGGTTTTGATATCTTTACCATAGTAAAAAGTTATCTTAATTAATTTTAGAATTTTAACGGCATTTATTTAATAAAGGTATAATCTTTACCTATCCTAGAATTTGTTTATTTAAAAAATAGATATCATTCATTGTCTCGAAAGATTAAAAAGCACTTTCTTAATATTATCTTTATCTTATCGACTTTTCAGATAATGTCAATTTCGCATTTTACTTGCAATTATAGGTATAGCTATTCTGTTTGCATGGAACCATATATAAAAATTTAGAATGGCTTCATTTCAATTAAAAAAAATAGCAAAAGACATAAAACCACCCCAATTAAGGTAAGTCGATTTGATATTGAATTTTAATCATTTCCATATAATTTAGTTTAAGTTAGAGATATAAGTAGGTACTATTAAAATTTTGTAAATATCTATATTAATTTAAATTTTATTTTCAATATAATGTTAAATGATTTGTTTATTTTTGATTTTGAAGGTTTTTTTGGTTTAAATTATAAAATAATATTAATTTGTATTTCTTAAGAAATATGCAAGATTTCTGTCTGTCTTATCTTTTATAATAAAATGATAGATATAGCGATAATCATTTGAACAAAAAATTTATATATCGACACATCTATCTATTGATTAATTAATACCAAAAATATCTATTTTTAATAAAGGAAATTGAAATTTTCTATTTATTTTAAAGCCTAAATCTAATAAACTTAAAATAATTAACTTGTCCAACCAATTTTGAAACAAAAATGTATCTTTATATAAATTTAAATGTCATCAAATCATTTTTTACAAAAGTTTCCTCAAACATTTAGCTAGAGCTAGGCTAGAAATGTTCACAGTATATTAGAAGATCATACATTATCATTACTAAAGTATTGCAAGAGACTGCCATCAACTAAATTCGAGCTATCCATGATTAATTTGCATTGTATTGCATGGCAGAAGAGTTGGATTTGAAGCGATACTATATCAGGCGTGTAAGCCAATAGCTGTTTTTTGCTACTCAGGTTTAATTCCAGAGAGGATTAATACAACCCTTCCTTCTAATATGTAAAAATTATCCATGGCAGCTCGGATTCAGTAGATGACAATCATTTTAGACATTTTTTGTCTGCTAATATCGATATTTTGAACTTTTATATGATCATATTTCAATTAAATCGTTCTTCTAATAATTCATATGAATTATTGTAATATTTGTTGGTTTATTTGTAGACATTTCAGAAATAATAAAGAAATAAAAATAGATTATTTTTTCATCCTATTTAACCCCGATATTAAAAGCGAGCGCCAGCTCCGCAACGCCAGCTCTGCTATTCTGTACATACGGTTGTCTATCGTTAAGGGGTTTTTGTCTAAAATAGAACAGAAACAGGAAAATATAGTCCTTGTGAACCCCTTTGCATTAAGCCTTCATAGAACCCTTGCGGCCTTTTGAATCAATTTAATTTTCCTAGAATAAATTCTTATTATAATATTTTATTAATTTATGTTTATCTTGTTTTTAATTATCAAAGTGTTCTCAGGCCAAGTTCGAGCATTAGCTTGGCCGTACACCCTGTACGCTATTTACACGAACCATTTCGAGCCAATTTCTGACCTCCTCAGCTCGGAATCCATTTGAGATACAAAGCTGAAATTAAACACAAAAAATAATTATGTAATCTATCTTGAAGAGAGTACCAAATTTCAATAATATAGCTTAAATAGATTCTGAGATATGGACCTGAGAAAATAGCTAATTTGCACTCACTCACTCACTGACAGGTCATCGAAACCTATAGGGTACTTCCAATCATTCCAGTATCATGAAATTTTGCCTGTTATTAGAGTTTGGGACACAAACAAAGGGAAAATTCCAAAATCCAAACTTTTTATCTTTCAACCCCTTCAAAATGGGGGGGAGGGTTAGAATTGAAAATTCTAGCCCGTTGGACCAAACTCAACCAAATTTTGTATACATATTCTGTGGGCCCCATGAAGGATAGAAATAGAAATACTAATCACCCAAAATGGGGTGGGTGGGGGGGAGGGGGGTCAAAGATAAAAATTCTAGCCCTTTGGACCTATGGGCTTCCTCATAGATTACAAAAAGAATAGAAATCTCAACCAAAACATTCTGTGAAAAAACAGGCCAAGTTCGAAAAAGTAGTGAAATCTAGTGTACAGCCAAGTTAAATTCGCCAAGAATAATTAAGTTGCGAGATCTACTATTTTCTCAACTTAATTATTCTTGGTGAATTTAACTTGGCTACACATTAGATTCCACTACTTTTTCGAACTTGGCCTGTTTTTTCACAGAATGTTTTGGTTGAGATATTTTTTACACGCAGAATAAAACCATTTCAGATATATTATTCACCAAGTTTATGAAAGTAATTGTACATACCCAATGCAATTATATTTTATAAATAGTCTTTCTAGGTCGAAATACACTAGAGAATATTTAGTAATTCTCGAGATAATTTTAAAATAATATCGATCTTAGCCTAAAGAGTGAACATTTTATAAAATTTTACGATTAAAATTAAAGAAAATTTCTCTAGGCGGACCGAAGTATTGAATTACCTGAAAAGTTTTCAATTCTTTTCGTTTATCGTTTTTATAAATTTAAGAGAAAAATTTACAAGCATTATTTTTTTCTATCTATTTTCCTGTATCCGCTATCCAGGATAACAAAGTAAATAAATAAAATTAAAAAGTAAGGTCCACTAAGTTTGTTCTGCGGCCCAAAGAACTGATTGGCTTTCTAAGATAGGAGCTTTCGATTGAAAAATCCAGAAAATCAGAAAAAACAAATTGTTTTAAGTCTAATTAGTTGAAATTTGAGAGATAATTTTGTATTAATAAATTGCGCCAATGTGTTAAGTTTTAAATTATTCACAAACAAATTGCTAAATCTCTATTGCGGTTTGCTATCTTTCTTTATTATTTCACATTTTTCACTATTCTTTCAATTTCAATCATCAAATTTCTTTAATATCATCTCTTCTCTTAACATGATTTTAAATCATTAAAATATTTTTAAAGGCAGGGTCCATCTATGGATCAGTTGATTATCTGTCCTCTCTGTCAAGAACGTTTCAAAGAACCGAAAATGCTTCCATGTCAACATTCCTTCTGTCAAGAGTGCATTAAATTAGAAATCGAATTCAAAGGTAAAAGAATGAAATAATTATTTCACATTTAATTTGTCTTCTCATTGCTTTTACAATTCTTTTTTAGATTTAAAAACAATTGTGAAGTGCCCGATATGCTTTGATGAAACTGGACCATTTGTCGATTGCCATTCAATCGGTCAAGTTTTAAATTCGATGCCCATTAATGCGATGGCTGTGTCATTAATGGAAGCAATGAAACAACAAGAATTGGCTTCTCCGAAGTCGCCGACGATCCATTCAAAGACAACGAATTTTATTTATGAGGGCCGATGCGTAAAATGTCAAATGGCTTCAACACAGACCATAATATGGAATTGTATCCATTGTCAACAGGTCAAAAGATATTCAATTTGAATTTCTTCTTCTTAGAGTATAATAACCGAGGGGTGTAAACCGAGATTGGAATTAGGTGTACACGTCTTCGAAATTATGTGGAATTATTTGGAATTCATTAGATAATGCCACTTCATCTATTGTCTTCTACTTGGAAATGACAGTGGAAGTGGAAGTAAGTGTACACGATATTAGGTCACGGTTCACCCCTCGATAATACCGGCTGGTTTGACGCGAACACCCTGCCTCCGCTTGTTAAATTTTTTACACTTTTTTTCAACACTATATTTTCCTATAATACATAATTTTCCTATAATAACACTATAATTTCACTAATAATTACAATTACTAATAATTACACTAACTAACTAATAATTAACTAATAACTAATAAATAATAAATAAATAATAATAATAATAAACTAATAACTAATAACTAACTAATAATTACACTATAATAACACTATAATTTCCTTTATTACCATTTAAATTAATAAGCTTCTAAACTTTGGGAAACATGACTTTCTCCCTGATTTTTTAAATAATCGTCAAATCTTTGATTTGAAAACAAAAACAAAATTTCAATACGAAAACCTCAGATTAGAAACTTCAAAAACTTATTATTAAACAAAGTGGCGATTTCAAGGGATAAAACGTGAAATAGGAAATATATATACTTAACTGAAATTTCAATCAGGGAAAAAGGGAACATTTATTAAAATTCAAAAATATCACTCTAAACCTTCCTCTTAATTTATCGATAAATTTCACATTAAATTATAAAGAAAAATGTCTTTGCAAGTATCGGGTCAATTGGTGTATGAACATTTGAATCCTTTGAAGCCTTTGATCGAAATTCCTTAAAGTAATAAGTCAAGTGATGATCGGATCGCATACCGAGGTTTCCCTACCTTTTAACTGAGAAATTTTTGAGATTCGTTTATATTTGTCGTTGATAAGGAGGGAATGAGTGGATTTGTGTAATTTTTCATAATTTTAAGTTGAGCTGTTTCTAAAAGCCGACAGGTTCAAAAATCACAGAAATACACGATTTTCTAAGATTCAACACTCCTACGCGTTTAAAATGGATATTAACAAAAACATTCGATAATTCGTTTATCCCTATGACATTAGAGACTGGAACTCTCTTCCTCCAACCATCTTTCTAGAAATATAACCTTCAATCTTTCAAGACCCGCATCCACAGATACCTTCGACTCCTACTCAATCCCTAAATCTCTTCCTATTTTCTCGATACAAGGGTCCACCACGGACTACAAAGGTTGTACCTTTTGGTGCAACTTCTTCTTGTATCAATATCATTATATAAAAAAAATCATCTAAAAACGACTACTATGAAGCTCTCTCACGCCGTCATTTTAAATTGAAATTAATTTTAAAAAATTTAACCAAATTCTACTTAAAGAGATCTTTACAGGAATACTTCACTATGTATGATAAATAAATATATGTATATATATTTGACCGCACATAATAATCATATAACTTCTAAATCTCAAGTATTTATCCCATTTAGTTTACAAACTACAATGTCCTGACAGACGGACAGACAGTCCGATATGGTAGAGACACTAATTGAGCCCCGTTTTACTTTTTAAATGGTATCCTAAAAAGAAAAAAATAGAAATCAAAAAATTGAACATTTTATTTTCTGACTGATTTCATTTCGAATTATTTGAAGAATTCGAACTGAACCATCTCGATTAGGCTTATTTAATATGAAATAAAAGTAGAAAATGGTTCTTATTTAGGTGAAACTTCTTATTTGAAACTCTTAAACTAATAAAGATAAAATTTTACAAAACATTGAACAAATTTTATTTATTTTTTACAGTATTTTTGTAGTATATGCTGGCCAGCTCATGTAACGGAATTAAAAAATCAATTAGGTTCTCTTTTAGAACAATTGGATGCAGCACGAATCACTTTGGAAAACCGAGAAGAGGATTTTAAGGTGTGATATTTTTAATAATTTATAATTAATAGTAGGTACAAATAAATTTAAAATTTAAAACATTTTAAATCTATTCAATTTTTGTTTATTTTAAGAATTTTGACCATAAATTTATATTTGGTATTGGTATTCGTAAATTTATATTACGAGATCTTTTTTTCTCCATGGTTGATTCAATCTATAAAATTTTCTAGGTAAACTAACAATTTATTAGTTGTATTATCATTTACAGGAACGTTCTGAAAACATTAAGAAGCGTATAGAATCAGCAATTGAAGCGCAAATTTCTCAATTGAAAGAGAGACAAAGGACGTTAGAAGATGAAGCGGATGTCTTAGAAAGAAAAGGGATTGTATTGGCAAGGGAGTTGCATAAGAAATTAAAAGATATTGAAAAAGGAATTCATCAAGCAAAAGAGTCTGGATTCGAACAAATAGTGGATGATCAACAAAAGGTAACTTACACTTAGTTTAAATACCTTTTAAATTTTAATTTTTTTACTAGCCAAGGGTCTTCGCCGCCTGGGCCCCCGATCTTCCTCTACCCCACCAACCCTATCCACGACTCCTGGACCTTGCCCCATTTTGAGTAATAGTTGATTTTTGCATTTCTAGTTCCTTAGAGGCTCAACGATTATGTATACAACATTTGGTTATGTTAGGTTCAAAGGCCTAGAATATTCATTTTTTGACCCTTCCCTCCATCATGGGTGGTTAGTTTTTGGTGGCGAGAAATAAATATAGTCCAGGTAAGAACACTTATATACATGATAAACACAAATTGGGGAATATATGACCTTTTGTTTTAGTGTCTATATATAGTGAACACAAATCTGAAATCAGACAGAAAACAGAACTCAAACGGTTTTTCATAAATTTCACCCTTCATTTCGATCCCGAAGAAGGTAAAGTTTCGGTTTTTCAATTTCCTCCTTTATTAATGTGCCAAGCTTTACCAGTTTGTCAAATTTCAGCATTCTAGCTTGATTGTATTTTCACTATATGTTAATTAAGTCTATAATAAATTTCATCCCTTCATTTTAGGTCCTGAAAAAGGGAAAGTTTCACTTTTTCAATTTTTTTTTTCAATTGTAGTCCACACTCTACCAGTATGCCAAATTTCGGCATTTTAGGATCAGTGGAAGTACTCTAGGTTTTTGATATGTGAGTCAGAGTTAAAAATGGCATTTTTCAGATCTTAAAAACTCAATAACTATAATAGGTTAATTCATTAAAATTTGGGATTCTAGGTGTTCCAGTGGGCCTTAATAGACATGCAAAATTTCAAGTGTTTAGGTCTAATAGTTTTTAGTTGATGAGGCGGGTCGAAAGTAGCTCGAAATGGTTCGTGTAAATATACACATGACCGGTGCACCGCACGTTCTTTTCCGATCTTGTCTGACACTATGATATAAATGCATCAAGCCGAGGACAACCTCATTGATTTCTCTTTACATATTAATGATATTTAGATCAATTGAAATTAGGTAAGACTAAGCAATACTTTTCCCCTAAGTATCTATAGTGAAATAAAATTTACCTGCTTTATTATTATTACTTTATTTTAAGTTTAGACGTGAGAGATTCACGTTTTTGTGATGTGAATACAACAAGATGTTGTCGTAGTTTCACGGTAAAACTATTTCCGGAAATATTTTGATTTTATAGATATGATTTGCCTTTTATTTTTTAAACCGTTTAAAAAATGACTGCTCTTAGTCATGGTCTACCATCAAGAGAATAAATAGGCTTTCGCTTTGATTTGTCTGTCTATGGGGCGGCTACGAGTGTGCGAATGGGCTGTGGCTTAGCTTCGCTTTTGTCTTGGCTTGGACCTGGAGGGTGACCGCCGCGTGTCCTGCACGCGCAGGGCAATTGCTGATGACACTCTCAAGTTGGGTCTCGTGGCCCTTTGTCGAAAAATGCCCGGGTGCTTTCCCTTTGCCCTACAGGCGACAGTGATCTGCCCAGCCTTGAAATTACAATCATGCTTATAGAATCCAATTACATCCGCAAAACTAGTAATTTATAAACAATCAATTGACTCTATTAGCTTTTTACTAACAACACTAATATATAATTAAAAGGGTTATTCTCTGAACAAAGAAATAATAATAATAATCAATTGAAGGAGAAATAAACGCTGTATCAGCTCATTAGCTACACTGTTCAATTGTTCCCAGTATAACAATTCCATTTTTACTTTATCCAATGCGAAGCATGAGTAAATAAAGTATTGTAATCGGTCTTGCGGCAAGCGCGACTTCAAAGGGTCCTCAGGTAAAGACTACGGAACCCATGGACTCAATTAAAGTCACAAATTTTAGTATTCAATTAGGTTGAATTTTAGCACGTGACGGTTTTGCCAAAACTTACATGGGGTATTGTCGAGAGGCCAAAAAGTGCGATTTTTTCATTTAGTGCGTGCGGGTGTATGTTATCGTTTTTTCGTTCCCGGATTTTTCCACACCGTTGCACCGATTGAAATGAAATGGAAAACCTACCATTCTTTTAACAAAATGAAGCGATGATTAGTTTTTAGTATATATCTGCCCACAAACATTAGTACTTTATTTCAGTAATTTTTTAGTTTTTTCTAAATATCTTGAAAATGACTTAACCAATTTTTTTTTCTAGTTCTGAGCATTTTTGAATCTAAATTTCTGGAAACTATAAAGTCTAAAATTTAATCACTTCTTTTTGGAAAATTCAACATTTTGAGTCCAGAGCGGAATTTTTTAAGTTTTTAAGTTATCAATGGTATAGAAATCCAATAAGACATACATGTAGAAAAAATAAAACCTTTTGGCATTTCTAGCGGACTCGCTGCCCGAGAGAAGAAAGTGAATGTTATTATATCATTAATTCATTTAAACTACCAAGTTCTTAATCAAAATACTATTTTCTTATATTAAAAAATACAGTGAACCTCCAGATAGATAAAATCGATAAAATAAGATCGATTTCTTTCTCATTTATAATTCTTTGGTCTGTTTTATGAAGAGGCTGAGTCGCAAGCCTGCCGCTCATGGGAGCGAGGCATTTCTAATGGATTCAACATTATTCAAATATCTTTTAATACATTAAACTTTAATATATTTAAATATACGATAATGTAATATGATAAAATATAAAAATAAAATAAATAATAATACAATTATATTAGATAAATCGTCGCCTTAGAGTGTAAACCTGGTAAATCCATTTTTTTATCATATATGACAAATTGATTAATACCGTTCGAAAGAAAAAGAAATCCAGCATCGTCCAAGTAAAACTGCTACTTAAAATTACGATCGTAAGTTGTAGAAAAAAATGTGAAAAATAGTTTCTTTCCATAACAACAATATTAAATTTTGTTTTTTTTCTCTGCACTGTAAAATTTCTTTATTATTGTGAGTTAGCAGGTTTACACTCTAAGGGTCTAAGGCGACGAAATGATAAATTCAAACAGCACTGGGCCTGGCAATCACGGTGGGCTCCGAGGGCAGAGCAAAGCTATTTGCATATTATCAATATTAAATATATAATTTTATTATTAAATAATTAAAAGTTCTAAGACAAGTTTAAAAAAGATTTAAAAGCCTTTATTAAGATATTATTAGAAACCATTTTGAATGTTTTATTTGAAATTCTTCAGAGAAGAAGTCAAAATCGAAATCTTACTCAGGTCACCTAAGGTCACAAAAAAGGTCTTAAAAGTGAATAGTGAAAAAATTATATTTTACGAGATGTTAATTATTTTGTCAAAATATCTGTTAGTTAATTACTACGTTACCTAACTTTATGTACCCTCTAGTTCAAAAACTAGTGTGAATATCAAAACGAAATTTCACCTATAGATTTTTTAAATTGATATTGAGAGCTGAGTAGATTTTTGGTTGAAATCGAACAAAAATTAAGGGGGGGGGGAGGCTCTTAAAAAATTAAAATGATAAATTTTTCAAACTTAAAAGAAAAATTCCTAAAATTTGTTAAAAACTTACCGAATTTTGAATGTTTTTACTTTTTTCATCAAATTTGTTTTAGAATAGGGATGCAAAACTCCCATTTGACACCAAGTCCACCATTATCTATATACCTATATATATAAGTTATATTGTTGATTCTTGCTGATCTCTGCACTTTCTATGACGTCAGTCAAACTGCTGCATCAGCGGGATATTTCCTATATAAGTCGCCTGCCCTCAGACTCGGAGAACATTATTGCTCCATTAAAGTCGGCCGGTGGCTATGTCCTAACGCCCTTTTCTTAAATTCAGGATTTTATTTAAATCACTGACAAATTCAATACAACTCCATACAAATTCAATCCAAGTTGTAAACTCATTCAATTAAACCCAAACGTTCATTGTACGTTTGCTTAAATTCGGGATTTAACTATAAATCACCGACAATAACCACTTAAATCCTTGTTTGACTGTGACTACAAGTGTATGTAATCTTTCTTCAATAAACAAATAAATGTAATAAGTCTTTTAATTGCTTTTTAAAAACTTACACCCTCGACCACAAGACTTATTTGGCGCAGTCGCGGTAGGATTCGGGTAACGAATTTGGGCCACTAAAACTCAAATTCGGGGATTTTCAAATCTTTGTACCCCACCTACGAAGAAAGAAACCAGCATACGCCCACGCACACATCCAGCTTCGAGTTGACATCATCCCTAGCGACGAGTTACGTCACCTCCCAGGGAACAACAACAAGCCGCCTGTCTTCAAGGACAATAACACCCAGCTGTTATCAGTGTTGTGCAAAGTGTCAAGTGCAAATTGGATTAAGCAGCCAGCCAATGTGAGTCACAATTAAATAAATAGAATAACTTTAAACTTTTCAAACAAATACAAGGAATATCCTTAAAAATAAAAAAAAAATAAAATAAAAATATAAATAAATACAATTTATAAAAAAAAACTCAGATTTCACTTCGAAATACTGACAAAAAAAACTAAATAAATAAACTCTTAAACTTTAAATAATAATAAATAAATAACTTCAACTTTATTTTTAAATAAAAATATTCGGGTTTCATCACTGAAACACCGACAGCCTTTTCAACAAAATAAATAATTAATAATTAATAATTAATCATCAAAAAAAAATCAAATCAAATCTTCAAAACTTACATTAATAAATATTTTTCTTAAGGTAAATTTAAGTAAATAAAATTAATATTGAATAAGTAAATAAAATTAATATTAAATTATTATAATAAAATACATTGCTAGTATTATAATAACTTGTTCCAATCACTGTTCGTTGTTCGTTTAGATAGGAAGGACTTCTAGCCCTAATTCCAAAATTTTTTCATTTAAAAGAAACAAATCAAAAATGCCTAACCAACCCCTTATCAGACCTTCTTCACTGAATCTACCGACAACATCAGCAACCAACACTCAAACTTATCAAACTCTCCCCACTCAAAACCTACCCCCTCAACCTTCACCCCCTCAACCTTCACCCCCTCAAGCACCACCCCTCCAAATGCAACCTCCACAACAACCCTTTAAAAGGGAATACCTAGATATGATCCCTGATTTTACAGGCGATCAACAAATATTACCCAGATTTATCGAAATCTCGGATAAAATAATCTCCAAATTTTATAACTTTACTGATGTAGATGATTTTCAAAATGATGTGATTATCCATTCAATAGTTTCAAAAATTAAAGGCGAAGCTGCCAACAAATTAAGCAGCTACAATACTAGAAATTGGGATGATTTAAGAAGCTTCCTAATAGAAACGTATTCAGATAAAAAGGATGTCTACACTCTCACTTTAGAGTTAACATCCACCAGACAAAATCAAACCCAAACACCTTTCGAATTCCATGACCAAGTGTCTACAAAATTACAGCAAATTATTTCAAAAATAGAATTAAATTTCGACGAAAATGAGAAAAGATCATTGCAAACCTTTACCACAAATTTAGCCTTGCGAGTATTATTAAGAGGACTTAGAGACCCAGTAGGCCAATCTATGAGGACTAAAAACCCCCAAAGCTTAGGAGATGCCCTAAATATGCTCACTAACGACTTCCAATATGAAGCCAGGCTAACAACACAAAAATTTGGTCCTTCTAACACACCTACTAATAAACAATATTACCAAAAACCAAACACACCATTCAATCCAGTTAGAACCTCAACACCTTTTAGCAGAGGTCCTGCTACACCAAACAACCCACCCTTCCGGACTCCGCATAACCAACAAAACCTATCTAACACACCTCACACACAACAAAATCACTTCCCAAGGAAATTATTCTCACCAAGACCCTCTCCTCCAACCAATAAATTTAGCAGCCAAAGCCCCAGCCATTTCCCCTCAAAATTCAATCGACCTAATTTGAACCACCACGAGGCACAAGCCGATCCAAATGAGGTAAACTTCGATGAATACACACATGAATATACACCTGACTACACATCAGATTATACACCCGAACACGATCCCGGTAATTTTTTAGAGGAAATAGCCTCGGAAAATCTACCAACAGCCGACCCACCTACGACCGACGAGAACTAGAGCAGATAGATTCTCTCGATTCTCCTTCCCTACCATACATCCTCCATCCAACAACAAACCGAAAAATTTTTATCGACACTGGTAGCACAAACTCTTTCGTTCAACCAGAAATTGCTAGCTATTTTCACGCGGACTCTATTAAAAAAAATCTATTCTCATTCGAACTCGACATGGCACTAGCCAAGGAAAATATTGCGTAAATAGCCCATTCTTTGAAATTTTTCGAACAAACACACCTCTAAATTTCCATATATTCGATTTCCACGATAATTTCGATTATCTCCTCGGGCTAGATAATTTGAAAAAATTACGCGCAAAAATTGATATAAAAAACAACCGCTTAATAACCTCTAGGAACTCTTTCGAATTAAAATTTTTAAATACTCAATCTAAAGACAAATACCTGGCAGCGATTGAAGCGTCAAACGCCGCCATTCCTGAAGAAACGTTAAAAAATTTGAATAGTGAAGAAAAATACAAAATTAAAAAATTGATAACAGATTATAGAGACATAATTTATCGCGAAAACACGCCTTTAACATTTACAAACCAAATTAAACATCGGATCCGCACCACCGATGATGAACCAGTTTACTCAAAAAAGCTACCGCTATCCGCAAATTTATAGAGAAGTAGTTTCTAAACAAATTTCGGATATGCTCGAACAAAAAATTATTCAACCTTCCTTCTCCCCATGGTCATCCCCTGTATGGGTAGTGCCCAAAAAACTTAGCAAAGACGGCAAACGAACATATCGTACCGTCATTGACTACCGCCAACTAAACAAGAAGACAATAAGCGACAAATACCCAATACCCAATATCACCGACCTCCTTGATAAATTAGGCAGAAGTCGTTACTTAAGTACAATAGATTTATCTAGCGGCTTCCACCAAATCGAGATGGCAAGCGAGGATGTTGAAAAGACGGCTTTCAACACGGAACAAGGGCACTTCGAGTTTTTGCGAATGCCTTTTGGTCTTAAAACGCACCAGCCACCTTTCAGCGAGCCATGGACAATGTCCTCCAGGGTATCCTTAACAAATTTTGTCTAGTCTATGTAGACGACATTATTGTCTTCTCCCCAAGCCTCCAGGAACACATCACCCATTTAAAAACAGTTTTCGACCGGCTTCGTAAAGCCAACCTCAAAATTAAAATTGAAAAATGTGATTTCCTCCAGAAAGAAGTCCCATTCTTAGGCCATATAGTCACACCTGAGGGAATTAAACCAAATCCTGACAAAATCTCCGCCATACAAAATTACCCACTACCAACCACCGAGAAACAGGTTAAATCATTCCTAGGTTTAATCGGGTATTACCGAAGGTTCGTTAGCGATTTCGCCCGAATAACGAAACCCCTCACTCGGACTCTGAAAAAAGAAAACAAAATTAACCCGAAAGACCCCGAATTCATTAACGCTTTCGAAAAATGCAAAACTCTCTTAATTAATGAACCCATCCTGATCTATCCTGATTTTAACAAACCCTTCACACTCACCACTGATTCGAGTAATTTTGCCATAGGCGCGGTTCTTTCACAGAAAAATGATTCAAATTCGGACTTACCAGTAGCATACGCCTCTCGTACGCTAAACTCCCACGAACAAAACTATTCCACGGTCGAGCGCGAGCTTTTAGCCATAGTCTGGGCAACCCAGTATTTTAGGCCCTACCTATTCGGTAGAAAATTTAAAATTATCACGGACCACAAACCCCTCGTCTGGTTAAAATCAATGAAAAATCCCAATGCCAAATTCATTCGCTGGCAGATAAAACTCAGCGAATACGATTTCGATATTGAACATCAAAAAGGAAAGTTAAATCGCGTAGCTGACCCACTTTCCAGAATAAATTTTAACCCACTAGTAACCGACCCTGAACCCACATTAGAAGAGTACATGAATCAATTTAACGATTGGGCAACTAACCCAGAAAACTTTCGAACCCAACCCGAACCAAATCCTGTGAATCCAGTAAATATTCCCGCAACACCTAACGTTCTCACAACACCTGAACCTGAACCTGAACCTGAAAATCTATCAGACTCAGAAAGCAATCACTCCTCAGACTCAGACGCAACCACAGAAATTCTAGAAATTCCCCGACTTGACCAGCCCCTAAACAAATTCAAAAACCAATTAATAATAAAAGTAGTACCATTTTCCACCCAACTAATAAAGATCGAAAAACTATTCGGAAACAAAAAACAACGATTTCATATTAAACTAATAAAAAATAATATTGAAAGAGAAATTTGCCAAATTATTAAAGAGTATTTAGTCCCTAATATTAAATACCACTTATATTTTGAATCCCCAATCCAGGAAAAATTCATATCCATTATTCAAAAACATTTCGATAAAACAAATCTAAAATTGTATGAATGCACCACGTTGTTGAAAGATTTGCAAACAAATGAGCAACAACTGGAAGAAATCCAAAATTATCACTTAGGAAAGACCAACCACCGCGGTATCAACGAAACATTCGATAAGTTAAAACTTAAATATTATTGGCCAAAGATGAAAGATATGATTAGTGAATTTATAAACGCGTGCGAAATTTGTAAAATAAACAAATATGACAGACACCCCCTTAATGTCAAACTAAACATAACGCCCACCGCATCTAAACCTTTCGAAATTATTCACATCGATAGCTTCACTATCGGAAACCAAAAATTTCTCACAATTATAGATTCCTTTTCAAAATTTGCTCAAGCGTATAAATTAAAATCCTTAACTCGTTTCGATGTCACAAAGAAATTAATCAAATTTTTCAGTAACCATTGTATACCTCAAATTATTATATCCGACAATGGGAATGAATTTAAAAATAATACTATCCAAGAACTTCTCGAAACTTATAAAATCAAAATTCACTTCATCTGTAGCCAACACCCCCAATCTAATGGAAACATTGAAAGATTCCATTCTACTATAGGTGAACATTTAAATATTCTAAATTCCGAACCCCAATTTAAAAATAACACCATTTCAGAAAAAATGTCTTATGCATTAATGGCCTATAATAACACCACTCATTCTATAACAAAATTATCTCCCCTCGAAATCGTAAATGGTCATATTAACACTGAAAATTATCTAGAACAAAATTTAGAAGAAAAAATAACTTCAAATTATGTTCAGAACCACATAGAAAAAACCAAAAAGTTATATGAAATAGTTAAAGCAAAATTAGAGGAGAATAAAGAAAAAACTACCTCAGATAGAAACAAAGATAGGGAAAATTTACCCCCAATCCCAGAGACAGTATTCGTAAAAAACAAACAAAAGTGTATCAAATCAGGAAGTAAATTTAAACGCGAAAAATTAAAATCAATAGATAAAAATTTAAAAGTCGGACAAATTATTCCCCGACACCATAAACAGACCACGAAAATTCACTTGTCCAATATAAAAAGACCTACTAAATCACGAACAATTGTAGGATCGCCATCATCGCCCACGCCGTCGTCTTCGGACTGATTGGACTGACAACAGCACAAATAGAGGAGATGGACAACTCCGGCTATTTCTTGACAAAATTCAAAGAAACCCGACTCTTCGACACTTACCACTATGTACACTATGCTTTCAACCTGTTACCTATCCATGACGAATTCAGTAAGCTATCTCTAGCAAGTAATAATCTAAAAAACATAACCCCTTCCAAATTTTATAAAGAACACACCTCCTATTTCAAACTACTTGATCACAACTTAAACTCTTTAAAAATCAAAACACAAAACCTGAATAGAAATAACAGAGAAAAACGAGGCATAATTAACGGACTAGGCAGCCTAATTAAAACTATAACGGGAAATTTGGATAATGAAGATAGAGAAAGGTACGACCAAATTCTAGAAAACTTAAATAGAAACCAAAATAAACTCCAAATTCAAAATAATTTAATATTAAAATCCTTTAACAACTTAACCGAACAATTCAATCGCCAATTAGATAAAATCAATCTAAACCAAGAAAATTTCAAAAATATGTTATCACTAGTAGACTCGCAGCTAAAAAGAAACAGTGAGCAAGGACTAATTAACCTAATCTCACAACTAATAAGTACTCTAAATTCAATATTAATCACGATCGAGAACATTGAAACTGCATTATCATTCTGTACAATAAATATTCTACATGAATCGATAATCACATTTAACGATTTAAAAGAAATTTTGGAAATCAATAATTCAAACATTAAACTAGGAAACTATTGGGATGCTATAACCTTCATTCGCCCCATTTGCAAAACCCACCAAAATTACATTGATATTATATTAGAAATACCCACCTACCAAAAGACAGAAAGTAACGTCCTCCAATTAATACCATTACCAGTAATTAAAGACAACAAAATCTTCTTGTTAAACGAGCCACTACAAACAGTGATAACCATAAAAAACGAATTGTACTCTGTAACTAATTGTATATTAAATAATGAAATAAGTTATTGTAAGCTATCAAACACTGTAGAATCAAATTGTGTAAAGAATATTTTGATAAAACAAACTAACGAAAATTGTGAACTTATAAAATTAAAGCATTTTCCCACATATATTGTCGTACCAAACTCCAACCAAATCATAATCTTTGTAACAGAAAGGCAAATCCTTGTCAAATGCGATGGAATAAACAAATATTTAAATTTCGGACTTTATAAAACCAAAAATTCAAATTGTTCAATCAATAATAATAATATCGTAACTTATAAAAACCAAGTAGAAGAACTACCAACCTTTGATATAAAATTAAATAAATTAACTGAAACTCAAAACAAGGAGTTAACATTCCACAACATTACAAGGATTGAAATATCTGAAACCAAGTTAGACCAAATCGACGAAATTGAATGGTTCTCCCACAAAACAAACAATATTATAACAATTCTATTAATAATAATGTTAACTATCGGAGTTATAATATTGTTAACTAGAAATAAAATAATTAAATTGTATAAAATCTATAGGGAACCACTCAATGAAGTCAAAGAGGCTAACGAAAGTTTAGAGGAAATCAACCCCTAAACTTTCGTCTTGTGGAGGGACGAGTTATATTGTTGATTCTTGCTGATCTCTGCACTTTCTATGACGTCAGTCAAACTGCTGCATCAGCGGGATATTTCCTATATAAGTCGCCTGCCCTCAGACTCGGAGAACATTATTGCTCCATTAAAGTCGGCCGGTGGCTATGTCCTAACGCCCTTTTCTTAAATTCAGGATTTTATTTAAATCACTGACAAATTCAATACAACTCCATACAAATTCAATCCAAGTTGTAAACTCATTCAATTAAACCCAAACGTTCATTGTACGTTTGCTTAAATTCGGGATTTAACTATAAATCACCGACAATAACCACTTAAATCCTTGTTTGACTGTGACTACAAGTGTATGTAATCTTTCTTCAATAAACAAATAAATGTAATAAGTCTTTTAATTGCTTTTTAAAAACTTACACCCTCGACCACAAGACTTATTTTATATATTCCATTGTAAAGCAGAACTAAATTTGGATCAATACTGTGCAGACATCCATTTATCCTCTGCATAAGACAGGTTTGAAATTGCTCCCTCTTTCTTCTTCAGTATAATTGAAATGTCAGCTCACATTCCCTGGATTCCCTTCTACAATACGATATCATTAAATAAAAAATATGTTTGTTTTAAATACAATCATTCATTTATTTGAATATATAATTGTGAACGAAAATTGTATTTACCTCCAGTTTCTTTAAAGAAACAGCCCTTCTTTTACATGGCTCCTTTTATATTTCCATTGGGACATGTTGTGTAGATATTCAGAAAATTTGTTCGGAAATATGTAGTTCTAACATTCGAGGAGTTCTTCATTTTTAATTCATAATCCAAATAGATCACCAAAGAGTCCGCAGTTCTAAGACTTGTTTGATGAACCACCCTGCCTCCACCCAATTCTATCCTATGCCAACTCTTTCACTTTTCTATCCCATATATTTTATTATCTAAGGGAAATACTCCAATCTAGTCCTTTCCCTCCCCATTTTCTTTTCCATCTCCGCCTCTAAAATATTCCTTAGCATCCCCCTTGTATTATGTCTCTTCTAATCACAGTTTTTCTCTTCCTTAGATCTCCCACAGTTTTCTCATTTCTGTAATTTTATCAAAAACTTTCTCATTTGTGATTCTATCCTCCCATTTAATTTTTAACATTCTTCTATATCACCACATTTCGAATTCCTCCAGTCTCCTTCTCTCTGACTCTCCAATTGTCCAGGTTTATTCCCCGTGCATTGTGATGCTCCATACAAATGTCTTAATCATAATTTTTCTATTCTGTTCTATTGAGCTTAGATATTAATTATATTAGAATTTATTTATTTAAGGACAATTTTATCAAAGATCTAAGTACCTAGATTATTATGTATACATTATATCTCAGTTGTATGCTATGCTAACTGCCCGGATAGCGTGTTAGCGCTCGGGTTCGACTCCTGAGGGGGCATATAATATATACAATATCTATAAATAATAATCTACTAAGATTTTTGATAAAATTGTCCTTAAATAAATAAGCTGACGTGTTCTGATGTGACCATCCACTTGACTTTACCATACAACCTCGCCCCTCACTAATATTTAATAAAATTATTTATAATCATGTAGGGGAGATAGGTTAGTTTTTCCATTTTTAGACTCTTGGGGGCCCACTGATTATGTATACAAAATTTGGTTGAGTTTGGTAAATGGTCAAGATTTTCATTTTTTGACCCCCCCCCTCCCCATTTTGGGCTGTCAATTTTTGCATTTTTAGACTACTGGGGTCCCACTGATTATGTATACAAAATTTGGTTGAATTTAGTAAATGGTCAAGATTTTCAATTTTGACCCCCCCCCATTTTGGGCGGTCAGTTTTTGCATTTTTTGACTACTGGGGTCCCACTGATTATGTATACAAAATTTGGTTGAGTTTGCTCAAATGGCCTAGATTTTTAATTTTTACCCCCCCCCCCTTAATTTTGGGTCGATATGCACCAAAATCTAATCAGCTCTTAATCTCAATAGACCAAAACTACGTGTGAAATTTGGTTTCGATATTCACACTAGTTTTTGAGCTAGCTCGTCCACAAAAATTTGGTAACGTACAGACTAACTAACTAACAGACATTTTGACAAAACAATTATTATCTCGAAAAATATAAGTTTTTCGATGTTCACTTATTAGAGTTTTTTGTAGAGCGAAATGCCATGGTTTCGCTCAATTTATTTAATCAAAATAGTTTCAGCTGTTTTTGAGATATTTCGAAAAAAAGGAGGAAAAAACCCCACTTTTTCATGCATGATTACAATACTTGACCATACCCCACCTGTATGGTAAAGTAAAAATCAACATTTTATTAACTTTTTAAAATGAGTAAATAGAAATTGGGGTGGAGGGAGCGAAATCATAATACCGTTTCTTATTATTTATTAAAAACTAAAAATAATTGTATTGCTTTAATTTATTTATTATAAATTCTTAAAAAATAGGTACCCTTAAAAAGCGGACTATCCCAAAACAAAAATCTATCTACGCCACTTGCATTTTATTTTTTAAGGCTTAAATTATAATAAGATTTTGTTTAACATTTCAAAAATCCGACTAGAGGGGTCAAAATTAGATGAGTTCAATATAATAATAACAAATTCACATATAATTAATAATTATCTATATCATCTCATTTTTAATAGATGACCTCTCGTGAATTCCTTATGGTCAAAATTAAATTTCAAAATTCTATCCAGAGGAACTAAGTTAAATAAAACTACATATTGTGTATAAAAATAAACATGAGAACTAAAGGTAAATCCTCTCAAAAATAATTGATAAAAGAGGGTGTCTTTCACCCCAGAGAGTTTACAAAATAAGATAAACTCGTCGGTTGTTTTCTATGAGTAGAGACTGATAGAGATAATTGTAACCAGATATCTCTTGATGCATCAACAACAAAAGCCCGTCCCTTCCCTCCGTGTTTTGATATCCATTGCTAAACTACCTCTTAAAAGCATCTGATTACAAAGTGAAATAGAATCATGACCCCTATGATGAGATATCATCCACTCCATTCAGTTCCGATAGCAGCGATAACAAAAACAAAAGAAAATTTATTTTCAAAAATAAAAAGGCAAGAGATAACTTTATTATTATAATTTATTTATCATGTCATCATCATCGAGTAATTAGACCGAAGACTGGTTTAATGAAACTATTCTCCTCTCATTCATCTCTATTCCATGACAATAGTTGTGTGCATATACATTATTTAAGTAGACCCTAGACCCTAGACAATCCATAATATTGTCAATATTCGCCACAATATTGAGGGAGGACCATATTGATGGAAATATTGATCGACTAGGAGCGTATTGAAGCGTTCTATCAATATTGATGGATAGTGATACAAAATTATATTTTCTATCAATATTGAAGAACCAGCACGAATATTTTTGCCAGAATGAGTATTGATGAGAAAATTGATGCGTTTATATTGAAGTATATTGATGCGTGATTCAATATAGAGCGTCAATATTATTAATCGTCTAAGGAAGAGGTGGCCAACATGAGGCCTGTGGGCCGTATGCGGCCCTCTGCGTGTCATGTTGCGGCCCGCGGAGCTGGGTCAAATGAACATAAATTTATTGTACATACCACCAAAAGAGTATTACATCATGAGTCGTTCGTATCATATATTTTTAAATTATATTAGATGAAGGAGGAGGTAAATTTAAATTATAGCTAATAGAAATATGAAATTTCTCGCATTGTTTGAAAAATTCATTGGTTTGAGCTATTTCAAATATCCCATTAATATTCATCTAGAAAGGAAAGATCAATTAATTAATTAGATGCATAATAATAAAAAATTGGGTAAAATTGCAAGGTAGATTTCGCAAAAAAAAATGAAATAAAACAAAAATGAGTTTAGAATTCGATATATTTCGGGTTGTCATCCCATCATCAGGTGTCAGAGAAAATACATTTTTGTTTTATTTCATTTTTTTGTAAAACCCACCTCTCAATTTTACCCATTTTTTTTATTATTATATAAAAATGTTTCACCTAGAACCAACACCTATCTTCTTAAAAGATATAATTAGATGTATGAACATATTTTTGCATTTCAAATTAAATTTGGCCTATTCGGAACAACAGTTGAGAACAAAAAACTTTACTCACTTTCCTACATTGTAATTGCAATCAAACGTCGCACAGGAGGCGGCGGATAAAATACGCTTCTTTGATATCTGACTTAAACCTCGAATTTGAAAATCGATTTCTGGATTTTTAAAAAACATCATGTGCTTTTTTGAGCATTCGCAACGCCATTCGCGGTAGACGTGAATTTATTACCAGGAAGATTACAAATGGAACATGTAGGTATGTTTTTGACATAATTAAGCAAGCCTTTGATTGATGTAATTCATGACCGCGCCTGTAAATTGAAGGGTATCCATTCAAATAGAAAGACCTGCATCGGGGTTGCGTTGACAGGCGCTGAATTTCTGACTAGTACAGTGGTTCCTAACCTTTTCACTTTCATTACCCTTGTGACCAATCAAGCCATATGTCTTTACACCTTGTTAAAAAATATATTATGAGAAAATAAAACTTAAAATTTATTAGGATTATTGATTCTTTACCATTGGTTTTTCTACTAAAAATCCTCAATGTTCTTTCAGGTTGGATTTGTAGAAATTTGATAGTATGATTAAGTACTATTTAAATTTAAAAATTAGCTAATCGTATGACAATAAAAACAAATGTACTTTGAGATCTAGAAAATTTTTCCTTTTCTTATTCTTAGTTTTATAATATAAAGGGGAATATTAAATGAAAATCAAGTTAAATTAATTCATTGTGATTTCAAATAAAGTTACGTTCATATAAGCTTTTTCAAATTTTAAAAAGTCCGATCTGACAGATCAGATTATTTCTTTCTGCGTATGTGAACAACAGTGATATCTAGATATCTATTAAATAAGCTTACCATACGACTCGGTTTGATCGGAACTGTTCGGGTTTGAAGGTATAGTTCAAGGTTCCAGGTCAGTTTGTCATTTTGTCCAGTTTTTTGGAATAAATGATTTATTATTATTTATTATTTATTTATTTAAGTGCTACCTCGGCAATATTTAATTGTGAGCTAAATTTTAGTGAATTTCTCGACCCGATTAAAAACACAAAGAAATAAAGCCGTATCCTATCCATACAATGATCCGAATAGTTTTTTGGCACTTGGATAGATTTTCAAAAAAGATGAAAACCGTTTTGACATTTAGGCCAAATTATTTATAACAAAACTCTCATCTAGCAGAAGACATTCCCTGATTTTCTTTTTTAAAATCAGTTCTGCTAACCCAAGCAAAAATGATCTAATCTGTTTTTGTTGTGTTTTTGAAAACTTTTTCTGTACTTCTTCAATTGGATGAGAAGCTGACCGTTGTCATCATGCCATTGATTCTAGATTCTAAAATGATTTATCCCTAGGAAAAAATTGAATTAAAGAGATTTGTTAAAAAATATTAATTTTAGTTCTTTTTTTAGGTGGAACTTTATGTCGAACTCCATCGTCAAACTGCATCTCATCTGGAAGAAGTATCTCGATGGGGTTCTGCCCGGCCAACTTTAGACGTTTATTCATTAAAAATAGATTTACATGAATTGGAACCTCCTCCATCAATCAAAGAGAATAATAACATTCAAAATTCTACTAATAATAAATCTAATTTGGATGAAGATGCCCATCCCGATGAGATTTCTTTATATTATAGGTAAGAATTGACAGTAGATATAGGTAGGTACCTAAATGAAAATTCAAGGTATATATGGGATAAGCACATTAAAAAAATAATAATAATTCTTAGGTTTTCAAAAAAGTGAGGCTTAAACATTTCATGTAAGGATTAGATGCATTTTATTATTTTATCTCAGAACATTTATTTTGACCTAAATATTAAGTGATTTATTTTTCGCTTTACTTATTTGAGTAAACCTAATTATGAGCAAGTTACAATTTTTTGACTGAAGAGAAAAAATACTGCTTACATTATCTTGGCTTAAGACGGCCCTACATGTGAATGAATGATTAAATGAACCTCAGGCTTGAAAATTAAGAGAGACCGTCAACTAGGTACTATAAAAATAAGAGGTGTTATGGATTATTTTTATTATGTCCGAAGGGCTGTTTCACTTCTTGCCAAAAATGCAATCCGGGCACTTGGATTTTCCACCAAAGTGTAAGCATACCTGATATATAGCAATAAATAATAAACAGGGAAAGGCAGATTTTGGAATCAATGTATATTTTTGTAAATAAGACTACATTTTAAGAGAGAATTTAATTGTACGATATTGTCATATAGAAACGTGTTAATTGGTAATTAATTTGACGAACCTAATTAAAGGATAATTAAATAAATATTATGTGTAGGTATATATAGATATCTCGTTATATGTAATTTGTCATAATGACCAATTAATGAAAAATAATTGTATTGTGTTGGATTTACTCTCGAAGCCATTTCGCAATCGACATTTCGTCTTGAGGTAAAAAAGACAATTATTGTCTTAAGAACATTATATCTTTCGGCCTTCTGGCGAACACCCTGTAAAAAGTTTTGCATATATCCTATTTATGTTTCTTGTATATAATTTTAACTAATGACAAGTGTATCAAATTTTTTTTATATAAATATTGACTAATTCCCGGTAAGCATTAAATAGTATGTTATAGAAAATTTTCAAAAAGCAATAACACACAAAAGGAGCGGTGGTCAGTTGGTTGAGCGGCTACATTTCTTGTCTACGAATCGGGAAGCTCGGGTTCATCTTGGCTCAGTGCAAATATTTAACCAGATATAATCCGTTGCCTACACCAATTTACACACTCTCATACACATATTTAGAGCACATTCATATGAAAAAAATAAAAATATGTACTTAATATCTGACCAAATGAGCAGTGAACCCAAAGTAAAAAAAAAAGCTTCTTGCAAATTCGTGTTTTTGACATGATCTGGCGATTAAGCTTTCTATAAAGCATTGGGGTTGAAATCTAGAGATTGAACAGGACTCGGCCTAATGATAATGGTCTTTTCCTCCAACATTTAATCACTGCACGTGCAGTGTTGAGAGAGTGATTTTCTTGCAAAATAATTGTTTTAATTTAAGGCCGAAATTTTGGGCAAATATTGGGTTTATGCTACTAAACTTACTCAAAGTACTGAATGCTATTTATTGTCACCCAAACAAAAGCGTTCCGAGATCCTTACAAAATAATCGTAAAGATGTAAGATGTGCTCATGTTGTGGGAATATTTTTTAAGTTACTTCCTACTAGTAATGCATTCTTTTGAACTGTATTTGATTAGGCTTAGTCCCAGCACTTCGCGATATATGGTAAATACTCGTATTTATATACTTCAACAAATTGATTACTTTTGTAAATAATAAGTTGTTTTTTTAAGAGGACGAAAATTCACTCGTAAAGCGCAATTAATGCGTGGTGGTCAACGTCCAGCAGGATTGGTATGTTCTCCTTGGGAGCCGAACCAGTTGTATGTCGCCTTTACTGATATCCATCAGGTGTTATTATATGAAAGCCTTCGGACTGGAGCAAAAGTCATTCAAAGAATTAAATTTCCACAATTACGTTTCCCTCATGGAGTCGCTTGTAGTCAGAAAAGAGATGAAATATATATAACAGGTATTTTATTAATCTATCTATAACATACCTATTAAAAGAGAAAATCTTTATAGAGGGAACATATATAAAAAATGGTCCCAAATTCAATCTCTTTCATTATATGAAGAAAACGAGAAGTGAAAGAGCTGGAATCGGATAGAGTTGAGGGGAGGCAGGTGGTTGCGTCAAACTAGTCTTGTGTATATGTTCCCTCTATAATGAAAAGACTTTGTGAGACGAAATTCATTAACCATTTTCATCCTCATCATCATCGTAGTTGAGTGAACAGTCCTAAGACTGGTTTGACGCAACCACCTGCCTCCCTCAACTCTATCCGATGCCAACTCTTTCACTTCTCTTTTGCGCCATATAATGAAAGAGGTTGGATTTGAGACCATTTTCAAGGACACAAAAAGAATAATAAATAAATAATATTAATATACCACTTTTGACCTACTCAAAAAATTAGCACATTAAGCTCGGTTCTACGGGTACTTCAAAAAAAAATACCCACGTTAGAAATGAAAATCGATTATTAAATGTCAAACTATAAAAATTTCCTCAAAACAAATCATTAATCCACTAAAATTACTTTTTAGACAAATGGCGTCACTGTATTCATGTGGTGTCTCGTAAATCTTGCCAATTATTAAGAACTTTGGGCTCAAAAGGAAAAGAACTGGGACGATTTCGTTCACCAGAAGGCCTCGCTTGTTCAGATAGCGATCCTGAATCTAGTAATACGGTTCTTTACGTTAGCGACAGCGGAAATGATCGAGTACAAGTAAGTATTCATTTATTGGAAAGTCTATTTAAAAATGAATAACTATCTTGAGTTTCAAAACTGAAGCATAACAATTAACCAACATTAAAAATTGTAAAAATCTCTGCTTAAAAACATCACAATTAATTAATTTTTACTTGTTGCCGTTGGAAAGCATATTTTGATGGACTATAAAAATCGAGAATTTTGAAGGGCTTAGAAAGGTTGTTCTAAGGCCAAAATGTTCTTATTTCGAAAACGAAGAAGTGTTTAAATTTTAAGTTTTTATTTTTAGAACTTCCTTAGAAAAAAAATATAGAAAATGAGAAAAAAAATTGAATACCTATTTGGGGAGCTCTTAAAAGATTGTAGCTGAAACTGTCCTAAAATAATTAATCTGCACCTTTCTGCTGAGAATCAACATTCTATCTCAAATCATTCACAGATAAAAAAAATTTCCCAAATCACTAAAATTTGCAGAGAGCGTACCGAGTCTTTCAAAATGTTTCACTTTTTCCTCACATTATTTAATAATTCGGAAATTATTCAATATTTTTGAAAACCTTTTATCTTTGTACTATTTCTAAAAAAAATTATAGTTATGTATTTTTTAGATTACGAAAAGTTATTATAATAATGATTGATTATTTTATTTCGTTTGGGCTAATTTTTTTATAGATCAAATAAATAGAAAAATGCTAAAAAATTATAGTTATGATTTTTTTATATTACGAAAAATTATTATAATACTGATTGATAATTTTATTATGGGTTAATTTTTTATAGATCAAATAACTAGAAAAATGCTAAAATATTATAATTATGTATTTTTTATATTACGAAAAATTAGTATAATACTGATTTAATTGAAAAGTTTTTGTTTTGCCGAGAGTAGCAGAGTTGTTGATTCACAAAGAGAAACAAAGAGGTTGTCCTCTGCTTGATGCAAATAAACATATACACATATAAATCAAGATGATATATCTGTATATATATTATTTATTTGTTTGAGACTATAGTTTCGAAGACTTGGTCTTCATCATCAGTCTTTCTTCAATTATAAATGTTTTTCATGGAGTCAATATCATATGGATATTGAAAACTTGATGTTCTTTCTTCACTGCTGGAAGGCTAGGAACTAAAATATAGTCTCAAACAAATAAATAATATATATACAGATAGGGAATCGGATTAGCCGAGAGCTTAAGACACTAGCATTCTAAGCAGGAGTCCCGGGTTCGAGTCCGAGTCCCTGCATTGATATTTGACCGGCTATAATCTGATTCCTAGTCACCAATCCGTCTGGCAAGCGTGGTGACTTAATGCCAACCCCCTTCCATTTGATGGAAGAGGCCTATATTCAGCAGTGGATTGTCGATATCGACAGGCTGATGATGATGATGATGATGATACAGATATATCATCTTGGTATATATGTGTATATGTTTATTTGCATCAAGCAGAGGACAACCTCTTTGTTTCTCTTTGTTATAATACTGATTATTTTATTTCGAATGGGTTAATTTTTTATAGATCAAATAAATAGAAAAATGCTAAAATATTTTAGTTATGTATTTTTATATTACGAAAAATTAGTATAATACTGATTATTTTATTTCGAATGGGTTAATTTTTTATAGATCAAATAAATAGAAAAATGCTAAAATATTTTAGTTATGTATTTTTTATATTACGAAAAATTAGTATAATACTGATTATTTTATTTCAAATGGGTTAATTGTTTTTATAAATAAAATAACTAGAAAAATGCTTATCTTTCACAATATTATAATGTAAATTCAATTATTATAATGTATATTCGCCATTTTTAAAAAGACGACCTCTTACTTCACTTTGTTTCAAGAATGAGGTAGTTTTATATTCTTTCTTTTTACTTTGAAATGATTTTAATAAAATCCAAGCATTATCGTTGTTTTTTTAGGTGATTGATGCTTTAGATGGAAAATGTATACGATTAATAGGAAAGTATAAAAAAAATCAATCTGAATTCAATGAACCATCAGATATCGCTTTGTCTGATGATCGGGTTGTCGTCGCTGATTATGGAAATCATCGAATTAAGGTCTGTTTTCCAATCATTTAATCTAAGATGCTATTTATTCTTCATTCGACTATTAAAAAACCCAGAGTGAATTGTACCATGAACGACAAGCCTTTCACTAACTCCGCTTTAATAAAATCATAAACACCTATGCCTCCACCCTCTCACTTAATCAACTTTCCATTCTCTTCGGTAATGCAAGGGTCTTTCGAGATCCATAGGGGCTGCTTCTTTACCGGTGCCCCTTCTTGCATTCGATTGCATTAAAAAAAAAAAAAAAAAAAAATCATCGAAAAATCCGAAGATTGCTTTGAAGAAACAAAACAATATTAAAATTATATTGAAAAAATTTATTGATTATTTTTTGGATAAAATAAATAAAAATCTTTTATAAAACAATCTCAACAAGTTTATTGGAAATTCAAACGTTTCGTGAGAATTTCTCCCTTTATCAAAGAAAATTTTGAAAAAAGTTGCTTTAGAAAGAAAACATAAAGCATTTATAAACGAATAAATATTTTGAAAATATATATTTTCAAAATTTCCATTTATAAAGAGAGAATTTCTTCCGAAACGTTTGGATTTATATTAAACGTTTTGAGATTATTTTATAAAAGAATTTATATATATTTTAATAATTTATTTATATTATATGATTTTTGGATTTTTTTAGAACATGAGATGTAAAATGAGAACACTAGTGAGATAGTCTATTATATTATTAAGTTTAATTAATCATTAATTGATAGACAGTCCATGGATTACTGTTTCTCTGCAGTATTAACAGCATCTTTAGTGCCTACATGATAACAAAAAATAAATACAGATAAATTTTTTTTATTAAAATGATATAATTTTCTAACATAATTTTTCTACAGTGTGTCTAAATTAATACCCACCGTAAGTCAAGAACGGAAAGTTGTAGAAAGGGATTCCAAACTGTCTTTGTATTTCCAAAACTGAAGAACTCATTAGATTTCTGTCTTACTAGCTTCAGAACATTAGATTCAAAAATAAAAAAAATTGCAATGGTTGTAACTAATGAGCTTTTGATTTAGCAAATATATTCGTATTATTAAATATAGCATCTTTAAACTTTCTAACTCGTTCAATGACACAAAATTTCCAAATTATACCGTTTTTGAAAACACTTTCACTTTTTCTCCAATTTATTTAGAAATTTTTCTTAAAAAGATGTTTTAGATTCAAAACAAAATTAAAGATAAAAATGGAAACCTGTACTCTTAAAAAGTCACCTGGAGACCCCAGTGTTATGCTGTTTAATATTCTTCTATAATCTATATTTTCGTGAGGCCTATAGATAGCTAATAAAAAAAAAATAAGAGTCTATTAGCTACTGGGACTTCTGTATAAAGATTTTGTTAAGATTTTTTATTTTATTTTATTTATATTTAAATGTACGTTTCATGCATATATATATTACAATATTTACAAATCTTAATACTAAAGTTATAATATTTCTCAATATTTCTCAATAGAAATGTTCAATTGTCCCTCTTAAGATATATTCTCACATGGTTCTTAAATTGAATCAGACTTGATGAATTTCTCACTTCAGCTGGTAAAGAATTAAATTCCTCGACTCCTCTAAAATATAACGAATTTTTTGTGCCCTCTTTCCTCGCCCTCTCAATAAATATATCGTATCTAATTCGCGTCCCATGGTTATGGATCTCCTTGACCAATGTGAAATTCAGATAGGCTGGCAGCGGCCTATGATATAATTTATATATAAAACACTTTGTCTGTAAAAATAAGTATTGCTTCACATTCATAAGTCCTAAACATTCCAGCATACTACTTATTGATGTATATCTGTCACATTTTAATATAAATCTCATGCATCTATTTTGTAAGAGTTGCAGCTTAGCAATATTCTCCTGAGTACCAAAGATTAATCAATTCACTTAATAGAAACATAAACAAATTTTGAATTCCAGGATTTAACGTATTTTCTCTAATCTATATATATAAAATTCTTTGCCCGATACACTCACTCACTCACTCACTCACTCATCATCAAAACAGTCAGAACCACTGGACATAGAAACATGAAATTTGGAGAGGATATTATATCTATGACATAGGGGCTCACTAAGAAAGGATTTTTCGAAATTCGACCCCTAAGGGGTCAAAGGGGGCAAAGTGTGTTTTCACTGATTATGCGATATCTCTTAAGGACGATAAAATATCTACTTGCTTTTTACTTATAAAAATACTAAATTAAAATATCTAAAAACTAATTTCAGGATTTTTTGAAATTCGACCCCTAAAGGGGTCAAAAGGGGCAAAATATCTTTGCAGTGTGTTTACACTAATTATGCATTTTCAATTAAGAACAATAAGATATCTACTTGATTTTTACTTAATAAAATTCTAAATGCAAATATCTAAAAAGAAATTTCAGGATTTTTTGAAATTCGACTCCCAACTATCCAAAATGTGAGTGGGGGCAAAAATTAAAACTCTCTCCGATCTTGATCAAATTTTGTAGAGTTATTCTTTATTACTTTAAGAAACTATTCCTGTAAAAATCAACTATCAAAATTGACTGTATGGGGGGCGAAAGGGGGGGGGCAAAATATGGAAATTTTTAGCTTTTTTGTACATTTACTCTTTAGAAAACTGAGAGTTATTTATTTGCAAATATCTAAAAAATAATTTCAACCTCCCAAAATGTGAGTGGGGGCAAAAAATTAATAGTCTCTCCGATATAGATCAAATTTTGTAATGTTAGTTTTTAAGACTATGTAAAATGTATGCTGTAAAAATCAATAGCCAAAATGAGTACGTGGGGGCGAAAGAGGGGCCAAAATATTACAAATATATATTACAGACCTAATAATCACATGCTGACACGCCGCCCGCCAGGGCCACCTGCCCGGAGGGCCGAGCTGTAGAGGGCGTGCCGAAGGCACGCCTGGAGCAGCTCGTTATTAATAAATCTATAAGAAGAAATTAAAATTAATTTTATTTTTCAGGTATATACATTTACTGGCGTAAAACTTTTTGAATTCGGAACTTCTGGAAGCGCGCGTGGAATGTTTCGATCGCCAGAATGTATAGCTGTAGATATGCATGGATTTATTTTTGTAGGCGATTCTGGAAATCAACGAATTCAGGTCTTTCAAATTTAATTGAAAACAAATCTTGTTTTAATATAATAATTTCTTTTTCTTCAATTATAAATATTATTTTAGGTATTCCGTCCCAATGGAAATCTTGTTCGTGAAGTTAAAAATGATCAAATCTTTGGATGGCTATCAGGAATTATTATAACAGCACAACGAGAATTACTTGTCAGTGATTATAAATTTCATTGTGTACACGTGTTATGAAATAAACTGTTTTTCTAATATATTAGATAGCCATCAGGAATTAAAGGTTCAAACTAATTATTCAAAGAAACTTTTTTCAAGTCGACCATCTAATCAGCTAAAAATATGTATATAATTTTTATGCTCATGAAACGTAAAAATCTAATAAAATCGTTTGGAAAGTGGTGTATTTATGAAATCTTCACTTTCTTTGGAAACCTATGACCTATGTTGCCTTGTTATTTATCAAATATTTCCACAACGTTCTCGTTCAAGATTCGCATCCAAATGTCTCGACTGTGACCCAATCCCTGAATTTTTCCTTGATTCAATATTCAATTCTAACTTATAAATAATCCATTTTCTGTGTTCATTCCATTTACTTCTGCTTTTTATTTTACAAATTACAATTTATCAAACTTTTTTTTAAGATAGTTCTTTCACAAATGCAAAAACTCAAATAGTCTTTGCAACTTGGAATATAAGTAATTAAAAGCATAATACAGATACTGTTAAAATTTGAAGACGATTTACCACACCAAACATGAAATAATTGCAATTAAAAATGACATTTTTTACATAGGGTAGATAGGGAAAGGGTGGGGATATGATCATTATTTTAATTTTTTTCATTGAATGACTTTCACTATCTTGATGAAAAACTAAAATTTGTTAGAATAAAATATTCAGTGTAACTTAAAAAAATTGAAATTATTTACCACGTAGTTTTGATAAAAAACAAAACAAAACATATTTGGGCGATTATTTCTAGTGGAGGGGATATAAGCACAATGGCTTGGAAACGATCCGGCTAGTATGTGTGTATCTATATAGAGATTTCGTAATGTGAGTGTACAGTCATGTTAAAAAAACATAACCTAAAATTTTAGTTCCTTTCATATTTATAGAGTGGTTACGAGGCCAAAACTTTTTGTATAGATTGTTGCGAAAGAACCCCTTAAGTGTAAACTTCTTTTAGTAGAATAGAGCTAAAGTGAGAGATATGCGCGTAGTAAATATTATTTGTGCAAATATCGAGGGAGAACAACTCATTCTCTAAACTCTCAACTATCATCAAGTGATCCATTATTAATAACAATAATTCGTACTAAAAATTAAAAAACAATTTTAAAAGTAAAAAAAAAACTTAATTTATAATTGAATGTAATAATGGAAGGCAGCCCAGGGGTAGTGAGGAAAGAAAAAATGAACACATATCAAATGCAATTTATTGGAATCCTTCCTTCTTTCTTTTCAAACCGACGTTTCGGAGGATTCTTCCCTCCTTCTTCAGGGTCTACAAACCAGAAAAGGAGGAAAAAAATTGTTTTTCTATGTCTCTGCTAAGGAAGAAAAAAGTTTTAAACACTGCTGTGGAGAGAAGAAGGAAGCATTTTATTTGTTTCCTTCATTGACCCCTTGAAGTAAGTGAATTTTTGTGAAGTTTGTTTTTTACATGTATTTATAATTGTATTATTGTTGATGAAATGAATGATGACCAACCCCGATTTTTTATAATTTTGTAATATTGGCTTGTAGACCCTGAAGAAGGAGGGAAGAATCCTCCGAAACGTCGGTTTGAAGGGAAAGGAGGAAGGATTCCAATAAATTACACCTTATTTGATTTGTGTTAATTTTTTCTTTCCTCACTACCCCTGGGCTGGCTTCCATTACTTTCAATTAAAAGTTCTACCAGTCCGTCTCTCTCCAGAGAAAATTTCGTTGCAAATAAACTTAATTTATGTTTGCTAAAAAAGATAAAATAATTATTTTTCTTTACTAAAAATTGTATAGCTACTATATGTTATTGTGAGATCTGTTTTTAAATGATTTTATATAGAATAAATGCAGTTAAAGTATTTATTATCTTTTTTTGAGGATATACGTAGTAAAGCGTTTTCCCTCATCTTGACTGAAATTTCTTTTTGGGGGGGGGGGGTCAAATGCTGATGATGTCTCTTAGGGCTACAATCTTGTATACTAGCATGACATGTGTTTTTCTGACGAGATAAAAATCAACAATTGACCTTATTTCGATTTTTCTAGGGGGTGGGATGAGTTTTTAGGGGTGGAACTGCCCCTATTGACCCCCCCCCCTAACTACGCCCAGTCTAGGGAATGGAACTTCCTTTCTGCATTCAAGACACTTTTCCACAGACACCTTCACTCCCTTCCAAACTCTAAAATGTCTTCCTCTTAATCCTCTTTACACGATGTAGGACTATATATTGGTCTAAAGAGATTACGCCAATATCATTAATAAAAAAAATAGATTATGCGAATTCAATTTTTCAGACCTATATTGAGCGAAGAAGCAATGCTTTTGCGATTATTTTCCAATTCATAAACACTATAAACCTCTTCTGGTGGAATTATAAATTTTATTTATAACGAGACTATAGTTTCGAGGGCTTTGCCCTTTTCATCAGTCTATTACAATTGATTCACAGGAATTAATGTATGAATGTGAATCAATTTTAATAGATTGATGAAGAGGACAAAGCCCTCGAAACTATAGCCTCGTTATAAATAAAATTTGTAATTCCAGGAGAAGACACACTCTTTTATTGCCTCCTTCAATATATAAAAATTCTGCTATCCTCGGTAAAAAACTTTCAATTTAACTATAAACCCCTTTTATAGGTTATAGGAAAAGTTCATTATCTAAATACAGGCCTATTTATTTCATATTTTTATTTAATTTTTATTAAGAATTGCTAAGGATTATTGTTGACATGGGAAGTGTGAAAACTGACTGTGGGTACATTATATTTATAATATATTCATTAGAGAAACACCTCGATTCTTTTGTCAAATAAATCTCTCTCATGAGAGTTCTACAAATTTTCTACTCGGATGAATTTTAAAAAAAATTTACATATTTCCCAGGATATATTAATTGAAATTGATAAAGATGTCAGGATGGAGGTCTCTATTTAATTCCTACAGATCTCATTTGCATATTTATTTATTTATTTCAATCCTTCTATTAATCCTTAAAGGATTTACTAGTTTTCCTAAAGAATGGGATTCATAAGATTTGCTGAGGGATTTAATCGAGGGGTGTGTGGATTGTTTAGTGGTTGGCCTGTGGCCATATAGAGCAGACTATAGGTCACGTGGCTCACTAACCCCTGTTCAACTACCAGACCACCCCATGTTTGAAGGGTTTAACAGACAAAGAGCGAAAGCCGAAAGGAATGAATGACATTGAGATTTCAATAAAAGCAGAAACATTACTATCTCTGACCATTTTGGTTAAGGAAACATTAAGGATCGCATTTTTATTAACAATTTGGATACAATATAACAAAATAAAGATCTAAATTAGAGAAAAAAGTGGAATATTTTATACTTAGTTCTTTATCTGAAAATTTTTTTTGGCGAACGGTTTGAGCTGGAAAGTTGAAACTTTATAGTTTAATCAAATAAAATATAACCTTTTGTTTCCGATATTTACTTATCCTATTTGTCTTTCTAAGTTTGCGAATTGTAGTGTAAGATTTTCTGATATACAGATTTGATTTTTAATTCGACTGGTCTTTTTGATATAGGTAGATATAAAAATTTTGGTTATGTTTAGTCCAAAGTAAAGGAGACAATAAAAGAGTGTATCTTCTGCTGGAATTATAAATGTTTAATTTATTTATAACTTACATACATTAATTCTTATGAATCATTTGTAATAGACTGATGAAGAGTGCAAAGCTCTTGAAACTATAGTCTCGTTATAAATAAATTAAAAATTTATAATTCCAGCAGAAACACACTCTTTTATTGTCTCCTTCAGTATATAAAAATTCTGCTACTTTCGGCAAAAGAAACTTTCAATTTAACGATCGATTTAACATATAGGGCGATAAGGGAATCTCTACTTAATTTTTACACTTTAGAGCGGGTGGCGTATAATTATTTTATATTGTAAATACTGAAAAAAGGGTGAAATGTGAGCCAGGATTTATCCCGCTCTGAATTTTATTTATTTCTTCTGATCCTGAGAGTGTAAATTTACTTGTAAATATGTAAATATATATCTTATCTTTTTTAGAGGAGGCCTAATAAACAAAATAATAGTCCAAAGGCCTAGAATTTTTATTTTTTGAACCTCGCCCCATTTTGGGTAGTTGGTCTTTGAGTTTCTAGTTTCTTTAGTGGCTTACAGATTATGTATACAAGATTTGATTAAGTTTAGTCCAAAGGACTAGAATTTTCATTTTTTGGCCCTCTCTCCAATTTGGGTAGTTAGTTTTTGCGTCGAAAATAAATGTAGTCCTGGTAAGATCACTTAAATGTAATGATAAACACAAATTGGTGAATATATGGCCTTTCTTTTGGTAGTCTATATTGAACACAAATCTTCAGACAGACAGAAAACAGAAATCCTAACATTTTATATATCAATATTTTTCGATTTTATGGTTTTTAAAAACATGTAATGCTCAGTCCGACAAGGGGCTCTGAGGCCGTCAGTGTATTTGGTTTTTTGACTTGATTGCACATGGAGTCTAGAGTTATTTTTTGACTTGACTGCACATAGAGTCTAGATAAACCTGACTGACACGAGATTGGCGCAGTTAACCTATAATCGGAGTGGGTGCTCATACTTGAGAACGATCGCAGAATAAGTAGATCGAAACGTCGTAGTTATATTGTATTATTTGTTTCAATAAATAATTATAATTAATTATGTGTGATTTAAATAAAAATTCAAATTTTAATAAAATTAATCACAAATATAAAAACTTCAACAGCCTCATTACTGATTTTATATATACTTATAGATATTTAATATTAGATCCTACACAGTGCTACCCGTGGTTGTTTGGTTTTTGCGTTTCTAGTCCCATGAAATTCAAAATAATATGATAGATCTCCAAAAATATCCACATCTGTAATTCAAATACGTATCTCTTGATGAATATGATCTAGTTATAGAATATAATTTTAGAAAGGTACTGGAACGGCCAACTGTGATAATGTTTGAAAAGCTACAAATTTGATAACCCGAAACAAAAATTATTTTGTCAGTTGGGACTCCGTTTCACAGTCGGTCAACCAGATACAAATTTTTACTGTAAGTACGTTTTTGAAGTTAGTTAGTTAGTTAGAAGGAAAATTTGGAGGAACACAAGTTTGTGTGATCTAGACGCAGAAGGTTTTTTATTCACGAGAAGGAGCTGGAAAGTTAAAAACAAATAAATAAGTTGGACAAGAAATGATTGAGCGAAATATTTAGTCTGTAAAATAACAAGTTTAATTACTTTATTGGAAAATTATCAACAGTTATTCAGTCAACAAATATTTACAATATAATGTTCTGTTAAAGTTTAGTTGGATAAAATAATTACAATAAATGATAAGTTTGTTTAAGAAATAAATTCTTGCAAATAGAGTTAATTCTTTGCTTTGATTTTGTTTAGAATGTAAAGTAATATTAAAAATAATACTCTTGGTTTAAAAATAATTAATTATAATTAAATAATAGCATGAGCAATAGGAACCAATTAAAATATCAATTATCTTAATTGGTCTGTGTGGGTTTGTATGTGTGTTTATTAATTATTTTAATTAATAATCGCGAATTATCGATTGGTTAAATATAATCTAAAAATATTCTTATTAATAGATTTGGTCCTCGGAATGTATTTAATGTGATCACAAATGCACGTTCAATTTAATTGGGAAAGAAATGTATTTATGATTCAATAAGGATCTTAAATCTTTTAAATAAGATGAGCTGTTTAATGTTAGGGAGATTTAACTCTTGTTAAAGCAGCTGTATTTCTCTTAATAGAAATAGCGTGAGTGGGAGTGGATTCGAAACGAAATGTTGGTGTATTTGGAAAAGTAAATAGTTGACCTTTAAGCAATGTGCAGGGCTCCTGGAAGGACGGTCACTGCTGGCTGGTAGAAATCCTTGGGAAGAGATATTAGCAAATAATTGGTTCCTTTTGGTAGCGGCCTGTGTGATCCGATGATTCACCGCTTGGACGAAATTCCTATGCGAAATCTTCGTGGAAGCTGGACACAATTAATTGTCTAATCACTTGATAACTTGTAAGCTGATTTCTAGCCTTCAGGGACGAGATTAACTCAAGTAAAAGGTGTAGAAAGGTTCAGCTTGTATCGTTTCCATGTTGCTTGTTTGTTTGTTTGTTTATTAACAACTAATTATTAATAATGGAAAAAATAAATATTAATTGGCATTGTTTTGGATCATGTGACTGGTGCCATAGAGATAGTAATTAAGAGTCAAACTACTAATCACCCAGAGTACCTCCGCCATTTCATAGGACCGCTTTTGCGCGTCCAGGTACCTATATGATTGATATTTTGGATGTTTTGAAGAGGATAATTTGTGATGGTTGTGTGTGAGAAATCTAAATAGATCATGAATTCATTTATTTGGCCAGCCAGCCGCAGCAGTGTTTGCTGATTGCTTTTCAAGTGCAACTCAAGTGTGAAATGTGTAGTATTTCTGGCTCGCGTCACTGGCAGCGTGGGAACCCCCGGGGCGGAGGCCCAGCGCCCCTGTTCACTCACCCCTTATGTTGTACTAACAATTAGTTACACGCAATAAATAGAGCACACGGCGGCCACAATATGTCACAAAGCATCCCTTTTCATCCCTCTCGAGCGGACAATCAATTGTATTTAGAGGAGAGGAAAAATGCCACGGGACAAACAGATGCAAATCAATTTATCCGATTTATTTCAATTGGATTTATTTTTATAAATATAAATAATATAATTTTTATAAAAAAAAAATAAAACCGACTTCAAAAAAAATTAAATTCAACAAATAATATAATAATAACTCAAAAATAAAATAAAATGCACTAAAAGGTATAAAATAATTATCTTATTTACTAGTAGTTACAACTAAATTCACTTTTTGAAGTCGGTGCCAAACATATATATTTTATGAATCGAACTCGACGGATTTTACTTAGTAAGTACTTTTGGCGGGTAAGCTCGATTATATAGTTTGTTTAGCACCGACTTCAAAAAGTGATTTCATGTAAAAATTTCTTCGTTTAGTTGCAACTAAATAAGATAATTATTTTATACCTTTTAGTGCATTTTATTTGATTTTTGAATTATTATTATATTATTTGTTGCATTTAATTTTTTTGAAGTCGGTGTTTAATTTTTTTATAAAAATTATTTTTATTTTTCTCTTTTTTAGTGATGTTATTAATAGTGACTTAAGATAATATTTTGTATGCATCTCGTAAGATATTGGGCGAGTGAATCAGAAAATGATAAAAAAATTCAATTCATAATATAGTAATTCTCTCGAAACGTTTGTGGGTTTTAAATGAACGTTTTAAGATTGTTTTTTTATAAAAGTTTTTATTTATTATAATTTCGATTATTTGCTCATAAGAATTAGAGATTTACGTTATTTCGTCATTGATCATATCATCAGAACTTGACCAAATTAATATGGGACCACCCATAAGGACGATCTTTTTTATAACCTTCCGCGATTGAATTATCATGGTTAACGAATTACAGACACATACATACTTGAAAATAATTTTTCTCCATGTTTCAGATATTTCTATTCAGTCTTATTTTTTGTAGGGTTTCTTCTGCTTAGTGAATGAATAGGTCTAATTGTTTATTTCCCACTACAATATAATTTTATCAGATTTTAATAATTAAAATATCCCCTTTGAATAATTAGAATTACTTTTTTTTTCAAAATGTTTGCTACTTTTCCCCCTATATATTTAAGCCTTTCGGACCTCAAATCTATTTAATCAAATGAGCCATGGCAATGTTCAAATAAAAATTCGGACTTGATTTTAATAAAGTGGTCGTTTTTTTTGTTAGGTTTTCTTCTGCTTAATGAATGAAGGTGTGTATGGTTTGTTTTATGACCCCATGAGATTCTTGATTAGATTTTAGTAAATAAAATATCCCCCTTGAATAATTAGAATTACTTTTTTTTTCAACATTTTTGATACTTTTCTCCCTAAATATTTAACCCTTTCGGACCTCAAGGCTATATAATCGAATGAGCCATGGCAATGTTCATACAAAAAATCGGACTTGTTTTTGATAAAATGGTCTTATTAACCGACTTCAAAAAAAGGAGGAGGTTCTCTATTCGACTGATTTTTTTTTTTTTTTTGTGCCTATGTTACCTCATATCTCCGCCAATTGTGAACCGATTTTGAAAAAAATTTGCATTGGGTCCAGCCTACGTTCCGATTGGTCCCATTTTTTTTCGTAGGTATTAGACGTTTTTTGTTAGGTTTGTTCAGGACTAACTTCTTTGTTTATCAACCGATTTCGATGATTCTTTTTTTATTGGAAAGGGGGTATCTTAGGGATGGTGCCATATTAATTTGGTCAAGTTCTGATGATAGGATCACTATTAATAACATCACTAAAAAGAGAAAAACTAAAACCGACTTCAAAAAAATTAAATGCAACAAATAAAATACACTAAAAGGTATAAAATAATTATATCTTATTTAGTTACAACTAAACGACGAAATATTAACATGAAATTACTTTTTGAAGTTGGTGCCAAACATATACCTTTTATGAATCGCACTCGACGGATCTTACTTAGTACGTTTGGTGGGTACGCTCGCTTATAGGTATAGTTTGTTTGGCACCGACTTCAAAAAGTAATTTCATGTTAATATTTCGTCATTTAGTTGTAACTAAATAAGATAATAATTATTTTATACCTTTTAGTGTATTTTATTTGTTGCATTTAATTTTTTTGAAGTCGGTTTTATTTTTTCTTAAATTTTTTTTTTCAAAAAAGGAGGAGGTTCTCAATTCGACTGATTTTTTTTTTTTTTTTTTGTGTCTATGTTACCTCTTATCTCCGCCAATTGTGAACCGATTTTGATGATTTGTTTTGCATTGGGCTCAGTCTAGATTTCGATTGGTCCCGTTTTTTTTTCATTGGTATTGGACTTTTTTTGATATGTTTGTTCAGGCATAACTTCTTTGTTTATGAACCGATTTTAATGATAGTTTTTTATTGGAAAGAGGGCACCTTACCGGTGATACAATATTAATATTGTCAAGTTCTGATGATATGATCAATGACGAAATAACGTAAATTTCCAATTCTTATGACCGAATAATCGAAATTATAATAATTAAAATCTTAACAGATTTTAATAATTAAAATATCCCCCTTGAATAATTAGAATTACTTTTTTTTCGAAATTTTTGATACTTTTCCCCTAAATATTTAACCCTTTCGGACCTCAAGACTATATAATCAAATGAGCCGTGGTAATGTTCAAACAAAATTCGGCTTGATTTTGATAAAGTGGTCGTTTTTTTTTGTATGTTTTTTTCTGCTAAGTGAATGAATGTGTCTATTGGTTTATATCCCCCCCCCCGCAATATAATCTTAACAGATTTTAATCATTAAAAAAATATCCACCCTGAATAATTAGAATTACTTTTTTTCGAAACTTTTGATGCTTTTCCCCCTAAATATTTAATGCTTTTGGACCTCAAGGCTACATATTTGAATGAGCCATGGCAATGTTCAAACAAAAATTCGGACTTGATTTTGATAAAATGGTCTTGTTTTTCCAGGGTTTCCAGTTAATGAATGTGTCTAGTTGTTTATTTTTCACTCCAATATAATCTTATTATATTTTAATAATTAAAATATCCCCCTTGAATAATTAGAATTACTTTTTTTCAAAATTTTTGATACTTTTCTCCCTAAATATTTAACCCTTTCGGACCTCAAGGATATATAATGAAATGAGCCATGGCAATGTTTAAACAAAAATTCGCACTTGATTTTGATAAAGTGGTCTTATTTTTAGTAGGTTTTCTTCTGCTTAGTGAATGAATGTGTTTATTGGTTTATTTCCCAACACAATATAATCTTATTGGATTTTAATAATTAAAATATCCCCTTTGAATAATTAGAATTACTTTTTTCAAAATGTTTGGTACTTTTCCCCCTATATATTTAAGCCTTTCGGACCTCAAATCTATTTAATCAAATGAGCCATGGCAATGTTCAAATAAAAATTCGGACTTGATTTTAATAAAGTGGTCGTTTTTTTTGTTAGGTTTTCTTCTGCTTAATGAATGAAGGTGTGTATGGTTTGTTTTACGACCCCCATGAGATTCTTGATTAGATTTTAGTAAAATATCCCCCTTGAATAATTAGAATTACTTTTTTTCAACATTTTTGATACTTTTCTCCCTAAATATTTAACCCTTTCGGACCTCAAGGCTATATAATCAAATGAGCCGTGGTAATGTTCAAACAAAATTCGGCTTGATTTTGATAAAGTGGTCGTTTTTTTTTGTATGTTTTTTTCTGCTAAGTGAATGAATGTGTCTATTGGTTTATATCCCCCCCCCCGCAATATAATCTTAACAGATTTTAATCATTAAAAAAATATCCACCCTGAATAATTAGAATTACTTTTTTTCGAAACTTTTGATGCTTTTCCCCCTAAATATTTAATGCTTTTGGACCTCAAGGCTACATATTTGAATGAGCCATGGCAATGTTCAAACAAAAATTCGGACTTGATTTTGATAAAATGGTCTTGTTTTTCCAGGGTTTCCAGTTAATGAATGTGTCTAGTTGTTTATTTTTCACTCCAATATAATCTTATTATATTTTAATAATTAAAATATCCCCCTTGAATAATTAGAATTACTTTTTTTCAAAATTTTTGATACTTTTCTCCCTAAATATTTAACCCTTTCGGACCTCAAGGATATATAATGAAATGAGCCATGGCAATGTTTAAACAAAAATTCGCACTTGATTTTGATAAAGTGGTCTTATTTTTAGTAGGTTTTCTTCTGCTTAGTGAATGAATGTGTTTATTGGTTTATTTCCCAACACAATATAATCTTATTGGATTTTAATAATTAAAATATCCCCTTTGAATAATTAGAATTACTTTTTTTCAAAATGTTTGGTACTTTTCCCCCTATATATTTAAGCCTTTCGGACCTCAAATCTATTTAATCAAATGAGCCATGGCAATGTTCAAATAAAAATTCGGACTTGATTTTAATAAAGTGGTCGTTTTTTTGTTAGGTTTTCTTCTGCTTAATGAATGAAGGTGTGTATGGTTTGTTTTACGACCCCCATGAGATTCTTGATTAGATTTTAGTAAAATATCCCCCTTGAATAATTAGAATTACTTTTTTTCAACATTTTTGATACTTTTCTCCCTAAATATTTAACCCTTTCGGACCTCAAGGCTATATAATCGAATGAGCCATGGCAATGTTCAAACATAATTTCGGACTTGAATTTGATAAACTGGTCTTATTTTTTGTAGGTTTTCTTGTGCTTAGTGAATGAATGTGTCTATTGGTTTATTAACCACCGCGATATAATCTTAACAGATTTTAATAATTAAAATATCCCCCTTGAATTATTAGAATTACTTTTTCAAAATTTTTGATACTTTTCCCCCTAAATATTTAACCCTTTCGGACCTTAAGGCTATATAATTAAATGAGCCATGGGTATTCAAACAAAAATTCGGACTTGAAATTGATAAAGTTCTAATTTCTCCTAATTAGTGATTGAATGTGTCTATTGTTTTGTTTGTCACCCCAATCGAAGTTTGATTAGAATTTAATTATTAAATCATCTCTCTTGAATAATTATAATTACATATTCCTCAATATTTATAATACTTTTCCCGTGGATTATTTAACCCTTTCGGGGCACAGGCTATATAATCAAATGAGCTATGGGTGTTCAGTCAAAAATTGATAAAGTGCTCGTATTTTTTGATAAATTTTCACCTGATTATAGATTGAATGTGTCTATTGGTTTGTTTGTCACCCCTATAGAACCTTGATTAAATTTTATTTACTAAAATATCTCCCTTGAATAATTAGAATTTCATTTTCCTCAAAATTTTTACCACTTTTCCCGTGAAATATTTAATCCTTTCGGACCTTTGGCTATATAATAAATAGAATGAGTCATGAGTGTTCAAAGAAAAATTCGTACTTGAAATTGATGAAATGGAGATGTTTTTTGATAATTTGTCATCTCATTATTGAATGAATGTGTTTGTTTGATACTACAAAAGAATATTAATTAGACTTTAATAATTAAAATATTTCAGGTGTTGTTTATGTTTGCCTAAATTTTATTTTCCATTTCTACAGATCATCTGCTAGTTGAATCTCCGTACTGGCATCTCTACTACCCATAATCTGAGTCGAGTAATGTAAGTAAACAATTATGTAGATATTTTTACTAAAAATTCATTTTTATTATATTAATGTACAATACATATTAGCGTGGGTCAAAAAAATCCATTATTTTTTTACAAGTGACACGGAAAAATGGGTTGCTAGACACCTTAAAAAAATTATTTCTAAATATGAGCTCTTAATTTTAATAGGAAGGTCCTCCGCATCGCAGTTTCTTATTTTTTCTCAGTCCAATGAAAAAAATCATACCTCATCATTAATTGATTGTACAGAAAAATATTCTTGAAGAATTTCGTAGGAAATTTAATGCTCTACAAAAAGGTATCTTATATTTTATCAGTAAACCTATACCATTTGAAAGATATTGAAGATTTAAGTTTGATTATTTTGAGACAAATTTCATTTTTGTTTATGAATTTTTATAACTCAACAATAAATGGCTATTATAAAATTCGCAATACAAATTTTTGTAGGAAATTAACTGCTCTATAAAAAAGGTGTCTTATGTTTTGGCGGTTAAATTAAGCGTTCAAAAGATATTTATCATCAAACTTTCATGTGTAAAGATTTTAAGAGTTTTTGATTAGATATTCGAAAAATTTCAATTTCATTTAGGAATTTCATACAAATTTCATTTTTTGTCATTAATATAAGTATTATTTGAGTTTTATTTTCAAAATTTTTGAAATTTTTTTTTCATTATTCTAAACATTTTATTTTTAATCATTAGAAATCACAATATGTTGTTTTTTTTTCAATAACGTCTTCAAAACGTCTTTAAGCATTTTTCCACTATAGCTGGATATTGCCCTAGAGAAAATTTATTTTAAATTTGTAAATGTATTCAACACTTATAAAATTAAATTGAAATTTTTCGAATATCTAATCAAAAACTCTTAAAATCTTTACACATGAAAGTTTAATGATAAATATCTTTTGAACGCTTAATTTAACCGCCAAAACATAAGACACTCTTTTTTATAGAGCAGTTAATTTCCTACAAAAATTTGTATTGCGAATTTTATAATAGTCATTTATTGTCGAGTTATATAATTCATAAACAAAAATGAAATTTGTCTTAAAATAATCAAACTAAATCTTCAATATCTTTCAAATGGTAAGGTTTACTGATAAAATATAAAATACTTTTTTGTAGAGCATTAAATTTCCTACGAAATTCTTCAAGAACATTTTTCTGTACAATCAATTAATGATGAGGTATGATTTTTTTCTATTGGACTGAGAAAAAAATAAGAAACTGCGATGCGGAGGATCTTCCTATTAAAATTAAGAGCTCATATTTAGAAATAATTTTTTTAAGGTGTCTAGCAACCCATTTTTCCGTGTCACTTGTAAAAAAAAATAATGGATTATTTTGACCCACCCTAATACATATATTGAAATTGAGAGATTATATTTTCAAATGGACCACGAGCGATACTTGCATTAAATATTTTCCTTGAATAAATAGAATTACATTTTACTCAAAATTTTTAATACTTTACCTGTGAAATATTTAACCCTTTCAGACCACAGGGTATATTATCAAATGAGCCATGGGTGTTCAAAAAAAAATTCGGACTTGACAATGATAAAGTGCTCGTATGTTTTGATAAATTTTCTCCTGATTAGTGATTGAATGTGTCTATTGGTTAGTTGGTCACCCCATTAGAATTTTGATAGGACTATAATTATTTAAATATCTCCCTTGAACAATTAGAATTACATTTTTCTCAAAATTTTTAACACTTTTCCCGTGAAATATTTAAACCTTTCGGGGCACAAGCTATATAATCAAATGAGCCATGGGTGTTCAGTCAAAATTTGGAACTTGAAATTGATAAATTGCTCGTATTTTTTGATAAATTTTCACCTGATTAGTGATTGAATGTGTCTATTGGTTTGTTTGTCACCACATTAGAATCTTGATAGACTTTAATTATTAAAATATCTCCCTTGAATAATTATAATTACATATTTCTCAAAATTTTTAATATTTTTCCCACAATTATTTAACCCTTTCGGGGCTCAGGCTATATAATAGAATGAACCATGGTGGTGTTCAAACGAAAATTAGTATTTGAAATTGATAAATTATTCGTATTTTTTTTATAGATTTTTCCTGGTTAGTAAATGAATGTGTCTATTGGTTTGATACCCCAATAGAACCTTGATTAGATTTTATTTACTAAAATATCTCCCTTGATTAATGAGAATTACATTTTTCTGAATTTTTTTTAAAGATTATATTTTCAATTGGACCACGAGCGATACTTAAATAAAATATTTCCCTTGAATAAATAGAATTACAATTTTCTCAAAATTTTTGATCCTTTTCCCCCTATATTTTTAACCCTTTCAGACCTCAAGGTGATTTAATCAAATGAGCCATGGCTATGTTCAAACAAAAATTCAGACTTGATTTTATTAAAGTGGTCGTTTTTTTGTTGGGTTTTCTTCTGCTTAATGAATGAAGGTGTGTATGGTTTGTTTTACGACCCCATGAGAATCTTGATTAGATTTTAATAATTAAAATATCTCCCTTCAATAATTAGAATTTCATTTTTCACAAAATTTTTAATACTTTTCCCCCTAAATATTTAAACCTTTTTGAGCTCAGTCTATATAATCGCATGATCCATGGCGGTGTTCAGTCAAAAAATGGAACTTGAAATTGATAAAGTGCTCGTATTTTTTGATAAATTTTCACCTGATTAGTAATTGAATGTGTCTATTGGTTTGTTTGTCACCCCTTGATTAAATTTTATTTACTAAAATATCTCCCTTGATTAATTAGAATTACATTTTTCTCAAAATTTTTAATATTTTTCCCCCAAATTATTTAACTTTTTTTGACCTCAGCCTATATAATCTAATGAGCTCTTGCGCTAATAAAAAGAAAATTCGCACTTGAAATTGATAAATGGTAGTAAATTTTTACAGATTATCTCCGGGCTAGTAAATGAATGCATCTATTGGTTTATTTGTCACCCCTATAGAACCTCAATTAATTTTTATTAAGTAAAATATCTCCCTTGAATAATTAGAATTACATTTTTCTGAAAATTTTTAATACTTTTCACCCCAAAATATTTAAGCCTTTTTCACCTCAGTCTATATATAATCGAATAAGCCATGGAAAACGAAATTTTGACTTGAAATTGATAAAGTTTTCGTATTTCTTGATTGATTTTTTCTCTCTGTAGAGAATGAATGTGTATATTGATTTGTTTGTCACCACAATAGAAGCTTGATTAGACTTTATTTATTAAAATATCTCACTTGATTAATTATAATTAAGTTTTCCTTAAAATTTTTAATAATTTTCCCGTGAAATATTTAACCCTTTTTGGAGCACAAGCTATATAATCAAATGATCCATGGGTGTTTAAACAAAAATTCTGGCTTGAAATCGATAAAATGCTCGTATTTTTTGTTAAATTTTCTCCTGATTAATGATTCAATGTGTCTATTGGTTTGTTTTTCACCCCTATAGAACCTCAATTAGATTTTATTAACCTAAATATTTCCTTTGAACAATTAAAACTACATTTTTCTCAAAATTTTTAATACTTTTCCCCCAAAAATATTTAAGCCTTTTTGACCTCAGGCTATATAATCGAATGACCCATGGCGGTGTTCAAACAAAAATTCGGACTTGAAATTGATGAAGCACTTGTATTTTTTGATAACTTTTCTCCTGATTTGTGATTGAATGTGTCTATTGGTTTGTTGGTCACCCCATTAGATGATTGATTAGACTTTAATTATTAAAATATCACCCTTAATAAATATAATTACATTTTCCTCAAAATTATTAATACTTTTCTCATGAAATATTTAATCCTTTCGGACCACAGGCTATATAATCAAATGAGCCATGGGTTTTCAAACGGACTTGAAATTGATAAAGTGCTTGTATTTTTTAATAAATTATTGATTGAATGTGTCTATTGATTTGTTTGTCACCCCAATTAAAACTTAATCAGACTTTAATTATTAAAATATCTCCCTTGCATATAAAGAATTATATTTTTCTCAAAATTTCTAATACTTTTCCCTTGAAATATTTAACCCTTTCGGACCTCAGGCTATATAATCGAACGAGCCAATGGCTTTCAATCAAAAAATCCGGCTTGAAAATGATAAATTCTTTCCTGATTAGTGATTTAATGTTTCTATATTTTTTTGTCATCCCAATAGATTAGATTTTGATTGATTAGACTTTAATTATCAAAATATTTCCCTTGAATAATTAGAATTACATTTTTCTCAAAATTTTTAATACTTTTCCCCCCAAAATATTTAAGCCTTTTTCACCTCAGTCTATATAATCTAATGAGCCATAGGTGTTAAGTCAAAAATCGGATTTGAAATTGATAAAGTGCCCATATTTTTTGATAAATTTTCTCCTGATTAGTGATTGAATGTGTCTTTTGGTTTGGTTGTCACCCCAATAGAATCTTGATTAGACTTTATTTATTATAATATCTAATAATAAAACTTTAGCAAGATGCGAGGTAGGTTTCACAAAAAAGGAAATAAAACAAAATAGAGTTTCGAATTCGATATATTTCGGGGGTGAGCACATGTCATCAGTTTTTTCTTACTTCTGATGATGGGCTCACCCCGGAAATATATCGATTCAAAACTCAATTTTATTTTATTTCCTTTTTTTGTGAAACCTACCTCTCATCTTGCTCACGTTTTATTATTATATTAAAATGTTTCACCTAGAACCAACACCTATCTCCTTAAATGTTATTAAAATATCTCCCTTGAAATTTTTAATACTTTTCCCCCGAATTGTTAAGGGACAATGGTGTTGGTTCTTGGTGAAACATATTATATAAATTGAAAAAAAAATTTCAAAAATATTTATGAGAAACTCTACAACCTACCTAGTATTTTATATTTTAAAATTTTCTAAAAAATTATTCAAAAAAATTTTCTTCACTTAATTATTTATTTATTAGAGATTATAATTTTGAAGTTTTGACCTTCATCAATGTAAGATTATTATTTATACCATGATTTCTATTACTAAAACTATAAATTTTTGATTTAGACTTTGTGTCGAGATAATATTGTATTCATTTAAACTCGAATGAAAATGAAAAAACACCAATTGATTTTAAATTAAAAAACATTGAATATATATTAATCAACGAGGCAAATTTGAAATATAATTGTCAGTTCGGATTTTAAACTGACAGCTCCAATTGATTTTCATTAACTAGGCAAATTTGAAATATAATTTTAATTTGCACTCGAATTTTGAAATGAAAGATTCTAAAAGACTTTAAATTAAGAAACATTAAATATATTCATTAATCAAACAATCAAACATTCCATCGCCTCCCAATCGATCGCAGACCCCAAAGATCGAAAATAATTTTCTCTTCACCCGGGGCGCGACCACAACGAGGCCGTGCAAAGACAATTAATAACAAATTTAAATTTAGGGAACGAAGAAAAGTTTATTATTATTATTACAGACAAAAGGATCAGCCGGGGCTCGAACCCGGGATCCCTGCATATGTACTGCAATGCTTTGTCATAAGAGTTTTAACTCCTATATCCACCAAGCTACTGATCCCTGAACCCAAACTAATACCTTTTGTCTATATGAATTATGGAATTTCTTTTTAATCCTCTCCTCGTTCATTTTTCGCAGCCTAGGCCTTGATTCATTAATTAAACAATTAAGAAATTCCATAATTCATATAGACAAAGGGTATTAGTTTGGGTTCAGGGATCAGTAGCTTAGTGGATATAGGAGTTAAAACTCTTATGACAAAGCATTGCAGTACATATGCAAAGATCCCGGGTTCGAGCCCCGGCTGATCCTTTTGTCTGTAATAATAATAATAAACTTTTCTTCGTTCCCTAAATTTAAATTTGTTATTAATTGTCTTTACACGGCCTCGTTGTGGTCGAGCCCCGGGTGAAGAGAAAATTATTTTCGATCTTTGGGGTCTGCGATCGATTGGGAGGCGATGGAATATTTAATTGTTTAATTAATGAATCAAGGCCTAGGCTGCGAAAAATGAACGAGGAGAGGATTAAAAAGAAATTCCATAATTCATATAGACAAAGGGTATTAGTTTGGGTTCAGGGATCAGTAGCTTAGTGGATATAGGAGTTAAAACTCTTATGACAAAGCATTGCAGTACATATGCAAAGATCCCGGGTTCGAGCCCCGGCTGATCCTTTTGTCTGTAATAATAATAATAAACTTTTCTTCGTTCCCTAAATTTAAATTTGTTATTAAATATATTTTTTGTAATTAATTAAATTAATTGAACCGCGTAAATTTGAATAATTTCCATGATTCAGCCTGCGAATTTTTTGCAGTTCATAAATCATTTCATTATTTTTGTTTTGAAAAGGAAAAATGAAATTTTAATTTTAATTTTAAATTTAAATGTATTCATAATTATTCCACCCCCCCCCCCCCCCCCCGCGACTCAAAAATTAAAGAGGCGAAACTTTTAAGAGACGATGTATTTTCGGTAGTTTACGGGTATACATTTGGAGTGTGGTTTTTTAAGAGGAATAAAATTTTTGGACCGAGACGCTCCCCGCCAGGGCACCAGCCCGGAGGGCCGAGCTTCGAGGGCGTGCCGAAGGCACGCACGAAAAGCTCATATTTAAATAAATATAATAAATATTTAAATAAAAACAGCAAAAATAATATTCTTTGTTTTTTATTAAAATCCAAATCAAGTTATGTTAATATATTTTTTTACATAATAAATATATTTCATTTAAACCACATTAATTTTTTTACATAATAAATATATTTAATTTCTCTTGTTTGATTTAGTCAATGGCGACGCAGTTGTTGTCCATCTGAAAAAAAGAAAGATTTTAAATTAATATATTTTATAAATTATAATATTTCATTTAGAGTTAGTCAAGGAGTTAGTTAAATAACTGGTATTTTTCTTTTACAGATCAATTTAGGCTCAATCTACTTCCTACTTGCTCGGTGTTCATCTTCAAGAAAATGAATTATTCTAATATATATATACGAGCTTTTCGTGCGTGCCTTCGGCACGCCCTCGAAGCTCGGCCCTCCGGGCTGGTGCCCTGGCGGGCAGCGTCTCGGTCCAAAAATCTTATTCCTCTTAAAAACCACACTCCAAATGTATACCCGTAAACTACAGAAAATACATCGTCTCTTAAAAAGTTTCGCCTCTTTAATTTTTGAGTGGCCTGGGGGGGGGGGGGGGAACAATTATCAATATATTTAATGTTTCTTAATTTAAAATGAATTGGAGTCTTTCATTTCAAAATTCGAGTCCAAATAAGAATTATATTTCAAATTTGCCTGGTTAATGAAAATCGATTGGAGCCATCAGTTTAAAATCCGAGCTGACAATTATATTTCAAATTTGCCTCGTTAATTAATATATATTTAATGTTTCTTAATTTAAAATCTATTGGTGATTTTTAATTTTCATTCGAGTTCAAATGAATACAATATTATCTCGACACAAAGTCTAAATCAAAAATATATAGTTTTAGTAACAGAAATCAAGGTATAAATATTAATGTTACATTGGTCTAATGGCTAGAGCTCATGCCCTTAGTTCAAGAATTTCTAGGCAAGAGGGTAATTTTTTTAGAGAAATTTCTCTAAGCGTTGTTACAAATATATATAGTATAAGACGTATGTTTCGTCATTTTATTTTTGACTTTCTCAGCGACTTATTTCTCAACTCAATTGTCCAATATCATTATGAGAAACATTCTTTTTTCTTCTCTTCCAATTTTTTTAGATAGAATATTTCACATAATTATCGGAAATTGATTTGAGAATTAAGTTGCTGAGAAAGTCACAAATAAAATGACGAAACGTGTACGTCTTATTTAATATAAAACTAATTAAATTAAGGATATGATTAACCAAACGATTAATCAGAAAAATTTACTATCTTTTGATTAGAGTATATTTCATGTATCTGTGATTTCAATTTCGATATAAAGTTTTTAATTTGACCGGGCCATATTCGATCTTGTTTGAAATTGATCGCCGGGACATCTAGTGGCGAAAAAAGGAAGCTAAGTGTTGTTACAAATCTTATATAGTATAATTATATATATGATTGAATTTGTATAATAGTACCTATATGTAATAATGTATATGATTGAATTTGTATAATAATATGTTATAATATATATGATTTAATTTATATAATAGTAAGTAATAATATATATGATTTAATTTGTATAATAGTATGTAAAGAAAAAAGTTGTCAAATAAATTTTATTTTCAAAAGACCCCCCCCCCCTTTCATTTCAAAATACCATTCCTATAATATTCATTGACTGCCCGGCCATCCTGCTTACCTACGCCGGCCGAAAGCCAGCGGAGTCGCTTGAGTCCCGCAGTAGGGATGACCCCTCCGCCTGGGATACCTCTCCTGGGGGCGGCTGGCAAGCAAGTCATGGAACTGTACTTGATGCAGTCTTTGGAAGATTTTTAGAAATTTCATTGCTTATTATAGCTACCATAAGTCAAGTGTTACTTTTATAGGATTAAATAATGATACTAATAATGTACATACCCAAAATTCTAATGTACATATTCAAGAATTGTAACTAAGAATAAAATATATTTTATAATGAATAAAAGATTTTATGAATAAATAACCTTTCCTTACATTATCATATTGATATACATAAAATTTAAGTAATAACTTAAGCTTTCCTCAAGTTAAACAATTTCAATATTAAATAGTTCAACTTAGATTAGTTTAAGTTATCACTTCTGACGCGCGTCCAGAGACGCACACATTTTTTTTAATAATAATATAATCTTTGTTAGGTTTTTACAAAAGAAATTACTCATGCTTCACATTGGATAAAGTAAAAATGAAAGCCATTTCTTAAGAATATATCCTCGAAAAGTTATATAATAATAATTAATAAGCAATATATTTTCAGCCAGAATTAAACAAAAGTGAAATAAAATCTAATTTTTTTTTCAACGTTTTTATCTCTTCCGTTCATAAAATTTAGTACTTTACTCCAGTACTTTTTTAGTTTTTTCTAAATATCTTGAAAATAGCTTGACCAATTTTGATAAAATTTCATCTGCATCCCGGACAAGTATTGAATAATCATCTCCAATAGCTCGGATTCACTAGAAGTAATTCTCTAGACAAATTGAAATTTTATATAAAAACTACCTTTAAAAATATCCCACAAGTTTCAAATCTCTATCTCAACCTTTGCCGAACAGCGATGAAAGTTTTCCATCTATAAATAGCATGGGGTTTTGGCATTGAACGATCAATTTTTTATTCCGTCCAAAATAATCTTTCAAAAAATGTGAAACTCCGTAGAATTTATCCTTATAATAGTAGCTATCCCTTAGAATTTTCACAGATTTTTAGCTGATATAATTTTTGAGTCTATAATTTACTAAAGATAGGATATAACAGTAATTTTTCTAGCTGTAACTCCAAGATTATAATAGCTAAAAATCTGTAAAAATTCTAAGGGATAGCTACTATTATAAGAATAAAGTCAATTGAGTTTCAAATTTTTTGAACAATTATTTTGGCCGGAACAAAAAATTGATCGTACAATACAGATTGAGAATAAAAATAAAAACAAAATGGTATTAAAAATATTTATTATCAAAATGAGAATTTAACTAAAAAATGTTTTTATAATAATAAGTAAATTATAAATTCGCCCTCCCTGATTTTGCTGGCTTTGAAGCGCAAAAGTTTCGGTTTGAGCTGCCTTGAGTTTGAATTCATGGAGACGCCTTGTTTGTAGGCAACTAGGTAAACTAGAAAGAAGGGAGCGAGGGGGAATTGACCCCGGGAGGGAGGGAAGCCTTCTAGAGCACATTAGCCATGGATTGGCGAAAAAATCGGTTTATCTTGTAAACCATTAGAACAGTGCTTGTTAACCGGAGGTACACGGAAGTGTGACAGGGGGTTAAGGAGGATCGAGACAGCTTATCTATCTGCTTAATCTAGGAAAAAACCATTTGTATTTCTGCAGGGTAACTTCTGCCTAATAAATTTTAATTTAAAAATTTTTTGATTTGGAAATATGTGCACATATTTTTATAGTCTTGTAATTAAATTATAATCATTGAGACGACGGATGAAGCCTGTTGCGAAAATCAATGTGAATTCTTTGATTTTTTAAATTTCTTTAGTCAGATTTTTTAATTTCTTCAGACAAGTGATTTTATTTAAAACATTAAAATTATTAAAATCGAATGAAAAATTGTAGGTAGATCACTTACTACTTATATAGGGACGAGAAGAACGGCCACAAAGTACTCATCAATTCTGGATTCTTAATGCCGTAACCCAGCCCCCTTTCATCTGAAAAATAGAAAAAATTCATTTTAATATGATAAAATGTCAATTAAGTATGAGAAAATATAAACTTAGAAAAATGTAAAATAGTTATTTTTTGAGATTATTTAAATCAAAAATTTTCAAAATAATTAACATTTAAATAATAAAAAACAGAATTTGAGTTAATCGATATACATTTTTTTTTCAAAATTTAAGAAAAATACTATTTTTATTTTAATTAAATGCTGATTAAGAGTCCTCAAAATAGTGATGAGCAGAATTGGTCTTGGTCTTGCTTTGCTCATCGCTAATATTAATACTCAAAAACAAAATAATAATAATAATTTTCTTAAAAGTGATTAGGACTTTCTAAACACCCTATAGAAGATTTTACAAACACACCCTCAGCCTATATTAATTAGTGAAGAGCAGAATTGGTCTTGGTCTTGGTCTTGCTTAGCTCATCACTAATATTAATACTCAAAATCAAAATAATAATAATATTTTTCTTAAAAGTAATCAGGACTTTCTAAACACCCTTTAGAAGACTTTACAAACACACCCTCTGCCTATATTGGTCTTGGTCTTGCTTTGCTCATCACTACTCCAAAATTATTAATCTAAATAAACTAGTATAAAATCACGCGAATTAAAAAATAGATCGGCGTCATTCCACTAAAATTTCTGATTTTTAAAAAAAATAATTATTTCCACTTAGTGAGATGGAAATATGGATAATTTGTACTTAATTAGATTGTGAAATTCACCTGAGATTCGGTGATTTGTTGAATGGTTAATTAGAACCATTTGGACGCGTGGCCCTGGTCACCGAGTACTGAGCCCGCTTGCCTTGCAAGCGAAGCCGAGTGGAGGGGCGAGCGAGCCTAACGGGACTTGTACTAGGAAGTTTGCAAAGGACTAGTACAAGGGGCGAAGAGGAGAGGAAGAGCCGTAATTCAACATATTTAAAGAATAAAATATAATAAATTAAATAAAATAATTTAAAAAACATTTAAATCTTAAAAGTTGAACGTTTACATAAAAAATAATTTTTATAAAAAAAAATAAAACCGACTTCGAAAAAATTAAATGCAACAAATAAAATAATATAACTCAAAAATAAAATAAAATACACTAAAAGGTATAAAATAATAATCTATTTTTAACCGACTTCAAAAAAGGAGGAGGTTCTCTATTTGACTGAATTTTTTTTTTTTGTGCCTATGTTACCTCATATCTCCGCCAATTGTCAACCGATTTTGAAAATTTTTTTTGCATTGGGTCCAGTCTAGCTTCCGATTAGTCCCATTTTTTTCGATTTTTTTCATAGGTATTAGACCTTTTTGATTAGGTTTGTTTAGACCTAACCTCTTTGTTTATGAACCGATTTCGATGGTTCTTTTTTTATCCGAAAGGGGTGTCTTAGGGATGGTGTCATATTAATTTGGTCAAGTTCTGATGATATGATCACTATTAATAACATCACTAAAAAGAGAAAAATAAAAATTTTTAAGAAAATAATAAAAACCGACTTCAAAAAATTAAATGCAACAAATAAAATACACTAAAAGGTATAAAATAATTATTATCTTATTTAGTTACAACTAAACGACGAAATATTAACACGAAATTACTTTTTGAATTCGGTACCAAACAAACTATACCTATAAGCGGGCATATCCTCCAAACGTACTAAGTAAGATCCGTCGAGTGCGATTCATAAAAGGTATATGTTTGGCACCGACTTCAAAAAGTAATTTCGTGTTAAATTTCGTCGTTTAGTTGTAACTAAATAAGATAATAATTATTTTATACCTTTTAGTGTATTTTATTTGTTGCATTTAATTTTTTGAAGTCGGTTTTTATTTTTTTCTTAAAAATTTTTTAGTTACAACTAAACGACGAAATATTTACATGAAATCACTTTTTGAAGTCGGTGCCAAACATATACATTTTATGAATCTCTTTTTAGTGATGTTATTAATAGTCACTTAATATAATACCTTGCATGCATCTCGTAAGAGAAAGGGTCGGGCGAATGAATCAGAAAATGATAATAAAATTAAATTCATAAATATAGAAATTCTCTAGAAACGTTTGTGGGTTTTAAATGAACGTTTTTTTTTTATAAAAGATTTTATTTATTATAATTTCGATTATTTGCTCATAAGAATTGGATATTTACTTTAATTCGTCATTGATCATTTCATTAGAACTTGACTAAATTAATATGGGACCACCCATAAGGTACCCTGTTTCCAATAGATATAGGAAATCATAATTTCGTCAAAAAAAAACTCGAAAAAAATTACTTTTTTTACCCTTGAATTTTAAGAGAAAGTTGATAAGGGTCCCCCATTATCATCTGTTTTCCAATTCTTTTAGAAAATAAATATTTGAATTTCGAAGGGATTATACTTATTTCTAGTAGAGTATTTCATAATGATATATGATATTTAATTAATTAATTTAGTTTGAGTTTTGAGACTTTCCTTCATGAACAGTCTTAATATAAATAAATATTCTTATAATAGTTCAATTTGTCGATATTTGCAGAATTAAAATTTCTAATGAAATCACCAAAGTTTGTCGACTTATAAACTCGAGCTGTTGGGGTTCGATTCCCAAGGGGTGAATACAACTCTGTGTAATAAATAATATCCATAACATATTAGAAGTATTTTCTTATTGGAGAGACGGAGAGAAGTTACAAATTAAAAACAGTTTTTAATCTGTAAACTCCTGATGATGGACTAATATATTGAGTTTGTATAAACCTCTGAGTTTTATTTCATTCACTGTGAAACTACACACCCTTTACTTTATTAATTACTATCATGTTTCACTTAAAACCTACACTACTTTCCCTAAGTAAAAAAAAATTATCTCTTAGTTAAGAATTAAAAAAAAAATTATTGCCTGTTTATTTGGAAAAATAACTTCAAAAGTACTTTTAATCTAAAGTTGCTAAAAAAGGTGACTATTTTTAATTAATAAAATAAATATTCATATAACGTTTCAGTTTGTTTTTTATTTAAATTAAGTAATTTCACTACATGGAAAATAATTTATTTGAAAACATTTTAAAGAAAATATTGTAAGTAGAATTATTTTTCTGTTTTCTTTTTGTTAATTTGTGGAATGGTCGGATCGAGTTGCCCATCTGAAAAAAACAAGATTGGAATTAATATATTTTATAAAATTGGAAATATAATTATATTTTATATGACGAATTAGAATTATATTTAAATATTAATTTATTTAAATTTAATTATATTCTCTAATAATTTTATGTATTTCTTTTACAGATCACTTGCTGATTCAATCTCCTGCTTACTGTTCATCTCCAAGAAAATTTATTATCTTTTGAATATGATAATATTTTGTAAGTTTAAATAATTATATATTATATGTTTGAATAATAATTGATGTGTATGTATAAAAAAAATGAATAAATAATATTTATTAAAAGAAACCCCTCTTTCATTTCAAAATTCCTAATGAGATCCTTTGAAAGCCAAGCCCCTTCATCACCTCTAACTCCGCCGGCCGGCTGGCATCCCGGTTGCCCGGTCGCCCCTTAGCGGCGGGCGGGGAGGAGCTTCTCCCCTGCTCGAGCCGCTTCTCCGCCGGGAGTCGGACGGCTCCGCTGGCTTTCGGCTGGCCGCTTGGAGGGGACACTGGCTATATAAGTCGTGTTTCGCGCTGGGTGGTTGGTTGGGGGAGGATGGTGGTGGGATGCACACCTCAACACATATTGTCTGGATCAGGAGGTCCAAGAGAATTGAAAAAATATATTTTTTTTAAAATATATCGCTTTTTTTATTTATAGTAGTAGTAAATCTGTATATATACTTGTAATTTTTTTTCATTTTATTAGATTTATAGTAGTAGTAAAACTCGACTTATGTGATTTATAGTAGTAGTAAATCTGTATATAGACTCGTAATTTTTTTTCATTTTATTAGATTTATAGTAGTAGTAAAACTCGACTTTGGTATTTTCATCTATTAAGTAGTAAGTAAGTAAGTAGTAAAAAAGCATTTGGACTTTTAATTTTTTTTATCATTTTATTGAATTTATAGTGGGCCCTTATCAACATTATCTTAAAATTAAAGGGTACTACTTTTTTCGAGTTTCTTAAATTATAATTTTCTATATCTTTATAATACTCTATACTAGGAATAAGTATAATCCCTTGGAAATTCAAATATTTATTTTCTAAAAAAAATTGGAAAACTGATGATAAGGGGGACCCTTTCAACTTTCTATTAAAATTCAAGGGTACAAAATGAAATAAAGTCGATTTCTCTATGTCTTCAGCAATGGTTACCAATAAAAACCGAAACGTCAAAAATCCAATATAGAATGATTATTCCTCAAGTACTAGATGAGAATCAATCGCTATTTTTGGTTTAAAGTCGATTTCTCTATGTCTTCAGCAATGGTTACTAATAAAAACCGAAACGTCAAAAATCCAATATAGAATGATTATTCCTCAAGTACTAGATGAGAATCAATCGCTATTTTTGGTTTAAAGTCGATTTCTCTGTCTTCAGCAAAGGTAATGATAAGATAACAACGCAGTTGCTATGGTTACTTATAAAAATTCCTCCCAAATTTTTAGCATTTCACAGAGAGAAGCCTATCCATTCTTAATTAAGCAAGGCTAAATGAGCTATATTAAAACTTTCAAATGAATAAATTTTAATGAATTTAAAAAATTAAAAAAAGTACTCTCTTACTCTAGAGTAAAGTACTTTAAAATATAATTTTACTAAAAACTTTATTTAACCTTTTTTGTGGTCCCCAAGGTACTTAATTAGAATATTAAATTTCATCAAAATTGGTTAAGTCATTTTCAAGATATTTAGAAAAAACTAAAAAAGTACTAAAATAAAGTACTAATGTTTGTGGGCCGATATGTACCAAAAACTAATCAGCGGTTCATTTTGTTAAACTAATGGTAGGTTTTCCAATTTCATTTCAATTGGTGTAACGGTGTGGAAAAAATCGTGGGCCAAAAAAACGATAACATCCATACATCCGCACGCACTAAATGAAAAAATGGCACTTTTTGGCCTCTCGACGAGACCCCATGTAATTTTTGGCAAAACCGTCACGTGCTAAAATTCAACATAATTGAATACTACAATTTGTGACTTTAATTGAGTTCATGGGTTCCGTAGTCTTTATCTGAGGACCCTCTGAAGTCGCGCTTGCCGCGAGAGCGATTCCAATACTTTCTCCCATGCTTCGCATTGGATAAAGTAAAAAATTATTATTGAAAAACTGAACAAAATTCATCTGTTTCGATTCCCCAAAGAATCAGACAGATGAGAATTGTAGTAAATTTATAACAACCATACTATTAGGAAAATAGAAGAAAAACGCGATTGAACTAGAGAGTTGAATATATATAAGATTTGATTATAGGATCTAGTCAGGGGATCCATCGCCTAGATGGAGAAGGCATTTGCGGGCTTAACGCAGAAGATGTCGGATCATACCCGGCTGGGTCCTGTATCTTTTTTCAACTCTTGGTTCACTATCAAAACGAGTCTGGTCCCAAGTGCACCATAATAGGGCAGTGACCGGATAAAAGTTTTAACTTTCGATTTCATTTAAATGTTAACATATAAACATTCTAAATAAAAAAATTATTATTGAAAAACTGAACAAAATTCATCTGTTTCGATTCCCCAAAGAATCAGACAGATGAGAATTGTAGTAAATTTATTATATATATATATTGCAGTAAAAGCCCATTTTTAGTATGAACGGGTTCTTACTAGTTAAAACTCGTTTCACTGAATACCTTTGTGGCAACTAGAGTTTACTGATATTGTTTGAGTTTGGTTTAAAGGTCTAGAATCTTCAATTTTTACCTTCCGCCTCATTTTGGACTCGCAGTTCCTACGTACTTGCATAGAAACGCCTGCCATTTATTAGTGGTGGTGTATCAGTTGCCGTCTTGGGGTTCAATGTTTTAAACAAAAACGCATCAGGCTATTGCATATTGCTACGGTCTTCAGTGCTGAGCGTTAGTCAATCTATCGACGCGTGGCAAGGATTATTATTTAATATTCATCTTATAAAAGTATATAATATGTAAGAGCATTTGTAAATAAATAATTCCTCGTTGTAAAATTTGAATGTGTATTCAGGCCCCGCAAATGGTCAAGCCTGCCCTGCAAGTCCCACTCGCATTTAGGCTTCTTGTTTTGACAGAGAGATGAAAAAATATAATTTCATTGAAATATCTCGAAAAAAGTAATCTTTTTGCCAACTTTGGTTTAAAAAGACAATGTAGCATAAAGTACCCACTTTGCGAAAATTTAATGAATTTGATTTTTTTTTGGCTTTTCGGCCTTTCTAGCCATAAGCCAATTTACGATACTAATTATATTTCTTCTAAATGTGTTTCTACCCCCGGGGTCAGATTTTAGCTGGATGCCTCGAGTCGGATTCGAGCCCGGGTCCCCTGGTTAGCAGGCTGGCATGAATTTGATTTAAAATTGGATTTAAATGAATATTTTATTGTTATTTAAAAGTGAATTTCCTAGAGAAGAAAAATTATCGTGTTAAATTCACATAGAGTTTCAAATAAATTTTATAATTTTAAATAGAAATTTGACTCATCGACTTCATATCCGTACTTCCCTTTTGATCTTGAATCGATTGTTTTGAGATGGCCAATTATTATAATAACATTTATTTTGCATCCTCACTAAAGTTCGCCCTTAAATCAAGGGCAGTTCGGGGGTGCAGAAAATTAACTTTCTCACGCTCTCCATTTGTACTCACCGTATCAACTCTTTTCCTTCTAATATGTATGATTAAGGATGACAACTAGCTTTGGGTTGGATAATTATCATCATGATCATCAATCGAGTGAAAGAGAGGAAGGGCAAGACCTCCTGTGCAGCATCCCTCTCCCTCCCCCTCGCACTAACATTTACACAGGGGCGAACAAAGAGATTTATTAGCCATGAAACGAGTGGACCACAATATATTTGCACCCTGATTTACATGATATATTTTATTAGCCTAGCTCGACTCTTCAGAGAAATACCACCCGGTACACTCGGCGAGTATATCTAGCTCGTTGTGGGGGTGTTTGTTGAGCAGAGTGTTGGTTTCATTAATAATTATTTATTTATTTATTATATAAAAACAAATGCTGATATTAGTAGTTTTGAAATTCTTCTTCTTCTTCTTCTTAATTCAGGATTTCTCCTGTTAATTTCCAGACTCTCCCCCGGAGTCTTGCCAACTGTCAATCCATCTTTTTGGAGGTCTTCCAAGAGGTCTCTTTGTGGTTGGTTTGGACAGTAGGGCTTGTTTAGCGTCCATTCCCATGATGTGCTCGCACCACTCTCGGCATATCTTCCTTTTGTCCACTTTAATATGTCGATGATTCCACATTGATTTCTGATGTTTTCATTTCTAACTTTATCTCTTATACTGGACTTTCATTTCGGCTACTTGCAGACGGTTTTTGGTCTTGGTGGTTTCTGCTATTGTTTCTACGGCGTAGGTTAAGATGCGTCGTATTCAGGTTTTATATATGCGGGTCTTACAGTCCTTGGACATATATTTATTGTTCCACACTACGCCTACGTCTCGAAGACATCCCGAGACCTTTGCTGCCTTCATCACTTGGGCCTGCACCTCGCCGTTTATGTTTCCGCTGCTCACCTCGGCTCCTAGACAATTGAATTTCGAGACTATTGTTCGATTCTTGTGTCGTTTATCACAACTTTGCATCTGGTGGGTCTTCTATATATTGCCATGGCTTTGGCTTGGAATTTGTTGATCATTTTGTTGGAGGTCTTTTTCGCTTTCTGCAATGATTACTGGATCGTCGGCGTAACATATTAGATTAAACACGCTATTTCTCATTCTATAACCGGTTTTAAGGGCTGATATACATTTGATATAATTTCATCCATTTATGGTATTGAATAGGATTGGGCTTAGACTATCACCTTGACGGATGCCCTTGTTAACAGATATCTCTTCATTGAGGGATTGATAGTTCATGAGTCTAGTTTTATTATTTGTATTGAGATCTTTAATAATATTTATGATTCTAAAACTTACAGGTTTCTTTTCCAGTATCCCAATGACATATGATAACTGTATTCTGTCAAATGCATGCATCAAATCATTAAAACATAGAAAAGCAGGTTTATTAAATTCCCAAATTAAATTAATCTTAAGAAATTCAAAGAGAAATTCAAAGATGTTTTTATAAAGCGAAATTTAGAGAATACTTAGCGAGACTACCGTTTTATAAGAACCATTGAGGTCCAGCTGATTCTCCATCCTGAACCAAGAGAGCGAAAAAAGATATGGTCCATCTAGGTGTTACCCTTTGTTCGCTCTCTTGGTTCAGGATGGAGAATCAGCTGGACCTCAATGGTTCTTATAAAACGGTAGTCTCGCTAAGTATTCTCTAAATTTCGCTTTATAAAAACATCTTTGAATTTCTCTTTGAATTTCTTAAGATTAATTTAATTTGATAATTTTCTATATTTGTATAAATATACTAGAAAAACAAATTTACTTATAATTTGTTAAAAATTCCGTTGAGTGGATTTGCCCGCGAGTTTACTCCGCGGAATTCTAAATTAATTTTTATTAAATTCCTTTGACTTATCTATGATGATAATAGCATCTATAGTAGATCTATTTCTGAAGCCTTGTTGTTCTGTTATGAAATTACTATAGAATATAGATAATCAAGAGAGATGGTCACCTACTAGATCCGAATTGTTGAATTATATTTATTGTGTCAGAAGGGTTCTTTCACCCTCCGAGAATTGAATCTGAATGCCAAATAAAATCAATCAAGTGACGACGAAATTTTTTAATGATAAAAATCGATTCTTTGAATGAAAAATGTTTCCTCGTGACATATGTCAGATGTGGTTTGACCTCGGTGGACAAGCCATCAAGTGCCCGGATTCCATTTTTTGGAATTTTGGTTTCAATTCCCGAAGTCTTTCGAGATCCATAGGGGCTGCATCTTACTGGTGCGCCCCTTCTTGCATTCGATTGCATTAAAAAAATAAGCTGACGTGTTTTGATGTGGCCATCCACTTGACTTTACCATACAACCTGGCCCCTCACTTATATTTAATATTTAATAAAATTATTTATAATCATGTGAGGGGTTAGTTTTTGCTTTTTAGGCTTCTGGGACCCCACTGATTATGTATACAAAATTTGGTTGAGTTTGGTCAAACGGCCTAGATTTTTAATTCCCTCCCCCATTTGGGCGGTTAGTTTTTGCATTTTTAGACTTCTGGGGTCCCACTGATTATGTATACAAAATTTGGTTGAGTTTGGTCTAATGGCCTAGATTTTTAATTTTTAACCCCCCTCCACCCCCCTTAATTTTGGGTCGATATGCACCAAAATCTAATCAGTTCTTAATCTCAATAGACCAAAACTACGTGTGAAATTTGGTTTCGATATTCACACTAGTTTTTGAGCTAGCTCGTCCACAAAAATTTGGTAAAGCACGACTAACTAACGACTAACAGATATTTTGACAAAACAATTATTATCTCAAAAAATATAATTTTTTCGATGTTCACTTTTTAGGGCTTTTTTTGTAGAGCGAAATGCCATGGTTTCGCTTCAATTTTTTCAATCGAAATAGTTTCAGCCGTTTTTGAGATATTTCGACAAAAAGAAGGAAAAAAAACACTTTTTTCATGCACGATTACAATACTTGACCATACCCTGTATGGTAAAGTAAAAAATAATAACGTCTCGCATCTAGTAGTTGACCATCTATCTCTCTCGATTTTCTATATTTATTTATTCTTTATTCCTGTTTAGAAATGCCTTGTGAAGAAAAATCATTTTTAACTTTTGGAATTTGAATCGGCTATAAAGAAAAAACTAATGAATATTTTTTCAAAATTATGAGTTTATTAGAAAGATTGGACATTTTCATTTAAGAATGAAACACAACATCATTCAAATGACTGTGGCAGTCACGGCTGGTTTGACAGTACCCCATCAGATCAACCCAATTTTTCAGTACATTTTCAATTGGGTTGATCTGATGGGGCACTGTCAAACCAGCCATGCAGTCATGATGTGTTTCATTCTTAAATGAAAATGTCCAATCTTTCTAATAAAATTATAATTTTGAAAAAATATTCATTAGTTTTTTTAGGGAAAAAGTAAAACGGAACACTATAAGTGTCGCTACAATGTCTGTCTATCTTTCAAAGCAATTTAACTAAACTAAATAGAATAAAAAAACTTGAAAGCTTATAGTATTATAGTTACTATATATGTAATCATTTTCCAGCAAATCAAAAATCGTAATGCAATTTTAATCGAATTATTATTTTTGGGAGTGTATTTACTTATAGGTTTATGGTGAAGTACTGTAGGTGTAGATAATCGTCCATGAAAAAGAGTGCGTTTTTTCTGTTGCTTTATATTTTCGAAATACCTATCTAAAGAAATCATTTTGATAAAAAAAAAAAAAAAAGGAAAAAATTGAGCAAATTGATGGTGTTTCTTTCTTTAATAAAACTTTATATAATACGGTAGTTAAAAGATATTAATTATTTTGTCAATATGTCTGTTAGTGAGTGTGTTACCAAATTTTGTAGCAATAGCAATCAAAACGAAATTTTATATTTAGATATTATTTTTTATTAAGATTAGATTTTAGTTGAAATCGATCCAAAAATTAGGGGGCAGGAGGGTTGTTAAAAATATCATACCTTCGGACGATTTCGACCAAGTTTTACTCAGACTTTAAAAAGCCTTATATAGGGAACTATCAATGCAAAAATCGACTTCCTAAAATGGCTGGGGGGGGGATGGTTTATGGTAAAATTATGAGATGGCCACATCACATATTTAATATTTAAATTTTAAGATTACGGTGTGGAAGAGCTCCAAAGTAGAAGTTTTTTAGGTGATATGTGTATACCTGTCGGCGTTTAGAAACAGCTTAACTTAAATTATAATTTATCAAATAGTTCCACAAATTCATTCATTCCTTCCTTATAATCCACAAATTAAAATGAATTTGTATCTCAAGTATTTTGGGAGTTTTAAGAGTTTTAAGAACTCTGGGATTGCGATCTGGCTCGCTAAAACTTATTAGAGAAAATCATTTTTTTGAAAAATAATTAAAATAAATTTCTTTTAAGGTAGGTAGACAATCCACACAAAAAGTTTTAGCCTCGTTACCACTCCATACATATGAACGGTACCTACTAAAATTTTAGGTTATGTTTTTTAATGTGACTATACTTCTCACACTACTTTATCATCTTTATAAATGGATCGTTTCTAAGCTATTGATCTTATAGCCCCTCAACTAAAAATAATCGCCTTAATAAGTTTGCTTTTTTATTTTGTATCAAAACTAATAGGTATATAATTTCAATTTTTTTTTTTAAGTTACTCCGAATATATTATTCTAACAAAAATATTAGTTTTTCATCAAGATGGTGAAAGTCTTTCAATGAAAATAAATAAAATAATGATCATTTTCCCACCCTTTCCCAATCTACCATAAGTAAAAAATTTCATTTTTAATTCCAATTATTTCATGTTTGGTGTGCTAAATCGTATTCAAATTTTAACCGTATGTTTATTATGCTTTTAATTACTTATATTCCAAGTTTTGAAGACTTCTTGAATTTTTGCATTTGTGAAAGAACTACCTTAAATGGAATTTCGTATTTTCTCTTATGTCCAAATGTATAAAAAAATGAAATGTCCCTCTTTAACTTCATCAAAGATTGTCACCTTAAATAGGATTTAAGAACTTGAAATGTTGGTTAAATCGATTTTTCGTGGCTAGCTGCTCCCAGGCTCAGTACTTGAGTTCCTAGAATCTGATTCGTTGATGTTAACTCCACCCCAATGAAGGCCATTGGTGGACTCAATAAGCCCCGCCTTCATCCCCAAAGCCATCCCTTCTCTCGATATATAAAAGCCGAACAACCCCGGGTACAGCATTCAATCCACTCTGCATAACCTGGTAAGTGGTGGGTTTTTGTTAATGTTGTGTTGTTACGACTCCGATGGCAGGTGCAACTCATGTGGACCAGATGGGCGTCTTCGTTGGATTTAGTCGTAACGGAAATGCGAATAATAACTCGGCTCCTGCTAACAACTCTTCAGCTGCTTCGACCAATGCTTCTCCGAACAACAATTCGGCCTATTTGAGCGATGATGAGTTAAGCGAATTGCCGAGCTGCGCTTTCGCAATGAGGGCTGTGAATGGCGCTGCCGCCCTCGGATACTCCCTATCCCTCGCTGCAGGTACATATCTAGGTATTGAATATGCCTGGGGGCAGAAAATCTCTCTTATTTTTATATCTATAATATTAACTATTAGCTCTCTTACATATCTCCTCTCGTATATGACTAAATCCACGAATGTGTAAATTTTTTGGACTTTTCACCAGGGGGTATACATATTATACATAATGCACATTTCATGAAAGGGGAGGGGTCCATAAAATGTAACGTAGAGTGACAGTGGGGTAGTTAAGACTAAGAAAATCACAAGAGAGTGTCATCTATTAGATCCGCGATTTAATCATTTGTCAGAAGGTTGTTGTTTACCCCTCGGGAAAACAACTCTTTTGACATATAGTTAAAAATAATTCATTTCATCTCGGATCTAATTGATGACATTATATTATGATTTTGTTTTTTAGAAATTTAAATCTATTTCTACATGCATCTTGAACTCTAATAGGTAGTTAACACTTTTTAACCGACTTCAAAAAAGGAGGAGGTTCTCAATTCGACTGAATTTTTTTTTGTCTGTGCCTATGTTACCTGATATCTTCGCCAATTGTGAACCGATTTTGATGATTTTTTTGCATTGGGTTCAGTCTAGTTTCCGATTGGTCCCGTTTTTTTTTTCATTGGTATATTGGACCTTTTTTGCTATGTTTGTTCAGGCATAACTTCTTTGTTTAGGAACCGATTTCGATGATTCTTGTTTTATTGGAACGAGGGTACCTTAAGGGTAGTACCATATTAATTTGGTCAAGTTCCGAAGATATGATCAATGACGAAATAACGTAAATCTCCAATTCTTATGACCAAATAATCGAAATTATAATAAATAAAATAATTGTAGTTCGTGTAAAATCTGATATTTCGGAAATATGTATAATATACATATTTCCGAAATACCTCAGATTTTAACGAACTACAATTATACAAAACGGAAACCTTGGCTTCAAGAACAGTGTGGACTTTCTATGAGTCTCCAATAACTATTTTAATAAATAAAATATTTTATAAAAAAATCAATCTTAAAACCCGCAAACGTTTCTAGAGAATGTCTATATTTATGAATTTTATTTTATTATTATTTTCTGATTCATTCGACCGACGCTTTCTCTTACGAGATGCATGCAAGGTATTATATTAATTCACTATTAATAACATCACTAAAAAAGAAAAATAAAAATAATTTTTATAAAAAAATAAAACCGACTTCAAAAAACTTAAATGCAACAAAAAAATAATAAGAACTCAAAAATAAAATAAAATGCACTAAAAGGTATAAAATAATTACCTAATTTAGTTACAACTAAACGATGAAATTTTTACATGAAATCACTTTTTGAAGTCGGTGCCAAACAAACTATATAAGCGAGCGTACCCGCCAATCGTACTAAGTAAAATCCGTCGAGTTTGATTCATAAAATGTATATGTTTGGCACCGACTTCAAAAAGTGATTTCATGTAAATATTTCATCGTTTAGTTGAAACTAAATTAGACAATTATTTTATACCTTTTAGTGCATTTTATTTTATTTTTGAGTTCTTATTATTTTATTTGTTGCATTTAATTTTTTTGAAGTCGGTTTTATTTTTTTTTTATAAAAATTATTTTTGCCACATCAAATCTAAAATATGAAAGCAATATCATTACCTAACTTACATTAAATGAAAATGTGACAATTTTTTTTTATTTTAATTTGTTACTTATATGAAAAAATTAAAAAAATATATATATACCTAGTGTTATTTTAATCAAAATTGGCTTTAAATTAAAATATAAGGAGAAATCAATGAGGTTGTCTTTTGCTTGAAGCCAACAAACATATTACCTACCTAAGTATATCTAGATAATTTTTTTTTTAATTTCAAATTATTTATTTCCAATAGGTATATACATTTCATTACAAGAAGATTCCCTTCCAGACGCAACAACTAAATATAATTAATTTAATACCTACATTATTGACCACAAAACATATTTAATCAGTTCACTTTCTACATTTAGAGGGTGGTAAATTAAAAAAGCCCTTAATATAATAACATATATGTATATATTTAATTTTTAAAGGAGTATGAATGAAATTACATTGCTTTTTTCCAGTAATATTTTTATTAATTAAAGTGGTTAATCCAAAAGCAATTGAATATCAATCATCCTCCTTTAAAAATTAACATATCCACCAAGATATTTAAATTTCATATTTAAATTTAATTTATCTGTTAGAGACTATAGTTTATAAAGTGCGACCTTTACCTTTAGTCCTTTTAATTTTAAAATAATATTCTATCTTCATTTTTACTTCTGGGTTCAAAAACCCGATTCGATGTAGGCAAATTCGTTTTGTATAGTAACCTAGTCACTTAACAAAGGAATTCCAGATTTAAAAGTTGCAAAAGATGTATAACATCTCAAGGTGTTCCTCGAATGTGAAAAGATGTGATTTAGGGGAGGAAAGGATAAAAAACATGAAACATGCGTGACGTAAGAAATAGAGGGTCTCTAAATCCATTTTTCAATATATTTTTTCAAAAAGTAGGTACCTACCTATCGAAGATCAACGTATTTTTTTAATGATGGTATTATTCGGTGGATTAACTCAAAAATACCTCAATAATCAAAAATAATTATTTTCAATAGTTTTTGGGTAAATGTCATCTCGAAGTGTGGCTGAGACCTATTTGCTTTGATAAAAAATAAACTAATAGAGATGTTCATATGCTTTTTTCTTCGGGGGATTAACGATCTCAAATTAGATAGATTTGGTGCGAACCTCATCGGCCCGAACTGAACATATCCTAACCGAAGAACCAAAAGACGAACTGTATAGCTATCCATTCCAAACCGAACTATACCTACACTAATTTTAAATCAACTTGAATATTTGGTATGCGAAGCCTGTCAGGCTGGCTGCAGATTTGAATTCATTCAAATTTTATTTCAAAACTACCATGCAGGTAAAAGAATTTATTTCACTAGAAAATTTTAATTTTTTACTTTATCCATAGCAAAGCATGTGGGTAAAGAATAATATAGTAATCGGTCTCGTGGCAAGTACAACTTCAAAGGATCCTCAGGTAAAAACTGCGGACCCATGATCTCGAGCAAATCACAAATTGTATTCATTCGGTATCAAAAATTACATAGTGTCTCGTCCAGAGCCTAAATATGCGATTTTTTCATATAGCCCATGGGCTTGGATATATATGGATGGGATCCGTAAAATTTACCGTGGTTATTTATCCCCAATAATTTACCACCGCATAAGTTTACCACCTAAACAATTTATAACCTACACTTTATTACCACACCGTATCAGTTTATCGGCTACAATTTATGGCCAACAAATGATCGCTAGCAATATTAGTAAGTACGCGAAATTTCGCATATGCACTTTATGCTAACTTATGAAAATCACTTACTAGGTAAAATTGATAGTGGCCTAAAGGAGGTGGGGTCCAAAAATAATTGAAAATAATAAAATTGTCAACAAAAATCGAAGGTGGTATTTACAATAGAAGATTCTCGCATTTAAAAGGGGATTGATTGCTAATATAAACCCAAAATGTCGGGATCTTAAAAAATTAATTATTAAATTAATTATATAATTTTCAATCTAAAAAACCAAGTCAGCTGAAACATAATATTAGCAGATCTAATATTTAAAAATAGAATTATCAATGTAAATTCTAGACCCATTTGATCGATTTATACGAAATATCACAATTAAAATTATTTCTTTTATCTCAAAAATTTTTTTTTTAATAATCTATCATAGTATAAATAATTAAAATTGATACAATTTGATGGCTGTATATGTATATAATTAAGTAATGGAGAGGATTCAGCCAATGGGTAGCCTCTGCTGAATAAAAAACTCCCAATTATAGAAAACGTTTCGGCTTTAATTAAACGTTTTCTATAATTGGGAGTTTTTTATTCAGCAGAGGCTACCCATTGGCTGAATCCTCTCCATTACTTAATTATATAAATAATTAAAATATTTTAGTTACCTATATATATATATTAGTTACGGAACCAAGTCCGACTAGCACTTGTCCGGCTTATTTTTATTCTGCAATTTTAATCCTGATGTTTGAAGTAAAAAAGTCAAAAACTATTCAGATCTTCGTAATGCAAATATGTACAAAGATTTTTGGTACCATAACATACCGGAATCCAGAGCATGCTTTGCACGCAGCACACGTTTTGCCGACTCCCAACACTCTTTCGCTGTCAAATTGGAAAAGTGCCGGACCACTTCATTCGCGAATACATATATCCCCATGACTTCAAGGAACTGGAACTCTCTCCCAGCCTCTATCTTTCCCAGCACCTATGATCTTCAAACCTTCAAAACCAGGGTGCATAGACACCTGCGTCTACATCCTCTCTCTTAATCAACTTTCCCTTCTCTTCGGTAATGCAAGGGTCTTTCGAGATCCATAGGGGCTACATCTTTACTGGTGCACCCCTTCTTGCATTCGATTGCATTAAAAAAAAAAAAAAAAAAAAAAAGATAGTCACACACATAAGGGTGGTCCTTTATTGGGTATTCTCGAATTTCTACGCGGGAAAGAGCTCAAATGGTTCCAAATAAATAAAAAAATATCCCCAAGTTTCAAGTCTCTATCTCAATTATAACCTGTTCCCCCAGCGATCTAAGTTTCTCAACTAAATAACATGGGGTTTTTGTCATTGAAAGATCAATTTTTTATTTCTGCCAAAGTAATGGTTCAAAAAATTGAAACTCTGTAGACTTTATTCTTTCAATAGTAGCTATCTCTCAAAATTTTTACAGATTTTTAGCTATTATAATTTTGGAGACTATAACTTAGTAACACTAAGATATTAGCAGTATTTTATCTAGCTGTAACTCCAAAATTATAATAACTAAAAATCTGTAAAAATTCTGAGGGATAGCTACTTTTATAACGATAAAGTCTAGAGAGTTTAAAATGTTTTGAACCATTACTTTGGCCGGAATAAAAAATTGATATTTTAATGCCAAAAACCCCATGGTATTTAGATGAGAAACTTACATCGCTGGGGGCACAGGTTATAATTGAGATAGAGACTTGAAACTTGGGGGATATTTTTTTAAATTTATTTCGAACCATGTGAGCCCTTGTCCGCTTTAAAATTTGAAAATACCCAAAATAATGACCACCCTAACACATACAAACACATTCAGACCAAAAAATCCTTGTTTGGGAAATTTAAAAAACATAAAGTAGAAAAAAAAATGGAATAATACAATACTCTGGCTAAATAATAAAAATAATATTATCTCATGAGACGCAGAAGTAAAAGAGAAAGGAATAGAGAAAGGGGAGAAAAGGGCGTGTCTGCAAACGCCATTTTGTCAGTTGGCGAATATGGATTACACCCTCCACTTTAATCAATAACAACAATCTGCACATGATGGGTTTATAGGAGGCTTAAAAAAATACTTTCCCATTTAATATTGTCAAAAAAACTGTCTATGTATAATAACTTCATTAAATACCTATGCAGTATTATAATATATTATGATAACGAATGTAAATTTAATTATATTTAAGTATATCTTAAAATACATAGTTACTAATGTAACAAGGAAAATTCCAAAACAGTTAAGCTGATTGTCTAGCTAGAACTAGTTTTTACAAAGCTCTTTCGTGAGTACTAGTATTAACTAAGCGGCTCTAAAATTGAATATGTTTGTTAGAAAGCTTTAGATTTCAGGTTTTCCCAAAAAGTTTTCTTCATGTTAAAAGTCGATATAACTAGTTATTTACTTACAATCAGGATTAATCACTTTCATAAAAGAAATAATCAATTTTGAAATGGAATTATATTAATTAAATTTGAATAGATATAGCTAGTCTCAATTGGAAATTCAATGGATTATATACCACTTGAAAACGATGAAATAATTGAAGAAGACAATAAAAGAGTGTGTCTTCTGCTGGAATTATAAATTTTATTTATAACGAGACTATAGTTTTGAGGGCTTTGCCCTCTTCATCAGTCTATTACAATTGATTCACAGGAATTAATGTATGGATGGAAAGTCTCGTTATAAATAAAATTTATAATTCATCAGAAGATGCACTCTTTTATTGTCTCCTTCAATATATAAAAATTCTGCTACCCTTGGCAAAAAAACTTTCAATTTGATTAATATATATAAACTTGAAAAGGTTTAATATTAATTAATTTTTTTCAAAACTATAGTATTTTAATAATTATGCAATCCTGGGTTTAGTATCTTTTTCAATGAAGCGACTCAAGCAGATCTGCGAAATTCGTTTGGTGATGATCGCTAAAGAATAATCGTCGGGGTCAGTGGCGTAACAATAGGGTCGCATGTCGGGCAAAATGCCACGGTCCCCCGGCCTGAGAGGGCCGCGAGCACTGGAAGATCCTAACATTTATTATTACAAAATTTCTGTCTCGTATGTCAAGAAAATTCTCAGTTTTTGATCCACTTTTAGACACGATATAGTGAAGTCATCTTCTATAAGAGAACTTCCTGATTTATTAATCATAAAGAATTATTTTATACCTTCAAGCTTTCCTGAAGTGTGCACTGTATTGCTGTTATTTGTAACCATTACTGTGACTAAGGCTAGTTCCGAGCGATCATTTTCAAAATTAAAATAGATAAAAACTTATTTAAGAAAGTTTATGGGACAGGAAGGTTACGGTATTCTATCCGCATCGAACATTCCATTACCAGAAATTTGAACTTTGATGATGTAATTAACACTTTTGCTGAACAAAAAGCCCGAAAAAAATAATTTTAATAATAAACATTTTGTACTAAAACAAAAATTGTGATATCAGTACAGTACGCTCTTTAAATTAAATGTTACTAGAAAATCAACTAATTATAATAGCGTTTTATGTACCTACTTTACGTAGTGACTTATTTTAAAATAAAAAAAATTAACGTTGGTTGAGCTTCTTTATATTGGGTAGGAGAGGGACCCATCCGATTAATTTGCCACGGGCCTCAAACGGTGTAGTTACGCCACTGTATATATAATTAGATTAATATATTATTAAAATAATAATTAATAAATAATATTATTATATCCCAGTGAATTTTTTATCGATAGAGTACTTTTGCTTAACAGAAAGCCCAAAAAAGGAATTTTATATATAGGTATATATCGAGGGGTGCACCGCGATTGGAATTATGTGGAATTATTTTGGAATTCATTAGATAATGCCCCTCATCTATTGTCTTCTACTTGGAAATGAAAGTGGAAGTGGAAGTAGGTGTACACGATATTAGGTCGCAGTTAGCCCTCGGTATATATATTATATATCGTCGCCTTAGAGAGTAAACCTGCTAACTCACAAAAAGGAAATTTTACAGGGGAGGGAAAAAACAAACACAATTTAATTTTGTTGTTGTGGAAAAAACTATTTTTTACATTTTTTTTCAACAACTTACGATTGTGGATTTAAGTAGCAGTTTTACTTAGACGATGCTGCATCTTTTTTTCTTTCGAACGGTATTAATATGTCATATTTGATAAAAAATAGAGTTAGCAGTTTCACACTCTAAGCCGACGATATGTACCTATATGTTGATTTGCATCAAGCAGAGAACTACCTCATTGCTCATTGATTTCTCTTTATTATATTTTGATTTTTAACTAAGAAGGCTCTAACCCTAATAGTTGCTTATAAAAGCTCACTTCTCCTCCAATCATATGTAAAATTTGAAGAGAGTAAGTATACCGAGTCGTGGAGAAATTTTTCACTTTTCCCTCAATATAATTTAATTTTTTTATAAAAGAAAAAATTTTCTATAGTGAAATAAATATTCTAAATGCAAGGAAAAACGTTTTCTTTTAAATATTTCTCAATTATATATAATATTTTGTCTTTGTATTTAATTTATTTAATGAAATTATATAACTAAGAATTCGTAGAAAAAATTTCGTCGAGAGTGATAATGATAAATGCTAAATGTATATTCTGCCAGATTTACCCATGCGTCCGAGCGTCGGGTTGGGTGCCGAAATTACAATCGCAAAGTTTAGTTCTAGTAATATTATGGATCTTTTAAGGGATTGCTTGTTAGAACTCGTTTGCAGAAAAAACAAGTCCGCACACGCAAGAAAGTAAAAAGACTACTAGGACGACTAGGTCCTTCAGACTAATAGGAAATAGGCAAACGTCTTATTTAAGACACATGCAAATTAATATTAAAACTCATTAATAACACCTTGCTGTCCATTACCATATTAATAATGCATACGACACATCACCAATTCATTAAACGAGTCGAGAATATGGTAACTTCAATTAAAACGGATGTTTTTCATTTTACATGTCCATCTATATTTATTGATTTCATATTTTTATTTGAAATTATTTTCCTAAAATTTGGTTTTTATGCATTGCTATGTGTGTCCCGAATTATGATACCATATCACGTTAAAGCCAAGTTATAGGAAAATAATTTCAACTGAAAATGTGAAATCAATAAATATGTAAAATTAAAATCATGCATTTGAATTGAACTTACTATATTCCCTGCTCATTTAACAAAGTGATGAAATTGATCTTGGCAGCACATTAGATATCTCACTACTTTTTTTGGTAAACGGTTATTATTAAGCGAACTTGGTCTTTTTTTAACCGACTTCAAAAAAAGGAGGAGGTTCTCTATTCGATTGAATTTTTTTTTTTTTTTTTTTTTTTTTTTTGTGCCTATGTTACCTCATATCTCCGCCAATTCTCAACCGATTTTAAAAAATTTTTTGCATTGGGTCCAGTCTAGCTTCCGATTGGTCCCATTTTTTTTTCGTATTTTTTTCATAGGTATTAGACCTTTTTTATTAGGTTTGTTTAGACCTAACCTCTTTGTTTATGAACCGATTTCGATGGTTCTTTTTTTATCCGATAGGGGGTGTCTTAGGGATGGTGTCATATTAATTTGGTCAAGTTCTGATGATATGATCACTATTAATAACATCACTAAAAAGAGAAAAATAAAAATAATTTTTAAGAAAAAATAAAAACCCACTTCAAAAAATTAAATGCAACAAATAAAATACACTAAAAGGTATAAAATAATTATTATCTTATTTAGTTACAACTAAACGACGAAATATTAACATGAAATTACTTTTTGAAGTTGGTGCCAAACATATACCTTTTATGAATCGCACTCGACGGATCTTACTTAGTACGTTTGGAGGGTATGCTCGCTTATAGATATAGTTAGTTTGGCACCGACTTCAAAAAGTAATTTCATGTTAATATTTCGTCGTTTAGTTGTAACTAAATAAGATAATAATTATTTTATACCTTTTAGTGTATTTTATTTGTTGCATTTAATTTTTTGAAGTCGGTTTTTATTTTTTTCTTAAAAATTATTTTTATTACACGTGTGTTTTTGTTGGGATTTAACTTCTTTTTGTAAGTTAGATGCGTATTGAAGAAGGGAATGTTTCGGTTTTGTGATTTCACCCTTTATTAATGGTCCAAACTCCCAAACATGCCAAGTTATTAAATGAAATAGTTTTTAAGGAATTTGGTGTTGGTACTTGGTGAAACATTTTTATCCAATAATATTAAATGAAAGCTTACCGTTTGAAGAGCTGAGCTGAGAAGACGCCATTAATGCAATCACGGTCCCTCAGAAAGACCCGAACGATCACCAGCTGAAAATATCAGAAATTATTAATTAATTTACAAAAATGGCAGCAAAATGATTAATTAAATATAGATAATTATTTTTTTAAATTATAAAGATTAATTGCCGGATAATAGAGTAAAAATGGTGTAAATTGCATTTAGATATAAGGAAGTGGCTTGTTACTGGCGGAGAGTCCCTCCTCAACTAAGGCAAAGAAGTACAACTCAAGCACAAAGAGAATCTAATTGCTCTGACGTCACAATCAATGGCAAAAATTGATATTATAGTTTAATTCAAATATGTATGTAGATAGGGAGGCATTGCAGTAAATCTTGTTATGACTTGCAGAGAGCATTATATTTATGACGATAATCCCATAATTAAAAATATTTCCAAAATACAAAAAAAAAATAGTTTTAATTTGATTATTAAATAAAATTTCTTAAGTTTTTTCAAAAAAAACAAACTCTTAGCTATTCTCTTAAAGGTAATGAGGAAAAAGTGAAATCGAGCCAACAAATCGAGGGGGGGGGGTTAAAAAGCCCTATGACCTATTTGGACCAAATTTCGCAGTTATCGTTAAAAGTCCTTAGAGAGTTAATGAAAAAAAACAACATCTTAAACTGGCCAGGCAGGGCGCGTGTGCAAAATAAATTTATTGCCCTTTTCCATGATACTAAATTTGTAAATTAAACAAGATAATTAAATTCAATTCAAAAAAATGTTTATTTAGTTGATAAATCTTATCTTTGCCTTTATTTATTAATTTTTAATTGACTTCAAAAAAGGAGGAGGGTCTCAATTCGACTGATTTTTTTTGTCTATGTTACTCGATTTCTTCGCCAATTATAAACTGATTTTGATGATTTTTGTGCTTTGGGTTCAGTATAGTTTCCAATTGGTACTATATTAATTTGGTCAAGTTCTGATGATATGATCAATTACAAAATAGCGGAAATCTCCAATTCATATGAGCAAATAATCGAAATTATAATAAAAAATATTTTATAAAAAAACTGACTTCAAAAAAATTAAATGCAACAAATAAAATAATAAGAACTCAAAAATCAAATAAAATGCACTAAAAAGTATAAAATAATTATCTAATTTAGTTACAACTAAACGACGAAATATTAACATGAAATCACTTTTTGAAGTCGGTGCGAAACAAACTATATAAGCGAGCTTACCCGCCAAAGATCCGTCGAGTGCGATTCATAAAATGTATATTTTTGGCACCGACTTCAAAAAGTGATTTCATGTTAATATTTCGTCGTTTAGTTGTAACTAAATTAGATAATTATTTTATACCTTTTAGTGCATTTTATTTGATTTTTGAGTTCCTATTATTTTAATTGTTGCATTTAATTTTTTTGAAGTCGGTTTTATATAATTTCATTTAAATTGAGTAGGTAAAAAATTGTTTTTATAGAGAAATGTTTACGGAATTTAACAGAACGAAAATCACATTGATAGATATATAGAACTAAACGAAGAAATTTTTACATGAAATCACATTTTGAAGTCGGTGCTAAAGAAAATATATAAGCGATGTTTTTTTCATTACCCGCAAAACGGGTAAAAATTCTAAGACCCTGGAATACTAAAACTTTTGACATGTTCGTGGAGTTTGGTGCTTTAATAAAGGTGGAAATCTCTGAACCGAAACGTTCTCTACTTCAGGACATAAAATGAAGGGAGTGAATTTTTTGTGATAATTTCTATAATGTCCGAGATGGTGGTAGGCGTTAATAAAGGGTGAAATCGAAAAACTGAACCTTTCCATTCTTCAAGACCTAAAAATTAGGGGGGGATTTATAGGCTTAATGAACATGTAGTGAATATACAATGACTCAAGCTTTTATTCGGTCTCAGTACGATTTTACTTCTTAAAAGTAATAGTCATACATAATTTCAACTTTCTAACCCCAACATTTTTGGACAAATCTTTCTGAACCGGATGAAATCTAGATATTATAAGTTTTTCCTATTTCACACATTAAAATTTGATATTTTTTTTTTTAATTTTCTTAGCAAGCATTTACATCTTAAAACTATAACCTTCACATACAATTTCAAGCTATAATCTCCAAAAGTTCTGAGGTAATTGATAATGTTATTAAAAGAAACAACGTTTGTTAAATTTATGAATTTTTAACTATTTTCTATATTTTCATGAATATCTAGTACAGCTATTCTCAACCGCTGGTCCGCGGAGAAATTTTACTAGTCCGCGGACAATTTTTTCTATCCGCGAAAAAACTTATAAAACAAATAAATAATAATAATAACTTATAATAAAAATGTTACAATTAACTTATGTAGTAGTTCTTCAATACCTAGTAAAATTTTGTTCTTAAAAAATTTCACTGGTCCGCGGGCCAAAAAGGTTGAGAAACGCTGATCTAGTACATATGTATGTTGTAGAAACAAAAATACTAGTTTCATGGGAACGCCTGTTGCTCGGAGAGTATGCAACCTATAATGAAGCTACGCTTCGAATATGCGTATCTTGATACAGCGCGGCGCTTGAAAATATTTTCGAGGTTAGCGTCATTTTAACATAAAATTCTGTTGAAACAAGATGAAAAAACTTTATTTTATAAGTTCTTTGTTTTCAAAATTTGAATTAAAAGAAAAACCTTTCATAACAAATTTTCCTTTTAAAACTTTGATGCGAAATTTTAAATCATTATCTCTAGTAGTTCAGATTGGATATAGAAAAATTCCATTTGTTGTTATAGCACCCCAACCACATAACAAATTACCAGGTAATTGAATCCATGAGCAATAACGGATTAAATATTACTAATTAAAAAACTGATGATGAAGATTACACATTCGAAACTATAGTCTCAAACAAATGATTTCTCTTTAGGGAAATATCTATTGTTAAATGAAAATTTTCTCAATAACAGGAATAGTAGGGAATTGGATAAAATTAAAAACACAGAGGTTTTATTAAATGGGCCAGAGGTTTTGTCAATTCATTTTGACTTCCTCAGTGGCTAGATTGATAAAACAGGTAAATTAGAAAAACTTATAAATAAATTCATTACAAATATATTGAAATTAGATAAGGTTAGAAATACCCAATTTTATCACATTTGTCAAAAAACAATTTCACTCTAAGACAAAAAACATCGCATTAATATATAAATAAATTTCTTTAAATATATAATATAAATAAATTGACGAAACGTCTGACCCATTTAAATAAAAACTCGGTGTTTTTAATTTTATCCAATTCCCTACTATTCCTGTTACAAATTTACGATGGATACTAATGATACAACATTTTCTCAATGTATTTTCTATATATTAAAAAAAGACACTGAGTATATAGGTATAAAATTACATTATATTTTAATTTATTCAACTTGAAATAATATACATAGACGCCGAGGACGTCGTCGATCTAAAAATAATTAATATTGAGATAAGTGTTTGATATATGTGTGATTATCTGATTATAAAGAGTTTCGAAGAATAAGTAATATTGTATATAATGGATTAAAAAAAAAATTAATATGAATTTTATTTGTCCGTTAGTCTGTGCGTTACCAAATTTTTGTGACGAGCTAGCTCAAAAACTAGTGTGAATATTGAAACCAAACTTCACACATAGTTTTGGTCCATTGAGATTAAGAGCTGATTAGATTTTGGTGCATATCGACCCAAAATTAAGGGGGTAGAGGAGGAGTTAAAAATTAAAAATCTAGACCATTTGAGCAAACGCAATCAAATTTTGTATACATAATCAGTGGACCACCAGAAGTCTAAAAATGCAAAAACTAACCGCCCAAAGGGGAGGGGGTGTAGGGTCAAAAAATGAAAATCTTGGCCATTTACCAAACTCAACCAAGTTTTGTATATGTAATCAGTGGGACCCCCAGAAGTATAAAAATACAATAACTAACCCCCCCCTTACATGATTATAAATAATTTTAGGGGCCAGGTTGTATGGTGGATGGCCAGATCAGAACACGTCAGCTTATTTACTTAGGGAAAGTGGTGTGGATTTTAGGTGAAACATGATATTAATTAATAAATTAAAGGGAGTGTAGTTTCACAATGAATGAAATAAAACTCAAAGATGTTTATACAGACTCAATATATTTCGGGTTATTAGTCCATCATCAGGAGTTTACAGATTAAAAAAATATTGAGTCTGTATAAACCTCTTTGAGTTTTATTTCATTCATTGTGAAACTACACTCCCTTTACTTTATTAATCTATTCACCCGTTGCGAGGATCTAATTCTTGAACTTTTCTTTTAACAGATGATGTGCATGGACCTCCAGGAGGAGACCTAAATGTAGCAGGAGGAGGTTTGGCCTCTGTGGACCCCGGGGATGGCTCGCAGACTTTCTACCCAAGCGGAAGTCCCTATCGCATCCAACGACATGCAGCAAATATTCGCGAAAGGAAACGAATGCTTAGGTCTGACATTTTACCATTCTTTTTTACTATCAGAATATTCAAATAAAAACCTTATTTCTTTTTAATTTTACTTTGATTTATTAAAATTAAAATTTGCTTTCATTGGTTATGTTACCAGGGCCGGTTCTAGACAAAACGGGGCTCCTCCAAATTTACAAAGGTAGTTATAAGAATATTCCATTTTTTATGATTTGACTTTTTTCAATTTTATTTTCGTTTATATCTTTATTTTTTGTTTATTGATATCAAAAAAGCCCCACATTTTTTTAGAACCGGTTCTAGGAAAATATTTTATAAATAATTATGCATGTTTTGAAATTAATTTTGCACGATTGTTTGATTTATTTTTTATTTAGTATTTTAATACAAATAAATAAAATCAAAAATAGAAATGTAGCTGTATCTAGAATATTTTTTACTAAAATTATGCACTCTATTGCTCTATTGCACTCAGCATAGCGGCCCTTGCTTGAGGCTAACGTTACGTGTTTCAAATCAAATGTAATTGCTTATGTTATAGCTTTAAAAGTTCCGGTTTAAAAATGCAAAAAGAAAAAAATTTTACTGAGATTTTAATGCAATGTTATAATATAGACATAAATAAACAATTTATATTTAAGTTGATTATTAATTAATACGACATATCTAGCAACCCGAGTCTTGGAAAAATTTTGACTTTATTTCTTAATTAATAAATATGCGGTGGGCGATTCTTTCATTGAAATCCGATCGAGGAAAATAACTAAAAATGGCGTGGATAGAATTATCTAGCTTCTTCCTTTATGGCAAAGGAAATATAAGGATGCCCAATTCAAGCCAAGATCTCTTCAGACTTTTAAAGATTCAATTTTCAATTTCTATTATTCTAGGAATGGCCTTTTGCTCTTGAATTAAAATTATAATCGTTATAGAGAAAGCAATTATTTAATTGAACTTCAATAAAATTCAGACAATAATGTGAAAAAAAGACTTTTTCTAACTGGCGAACGTACTGGGTCGTGAAAAAGTTTTACTTTTTTCATTTTTATCATTCAATAGAAAAATTAAATTCATAAAAAGAAATCGTCTTAGAAAGTTTGTTTTGTAGCAAAATTTGTATATTTTCAATGTGGAGAACTGTTTAGATTTAGGGCTCTCTAAGCCAGTGTTTTTCAACCTGTGTGTAAACGGCGGTTTGTTAAACATAATTTAGTTAGCTTAGGAAGACAGCGTTGTTAGAGAATTTCTTATTCGATCCCTGGGAGGGTGAGGGGTCATGTGCCCCCTCTTTCCCTTCTCTGCGGACACCCATGTGCATTACGGTGGTCCTTATTTTGAGTATTTTCAAAAAATAACATGGGGTTTTTTTGGCATTGAACGCTCAATTTTTTATTCCGGCTAAAGTAATGGTTGAAAAACTTTGAAACTCTGTCGACTTTACCCTTATAATAGTAGCTATCCTTCAGAATTTTTACAGATTTTTAGCTATTATATTATTGGAGTTACCTCTAGATGAAATATTGCTATATCGTAGTTTTAGTAAGTTATAGACACCAAATTATAATAGTTAATTGAAGGTAATGGAAGGCAGCCCAAGGGTAGTGAGGAAAGAAAAAATTAACACATCAAATAAGGTGTAATTTATTGGAATCCTTCCTCTTTTCCTTTCAAACCGACGTTTCGGAGGATTCTTCCCTCCTTCTTCAGGGTCTACAAACCAATATTACAAAATTATAAAAACGGGGTTGGTCATCATTCATTTCAACAATAAAATAATACAATTATAAATACAATGTAAACAGCCAAATTATCAATAGAAAAAAATATATAATTCACTCACTTCAAAGGGTCAAGAATGAAACAAATAAAATGTTTCCTTCTTCTCTCCACAGTAGTGTTCAAAACTTTCTTCTTTTTTAGCAAAGGCATAGAAAAACAATTTTTTTTCTTTCTCCTTTTCTTAATTAGATAGATAAATGGCTTTGGAATCTAACATATATAGACCATACCCCTTCCAAGACAGATGCATTAATAGTTAATAATCTGTAAAATTTCTGAAGGAGGGCCACATTTATAAGGATAAAGTTTACAGTTTCATATTTTTTGAATCAATTCTTTGGCCGGAATAAAAAATTGATCGTTCATCCCAAGAACCCGATGCTATTTAGTAGATGGGAAACTTACATCGTTGTGTTGCACAGGTTAAAATTGAGATGGAGACTTGAGGGATATATTTTTTTTATTTATTTTGAATAATTATTTATATGAGCCTCTGTCAGCGTAATAGTTCGAAAATAACCAAAATAAGGACCATCCTAATTGTACATGTACATTATTAATATTGAAAGAATAGTTTCAAAAATAGTCAGGCCACTACAGAGCTGATAAAAATGAACCAGGAAAAGATTAAAGAAATTCTATAATTCATTTAGACATTAGGTATTAGCTTGGGTTCAGGGATCAGTGGCCGAGAGGATAAGAGCTAAGGTTTTTATAAAGGCGTCGCAGCGCACGTGCGAAGATCTCGGGTTCGAATCCCGGCTGATCCTTTTGTCTATAATATAAAAATCTTTTCTTCGTTCCCTAATTTAATTAATATTATTATTAACACTATATATCTTGAAGAGATGTCATGCTTTTCGTGATTTTCCCCAAAAGAATGCATATGATAAAGTAAAAAAAAAATAACTGCTAAGCATGGCATGCCTTGAGTGTTTTGACGGTTTAATATTGAACATGGACGACGTGTGTTTTTTATGCGGGCTTTCAGCAGCATCAACTCGGCGTTCGACGAGCTGCGCGTGCATGTTCCCACCTTCCCATATGAGAAACGGCTCAGCAAAATCGACACGCTTCGCCTCGCAATCGCTTATATCGCACTTTTGAGAGAAGTCCTCTCTGCAGATTGTGATCCACTCACCTATGTGGAGAGATGTCTACGAGGGGAAACCGGAGCTGTCGAGAGAGCCGAATGGAACACCAGTGGTCAGTATAAATCCAATCTCACAAATGTGTCAAAAGTCAGAATTATCTGAAGTATTAAATTCAATCGAAAAATGGTTAACTTTCGTATTTAATAACATCTAAAACAGGTAAATTTTAAGGAGTTAGGTGTTGGTTCTAGGTGAAACATTTTAATATAATAAGAAAACTTGAGCAAGATGCAAGGTAGGTTTCACAAAAAAGAAATAAAACAAAATTGAGTTTTGAATTCGATATATTTCGGGGGTGAGCCCATCATCAGGAGTCAAAGAAAACTGTGATTAGGTTTAGGGGTTTGAGATTCCCTTTTAGTTAGTTTATGAATTTCTTTGACTCCTGATGATGAGCTCACCCCCAAATATATCGAATTCAAAACTCAATTTTGTTTTTATTTCTTTTTGTGAAACCTACCTCATCTTGCTCAAGTTTTATTATTATATCTAAAACAGGGATGTCCAACCTTTTGGCTTTGATGAAAAAACAAATGCCTCGGCCCGCATATAAAATATACTAATTTTATTACATTTTTAGGGAAATCGGTGTTGGTTTATAGTGAAACATATTAAACAAAGGAGTTTTTAAAGGGTTGTAATGATGTTCATAAATATTTCTGAAACACCACTACAACCATTTAAAAACTCATTTGGTATTCTATTGATATTTGTTAATCAAAAAAGATGCTATCTAATAATAAACAAAAAAGATAGTTAATAATGAAGAATAATGATATCCATCATAACAAAGAAGCAAAAATGGCATATGTTAGCATTTTTCGTTCAGGATTTTGTTCTTAATTCATTTAGCACTTAAAAAGCTTTAATAACGGAAATAATAAATATCTCATAAAGAGAAACAAATAGGTTGTCCTCTGTTTGATACAAATAAACATACACATATGTATTTATATGTATATAAAAATTATATTAGGTTGGAGTTGGTGGTATTTAACAAAGGGAAAATAAAATAATTAATGGTTTTTTTTAAATTTCTCAATATATTTCGGGTTGTTAACTCATCGTCAGGAGTACATAAACTCAATTTATATACTATTGACACCCCGAAATATATTGAGAAAAAAAAAAAAAAACATTAATTATTTTATATTTTCCTCTTTGTGAAACACCACCAACTCAACCTAATATAATTTTTATAATTTTTCACTATTAACCAACACTGCGTTCCCTAAGTTTTATATATGTATAGGTATATTATATATGTATAGGTATCAAATATAAATATGTATATATATATATATATATATAGGTATATAATTTATTTGTTTGAGACTCATAATCGTTTATGTGACTAGCTTGCTTAGACAACGAAACGAATTTTCTCTATCCATTCGGGTATTGACCCTATGAGAGGTGGCAGATAATATTTCTAATTAAAAAGACTGATGATGAAGGTAAAACATTCGAAACTATAGTCTCAAACAAATAAATTAATATATATATAAAATTCTAATATAGAGACATTATTAAATTTTTCTAACAGTTCAATAGAACGTTTTCACGTAAAATGTATATGTCTAATCAAAATGGACTCAAAATACGCCAAAATTGGGATTATTTTTTCAGAAATCTTGATTGATATATTTTTTTACATTCAAAATTGAAAATCTACCTTTATTCTTTGAAATCTTTTGAGGAGTTTTTCCAATTTCGTCATATTTTCGAAAAAAATCATGTCAAATTGTATCAGATGTGTTTTTCAATAAGTACCTTTTAGGTACATAAAAATCTCAATGTTTTATTTCCTACTGACGCTAAATAAGATCGCAATCAGCACACTCTAATCAAGATTTTCAGTCAACACAAAGAGGTTTCGGACAAGGAAGTATATTATTTTATGTTGGACCGAATTCATTACAGTGGTGGGCCACATGCAGCCCACGCTAGATTGGATCTAAAACGTGGAGAAAGTTCATTTTAAAGCATGATTTTTACTTTATTTATATGTGTATGGATTAAGACACAAACTAAAAATAAAGACAATTAAATAAAAAAAGGTGGTAAAATGTTCCGTTCTGGTTTCAGAATGTCTATATTTATAAGACAAAGGACTGATTAGGTTTTTAATTTTCTAACTTTGGAATTTTCGTTCAAAAATTCTGAAAATCAGCTCCGCCTGTTAGTGTATAGTTATGCATTCGAATAGAAGACTTAGAGATGCGGGTTGCGTTCTCAGGTGCCTAATCTTTAATCCTTGCTTAGTTAATTATAGTTAAGTAAATATAAATAACATTTTTAAAGTCTGAAATAATTTTGTGAGTATGAAATTATGTTGCTGTTTCATTTTTTATTACTTTACCATACAGGGTATGGTCAAGTATTGTAATCGTGCATGAAAAAAGTGGTTTTTTTGCTTCTTTTTTTTCAAAGATCTCAAAAACGGCTGAAACTATTTTGATAAAAAAAATTGCGCGAAACCATGGCATTTCGGTCTACAAAAAAGCTCCAATAAGTGAACATCGAAAAAAATTATATTTTTTGAGATAATAACTGTTTTGTCAAAATGTCTGTTAGTATGTCTGTTACCAAATTTTGTAGACGAGCTAGTTTAAAAACTAGTGTGAATATCAAAACCAAATTTCACACGTAGTTTTGGTGCATTAAGATTAAGAGCTGATTAGATTTTGGTGCATATCGACCCAAAATTAAATGGGGGAGGGGGGGGTTAAAATTATAATATTTTCAAAAATAAAAAAACAAGAAAAATAAAATATACTATAAAAATAACCTAATGAAAATATTTTTTTTCTTGGAGGAGGTCAAAAAATAAAAATCTACGCCATTTGAGCATACTCAACCAAATTTTGTATACATAATCAGTGGACCCCTAGAACACTAAAACTGCAAAAACAAACCCCCCATAATGGGGTGCGGGGAGGGGAGTCAAAAATTGAATTCTAGCCCCTTGTACCAAACTCAACCAGAAGTGTATGGTTAAGTCAAGTGGATGGCCACATCAGAAAGTATCAATTTATTTTTTTATTATAATAATATTTATTATCCCTCTTAAAGACCGCCTTTAGAGGTTTTTGATTTTAACTGATATTTATTTTCTATCATAATATCAATTATTTCTTTGTTTATTTATTTTTTTCTTCAAATTTTCAGATCTAACTGCTCGACTCTCATGGATAAATTGGGAGAATCTGGGAGTGAATCCAAATCGAAGAAGCGTTTTGACAACATTAACGTTAACAACCGAGAACATGAACAATTGACACTAGATGAGGTGAATTTCAACGACGCTGACGACAAGCGACCTAATCGAGAGAGGAATGGCTGGCAATGGCCGGCATTTGGAAGCTTTCTGGTTATTCCAGTTCCGATTTGGTACAATTTTCGCCGGAAAAAATAAAACTCCTGTGCAATAAAATCCCACGCCCAATCATATTTTCCAAAATGTCTTCTATATAGTGATCTAGTTTCTAAACAGTTAAGAGTTATAATTTATTATTCTATATCTAGTCATTAAATTATTGTATTTATGTAAATAGAAATCGTTTAATTAAACTACATTACCTATTTCTGTGAAATAATGTAAGAAAATATGTATCCTAAATATTATCTATTATTTCCCTTTTTCTTTATTTTTAATTTTCCTTAACCATTTTTCAACCTTCTCATTGGCGAAAATCAGAAGCACTAGTTAACGGAAAAGTAAATATATTATTCTTATGGGGTAATTTATTTTATTATCTATTTTTTCCTTATTCTTTATTTTTAAATTTAATTACCTACCTCTTACCTCTTTATTGGCGAAAATCAGAGGTATTAGTTAACGTGAAATTAAATGTATTATTCTTATGGGATAATTTATTTTATTTTCCTGATACAATTCTGCGAATTAGGCCTCCCGCGCACTGGCAACTTTAATAACCCGCAACTACCATAAACAGTTACACCGCGCACTAGAGACCAAATAGTTGCCTCTCAGTTCAGTCTTAGAATGGATTTCGTGAAAACTACTTGTGTTTGTGAGCTCATTCTGAGACGTCGAAAAGGAACAAAAATTACCTTGAATATATATACCTAGGTATATATTTTATAATTATGAAAAAATTATTTTTCCTTAAAAATTTTGATGAATATTAGAAAAAAGTCCATATCAGACCTTTTGTTAATTTTTGCTGTTTAAAATTTCGATCCTTTCTAAAATTAATCTCTTTTCTAAATTCCGTTCTTTATCTAAAATTTTGGGATTAGAAAAGTCAGAATTGTGTCCCAGGTTAGTTGAATAGCTAGCTACTAGCATGGTAGGTACATTCGGAATTTTTATTCTAAATGAATATTTATGCTTGTATTCTAAATTTTAAATATTTCCTGTCCTAAACGTTTGAAATTTTAATGAACGTTTGAAGATTGTTTTTTTATAAAAGATTGCTATTTATTTATATATGGTAGATATATACGAGCCCCGTCCCATCTCAATTGGCCAACCAATATTTTTTCTTTTAAATAAAATTATGCTAATTCACGGTAATTTTAATTTAAATATTTATTTTTATTATCATTTGGAACAACATTTTAAACATTTTAAACAATTTAAAACATTTTTTTGTAACATTTAACTTAAAAATTATTTTTTTAATTGTTAAAAACATATTTTTATATAAAAAATAGTTCTTTGCTTTTCGCGATTTTTTTTAAGAATCTTTGAGTATGTGAAATAATCAAGTAGGCTTTGCCTTTTTCCAACAAAATAAAGTTTGTTTTGTTTATTATTAAGTAAAAATGACTCGTGGAAAGGTTGTTGATGAAAAAATTCGCTCAATTATTATCAATTTATTTAAAAAGGGAAAATCAAACGCGGAAATTGGCGATCTAGTTAATTTATCAAAGTTTACTTTCAGAAATATTATTCGAGTTTATAAAACAACGGGTATAATAGGTACAAAACCTCGGTATGCGTCGAAATCCAAAATATCAGATGTTGATAGACGGGCATTGAAGAAGATTATTAGAAAAAACAGGCGTTCGAACTATATATAATTCACTTATCTGTTTTTTGGAGCGATACTGTGGGACGAAGTGTTTCAAGATCCACGTGCCTTAGAGGAGCCCTGAAGTTAGGTTTTAAAACTTACAAGGTAATTTTATTGCAAATTATTTCAAAAAATTTTTTGTAATTTTACTAATTTTTTTTAGGCGAAAGAAAAGCCACTCTTGACATTAAAACAAAAGAAAAACAGCCTTAAATGGGCTAAAAGTCACATTAATTGGACGAGTGATGATTTGATGAATGGAATAAATAGTGTCTATTGGAGTGATGAGTCTCGTTTTGACGTTTGTGTTGGGGACAATCGAAGCAGAGTTATTCGTCAGAAAAATGAAGCTTTCAATTCAGATTGTTTAAAAAAGAAAGTAAAATTTCCTGCTTCAGTTATGGTATGGGGTTCAATGTCTGCTAGAGGTGTTGGAAAACTTCACTTCATTGATGGAATTGTAAAAACCAATAAATATTTAGAGATTTTAAAAAAATCGTTACTTCCAACAATAGCAGATGCATTGCAGAATAATAATAATTTTGTGTTCCAACAAGACGGGGCGGCCTGCCATACATCAAGAAAATCTTTAAAATGGCTTTCTGATCATAATGTTCCACTTTTGGAGTGGGTGGCAAACAGTCCCGACTTGTCACCAATAGAAACTCTTTGGCACACAATGAAAAAGCTATTACGAATACAACCAGCTAGAAACGTAGTCGAATTAAAACAAAAACTTCAAAATATTTGGGATACTTTCACTCAAGATGAGTGTCAAAACTTAATAAGTACGTTGCCCAAAAGAATTCAAGCCGTAATTAAAAATAAAGGCGACGTCATCAAGTGGTAAAGGTTTTGGATTTTGTATGTTTTCCTTGTTTTTAACAATTAAAAAATAAAATAAAATGAGAGAGTCTTCTGTTTTTTAAATAAAATAATTTTTAATTATTTCTAGAGACTATAGTTTCAAAGGCATTGCCTTCATCATCAGTCTATCACAAATATTTCAAATTAGTTACAAATTAAGATTTATACATAGAAAATTTTGAAAAATATATAATGTCTTTTTCTTCATGTTTCTTCTTAAGAGATTAGAATATTCTAATCTCTTAGAGAAAACATGAAAAAGACATTATATATTTTTCAAAATTTTCTATGTATAAATCTTAATTTGTAACTAATTTGAAATATTTGTGATAGACTGATGATGAAGGCAATGCACTGAAACTATAGTCTCTAGAAATAATTAAAAATTATTTTATTTTAAAAAAACAGAAGATCTCTCATTTTATTTTATTTTTAACCTAAAATAAAAACAATTCTGTTGCCATCGACAGTGAAATCTTTTATTCAACTAATAATTAAAAAATAATTTTAAATTAAATCTTACAATAAAATGTTTTAAATTGTTTAAAATGTTGTTCCAAATGATAATAAAAATAAATATTTAAATTAAATTTACCGTGAATTAGCATAATTTTATTTAAAAAGAAAAAATATTGGTGGGCTAATTGAGATGGGACGGGGCTCGTATTTATTTGCACCAAGCAGATGACAACCTCTGTCTTTTCAATAAAATTCAAAAAATTTAAAGTCGTAATATTCACCTTGAATAATTGAAACGGACCATTCTGAAGATCTAGAAGCAATCTCTCTGTTCTCGTAGACGGTTGTCTCTAGAAACATTTCGAAAACAGATTAGCATCTCTGACGTTGGCATGGCGCATCACTCATACCCTCCTACACCTATTGCTAATTCTATCCCTCTTTTTTGAGATTATAATAAATCTTAAAAATTATATCATGCAATCATTTGTAGTGGTTTCGTAGCGGATCCCACGGAGGGAGAGGCAATGAACCTGGAAGCCCTACGACTAATATGACAACATACGATAATCTTAGACCCAGAAAACTACCAATTCTAAGGAGAGTGTCTTACTTTGCGAAGATAAATCCGCCCTCTGAAGATTCATCCTCTGATCAGTTGATCCATCCAATAATGGTTGAAGGGAATGCTGTAAATCTATCATTTGCTATCCTATCTGAATTTAATTTCTAATAAAAATCTCAATTATAATTATACTGAATTCTATGCAAAAATTTAGAAAATTAAAAATTTTAATGAACAATTGATGAAAAGGCAAAATAAATACGATAAATTTCGAATAAAGCAATTTATT